>CM066621.1:15082500-15682500 GCA_033884665.1 Argynnis bischoffii washingtonia
TAACATTTTTTCAAATTCATCTCAAATTGTATGAAATCTACTTATAAAAATACTTTTGGCCAAATTAAAAAGTAATCGGGTGATTATAATATTATCTTTGGCCTCATCTGGCCTCGTCATTTAAATTTAATCTAATATTATTCTTCCTTAAAATTTGCTTTACAATAACCATTAATAAATCTCAGGGCCAATCGTTCAAAGTAGTAGGCATAGACTTAAGAGAGGATTGCTTTTCACATGGACATTTTAGCAGAACCCAGAACCAGACAGAACATCCTCCAATGTGGTACACGGAGAAGTTATTAATTAAATTCTAACTTCCTGTTTGCGATTTTTACTTCTCGATTAATTCAATGCAAATTAAAAATTGAGCAAATTCTTTAGTCCACGCGAGTGTAGCCGCGGGCAGAAAGCTTAACAAAATAAGAATGGCACTTTAAAGTAACTTAAAATGGAGGGAAAAGGAAGGAGACTGTAAGTTTCAGGTGTACATATTATGTAACATTGAGTCTTTAAAAATAACGTGGATGTTAGCCTGTTAGTATGTTAGTTAAAAGCCCATATTAACCGACTTACATGATTCTTAAGTCGTAAGCATTGTATACTAGTTATATCATTGTACTCTCTTCCTCTAACTTTGAAAAGATGAAGTAGAAAATGTGTAAAAATTAGATGTAGTGGAGCTTGCTAAATACTTTAAGCGAAAATTAATTTACAGAGTATATGTACGTAAAATTAAATTTGTTTATCATAATATCATTAGTAAATAATATAAAAAGTGAACTTATTTTTGTAAATAATAAAGTATGTATTGTGAAAACGTAAAATTTTATGCGCGAGTCAAAATCATACTCATTCACAATCATACACATTTAAAAATCATTACAGCTATTAAATTATTACCAATACACAAAGCCAATGAGTTTTTTATTTGTAGTTTTAGCGCAAGCGAAGACGCAGGTTCTGCAAGTAAGTAATAAATATTCCCGCTAAGAGCATAGAGGATAAAAGAAAAAAAGCTGATGAAGTGAATCGAGATTTCAACATCTAAAGTTAAGGCTTTTGATAAAAGTATTAGATCATAAGGACTCTAAGTACGAGTAGGATAAGTTAATGAACTCTTTATTTCATTTGATATAATCTATACATATAATAAATTTCTAAGTCGAATCTGTACATTATTTTTTGGAAAATCTTATTAAAATAGTAATTATTATCAATACAGAGGCCGAATATAAAGATTTTAGGTATTTGTCTGTCTGTCTAGGAATGCATCACGAGAAAACATTGGACAAATTTTGATTAAATTTGGTACGATGATAGCTGATCCGGGTCAACATAAAGGATATTTTTTACTGCGGGAAAATATCTAATTTCTGAGAAATCTATACTAAATGTTAAACAGTAACTAGGGAACGATCCCAAGCGGTGCAAGGTTGAGTCGCTAGTATATAATATTTTGTATATATTGAATATTGTATTGTATATTTTGTATATATTGTACAGGTATTTTCTTTTGAATTACTTATTATCCTTAAATACTAACCTAACCTAACCTACCGAAGATGTGGATGTTGATCACTTACCATCCCATGAGGAATATAGTGAGTGTATAAGCAAGAACTCGCTCTGGGACACTCGCATTAGAGTTAGAGCTTCTGATTGCGAGCTGGGCCCAGAGCAGCCAGAATATCCCAACACCTCCTGCGGCACCACCGACCACCATGTACACTGGGATTCGAGGCTCAGCTGGACAGTCACGAATGTATTGGACACCTGTTGAAACAAATAAAGTATTACGTTTGAACTAAATTTCTAAATGATTAATTTTAGAGACCAAGTTCATAGGGGCGAAAAAGTTCCAGGTTCTTAAGAGGATTGTGAAGCTTAATAAAAATATAAATTTTTATACAAAAACCGATAACGTTTTTCCCCCCATTAACATAGTCTAATTTTCATAATTTTTTGTAATGTTGTAGATATAATGCAAAAGTAGGTCCGTACGTTTTTATTTTAAAGAAATATTGCGTATGATAGAAGTTACTAGCATCTAAATATCTGTATTTTTGACTTAAAAATTTCCTCGAGGGGTTTTTTTAAATTAAACTTAATGAATTACTTCAAAAGAAAAACGTACAGACCTAGATTAAGGTGTACCGAATGTAATGAGACTAAAATTGTCTCATTTCGTAAATGTTTAGGGGGGTGAAAACGTTATCGCCCGAAACAATATTTCAAACAGGAAATGTAGGTAATTGCCTCTAAGATTTGCAACTCTCTCTATCGCACCATAAGGGTTGACAAAGCGAGCGGTATGAAACAGATAGCATTTTTTTTTTAAAACCTACTCGCGCCGCTACTCTTAATAACATAATATGTAAGCTAGATTACGTTTCTGAGGAAGTACTAGTAGCCGTTTGTGTCGTGCTAACATTCATAAGACTTTGTGGAAGGTATTTGTGGTTGGGTTCTGTTTGCATACGAACCCCAAACATACGTTAAGCTTTGGAAGCCGTTTAAACATGGTCTATGTAATTAAGTATGTTGACCTACAACAAGTTACTCCAAGGAGGTGAGACGAATAACTGATTGCTCTTCGTGAGAATAATGATAAAGATGCTTTTAAAATGTATTATGTGTTATTTAAAGTATTAGTGCTTATTTAGTGTCACTGCAATCGTTGAAATCACATGGTGTCAATACTGATGATAGTTTGCCAAAACGTCTTTTAGATTCATCCCATTTTATATATTTAGTAGAAGTAGTTCCCTGCCATTACCAAAACGTAAACTAAAAACATTATTTCTTATAAATGACCTTGTTCTTGCATGCTGAATTTTTTTCAATAAACAAATCATCTTTCAGATGTCCGAGGAACAGAAAAAACCAGATGCTATCTACTGTTGTTAAATACTTATGATACATGTCTATTTCCATTTCATGTGTGGAAAAGTCAGTGTACCAAAGTTATAAGTAGTAAAGATTTTTTATCATTGAAATGTCCTTTTCTTATTATTCTTCAAATCATAAAGATATTGCTACTTTATATTTTATTTTCAGAATTTAACATCCCTTAGTTTATTAATTCGAACTCAATTAGGAAATCCAGGCTCATTTATTGGAGATGACCTTTATAATACTATTGTAACTACTCATGCTTTTATTATATATTTTTTCATAGCTTTCCGATTTGGCTGCCTTTACACTGAAATATCTATTTGTAAATTGATTTATTATTTTCAAATTGTACGTCTTTTTCTTTGGTGTAATAAGGGATTAAAAAAATAAATATAATTTGGGGATTTGGTAGCTGACTAGTTCCATTAATACTAGGAACCACACAGCCTTTCCACGTATAAATAATATAACATTTTGTCTTTTACCTCCATTTTTAATTTAACTTAAGTTTGCAGGTTTTATTTCTCTGCTTTTTTTATAATTTGTCTGTTAATTAATTAATCAGTGCATAATTAATTAAAAACTATTGGAAGAAGTTAAGTGTATAATACTAACGACTTACTGACTTACTTCCTGGTACCTAACAGTGGCATATATCACACACCTTATAGACACATAATTTTTCGCACATACGTATAGTAGAAGTCCGAAGTTAAAAGCCAAGACACAGTAACCTTTTCTATTTATTATGAAACTGTTTAAAATAAATCTACACTAATTTATACTAATACCTGTAATAAAGAGGCAGAGGTTGTTTGTTTGTTTGTTTATTTGAACGTGCCTATCTCAGAAACTACTAATCCGATTTGAAAAATTCTATTTGCATAACATAGTCCGTTTATTTAGGAAAGCTATAGGCTATATATCATATAATATATAGTCTACCTATTCCATACTAGCCATTAAAGCACTTAGGGACGAACATGAGCGAAGCGAGAGTGAGTCGTTTGCATTATATGGGTGTCTTCAAGGCAAGAGTGAATAGGTGGCTACTGAATTAGTGCGACGTACCATCTACGACTGCGTTACCACTTACCATCAGGTGGAACGTAGTCAAGCAATAATTCAGAATAGTATTAAAAAAAAAAAAAAAAAAATATATTATACTGTGGTAAAGTTTATTAATCTGGATGTGGGTGTTAATTTCTGATACTACTAATCTGATTTTGAAGTTTTTTTCACTAATACGTAAGCTATACTACTGCCAGATAAAAAAATGTTTACTGTCAGACCTGTGACCCGAGTGAAGCAAGGGTAAATAGCTAGTGTCGTATAAATACAGTTATTTTTAAAGAATCACCACAATACTAAAGTTCAATAGAAAATTCTGCTAACATAATCAAAATATCTTTTCTATATCAGCTTTCACTATGAAAGTGGCAGGTTCAAAAGTAGCAACAAAGTATATTATTATGGCCCCCAAAGTTTCTGTTACGACTAAACATCTGTTCAACTCCAATTTTATATATGTAGATATTAGGTAGTACATTCTCTCACACGTCTACATATTAGTGACTCCTCAGACCGTATTCTAATTTCTACCAGTATTGGAAAAGCGTTCATTAATTAATGATAATATCATTTGCTTTATAATTAAGTTTCTGTTTAATTTTCTCTTAATTAACGTTACAAAAGCTGTAGGCAACTTTTCTAATATATAGATTATTGAAAAATATTTACTTTAGCTCACTAAATATTGTTCACTTCTGAAACTTAACTCGTATGTTAATACCCCAGACCAAGTAATAATATACTCAGAGTATCATAGAACTAAGCATGAAGCCAAACAATAATGAATTAAAATAATATATAATATTTTAAAACACAATACAAATATTAATAGAACAATCATTGCTGTAATAAGTAAATAAATGTTAATAAATAAAATTTTCCTTTTTCTTTCAACAAAGTATGGCAAAATCGAGAATAGTAACATAAACAGCAAAACACGCTACTATTTTTGACTTTTACATTTTTTTGGCGGGTTCTGTCCATATAATTCTTTAGTCTTAGTAATACGTATCCCTCACATCGTATAATGATTTCTATTATTAAAAAGTTATCAAAATGACTATCCAACGGCCAAGATCTCTCAGAGGAATAGACAAAAAATAATCTCTTGTTTTATGTTGATAATAATGATATACGCATATAAATTAAATCAATCTTCCCTGTCATATCCCTTTGCTAAAATGCGCCGCCCTTTGACGGAGTAAGTGAACCCTTTTCAGTTATCTAATATCTCACGGATCGCTGTGATGGATCCAGATTGTAAGTAGCCAGCTGTGCGAAAGAAGGGCAAAGCAAGAAACAATCATACACACATACAAAAAGTAATTTGTAGTATAGGTAAGTATGAAAATGTACTGGTAGCCTAATGGTGACGCGTTTTCTTGGAAAACATGCGAATCATACTCTTCAACATGAATACCATTTGCCTAATGGTGAAGGAAATAATCGTGAGGAAACCTACACATCTGAGAGAATTTAACAAATTTTCGAAAGACACTTGAAGTCCGCAACCCGCCAGCCCAGTATTTTGGACTATGACCTAATCCTTCTCGTATTGAAGAAAGGCTTATGTCTACCAGTGGGACGTTAATAATAATAATGTCCTACACTAGACTAGCCATGTGCGCAGGACATAGCTTAATGCAAAAGTATACGCGCAAACACAAATGCGTCCCTGTCACTCTCATACTCAGGTGGGACGACTACTCGACACTCGCGGTGAGAGTTAAGGCACAGGATCAACGGCTTCACGTGCTCTCCGAGATATGGGGATGAAATATCTCCAACATAAAGGTTAAAGAGGCTTACTAAACAGAAAGACTCTAGTTAAAACTTGGCCCGACTTGGAACTCGAACCCAAGATCTCTGGGGACGTACATGTTAGCCACTAGACCACCGAGGCAATTATACTTAATGGCAGTAATGGGACGTTAAAAAAAGGCCAATGAAGTGAATATATAATAATAGGTAAGTATGAATGAGACTACTAATGATATCGTTAAAAGAAGCATTTCTGTAAAATTTCAAGAATAAAAGAAATAGAGAAGACCTAACTTTTTTAATGTAATCGTAGTTGGAGCGTGTTTTTCATTAGAACGATTTTTCACTGCCAGAGATAATACAAGATTGAATTTCATTATCTGTGCAAAGGAACGAGTCGAATCATTTTAAATGTTTCTAGTCAGAGATTACTTGATCTCATTTGGGATGGCGCAGACTCTCGGAAGAAGATGTAATTTTTAAATGTCAGTACTAATTTATACCAATGTTTTACTGCTGGCTGGTTTCGTTGAAAATTAATATCCTCATGTCTAAACCCGGGGGAAGGCCATTAAAAATCCATATTTATAATAAAAACCATATGAATACATATATAAAATATATAGTTATATTTTATGTCTATCATCTTAGGAAATATGAAAGTATAGTTTTTTTTGATAAACTAGCGATTCACCCTCGCTCCACTCGGGTTCGTCCCAATGTACGTTTTAACGGTTAGTATAGATTTTTCAGAGATGAGATATTTTCCCGCAGTAAAAAGTATCATGTTGACCCGGATAACTTTTGCCAAATCCTATCAGCAGTACAGAAGATGTACTGTGCCGACCCCAAGTGATTGGGCAGGGAGATGATGATGATGATGTTGACCCGAATAACCAGCTATCACTATACCAAATTTCATCAAAATCTGTTCAATAATACCACCATCTCGTGATGCGTTCCCAGACAGACAGACAGACAGACAGACAGACAAAAATTCTAAAAACTATAGATTCGGCCCTTGCATCAATAATAATGACTATTTCAATGAGATTTTCCAAAAAATATTTAATGTACAATTCGACTTGATTACAATTTTATTATATGTATAAATTACGTTATCTAATGTCTGCGCTAAGTCGCCTGTAAAATAATTATATTAAAACTTCGAATACGAATATTGTATAAGAGCTTCAATTACTAATATTTTTAATAAAATCAGTCGGAATTGATACTTTAATAAAAATTATTCTAGCGAAATGAAGTTTTACTTATTTGTATTATATAGCTGGCGAATAACTTTATCTATGACACCATGGTATTTCCATCGTAGTTATATCTAATTATAATTTTAAATTCAATTTTATTATTAACTAGCGGCTCACCCTCGCTTTGCTCGGATGCGTCCCTGTGTACGTTTTAGCGGTTATTATGGAATAGACTACATACATAATACATATATGTAATATAGACAACAATAGACTATACACGAATGTTTATGTCTTTAACTTAAGAAATGATTTGTTTCCAATACAAACTTTTATCCCCTATTTTACTCCCTTCAAGTTTCATTTTTGTGACAAAAAGTAGCCTATGCCCTTTTCCAAAATACCATCCATTTCTGCACCAAAAAAATTATCAAAATTGGTTCAGTGGTTTACGCATAAAACGTAACAGACAGACAGAGTTACTTTCGCATTTATAATATTAATATGGATTTCATGGTATTTAAAGTACGGCCTTCGCAACTTCCATTTAGTAAGAGTTCAAGGGTAATTTGTAAAGCATGTAAAGAGTACATATCTTTTATATGTACCTATTTATAATTTGGAAATAATTATTGTTAATAATAATAACAAATAATAAATAAATAAATATGTTGGGGCATTAAACAAACAGCACCATCTAGTTCCATGTTAAGCTACGAGGTCTGTGTTATGGATACCAGATAGTTGATACACTACACATATATAACTTTAAATACATACATATTATAAATATAAACACCCATAACTGGAGTGCAAACATTCGTGCTCATCACACAAATGTTAGAGGTTCGAGTCCCGCTGGGGGCACCAGCGGGACTCGAACCCGCGACCGCTGACACAGCAAGTACGGTCACTACAAATGGAGTCAAACGTGTCGTCTTTCTTAATGATGAATGAATTGGGAGATTTAATATCTTTTCGAATTTTTTCGCGGATTTATTTTGATTGATTTTTGGTTCTCGACGTTTCGAATACTTTAGAGTAATCATGGTCGCGGGATGTCTCTCCTGTTTTTTCTCAAATCAACTCAATCAACTCATTCTTAGTCAAATATTCGCGTAAATCTAAGAAAGATTTATTAATTATTTAACACTTATAACATATTATTTTAAAAAATCATATAATAAAATTGTAAAATTAAGTAATTGAAAGCTTAATACGTCACTGTTATTCAAGTGGATAATTCTTCTTTTTTTATATCATGGTTCTATGTGTTGCATAATGGTTACATTTCTAACTTATTTTTGTAGATGACCAAAAGAAACAAATATGCTTATGGTACTTTTTTCCCCTTGATTTTAATATATTTTTTGTTTTTTTTTGTCTATATAAATTACTAGCGACTTACCCTCGCTTCACTCGGGTACGTCCCAATACGTTTCAATTTTTAACGGAATCCTAATTTTTCTAAAATAAAACTAGCCTAAGTTACTCCTTATAACATCATCTATCTGTCAGTGAAAGTCTCGTCAAAATCAGTTCAGCCGTTTCGGAGATTAGCCGGAACAAACAGACAGACGAAAATTTTTAAAATTGTGTTTTTCTTATTAGTACCGTATATAACTTCATATGCATTTAGTAAAAAGCTGTTATTTTTACATTACAAACAGACGTTTCAATTTTATTTATTTGTATAGATTTTTCAAAAAAATAAGTTCGAAGATATACTTTGCAAAACGATAAATATAATAATTAATAATAATAAATAAATTATAATAATATTAAATATATATTTTATTTTATATTGTATTATTATTTGGTTTAATGCTTTCTTTGCTTTCTATTTATATTACATACAATCCTCCATATCCGTATACTTTCTTTTCTACGTAATAAAAAAGTTATTTACAAAATTAGCTAAGGAATTTTTTAAAGAAAATAAGCTGAGAAAAAAATCTTTTTCTTACTGGAAGCTTAATACGTTGCAGTAAAAGCTTTTCGAGCTTTACGAGGTTTTTGCAGGCCTAGTATAGTGTATTCACTATACATGTAACTTGAGTTACGTATTATGTACATAATATAGAAAATGTTTTCATTTCGTTCTATTTTTTTTTTCTACTTCAACTAAGTAAATTATTTATCAAATTTAATGGACCTCAGGTAATGAAGGTTCACTCATTAATATTAATAATTATCATTATCATAACCGTGTTTTTAGTGAAACCATATTATGTTATAAAGACTGTTTGATTGATTTTATTAGCCGACGAAAAAAAAGAAGTTTTTCAATTCGACGGGTATATTTTTTTTTTATATTTGACCACGCATAACTTTTTAGAGTGTAGTTCGATTGCGACGTTTCTTTTTTTATTCGATAAAGTTGGTCCCATTTAAATTTGAAAAAGAAATCCATCCCTACGCGAAGAAAATAGAAGATGATTGATTTTTCACTTACTAAAATTTTAAAATACTTTCTTCTTACTTTGCTACTAATATATCTAAAAATGGAAAAATTAAAACTTAAAAAAATAAATTAAAACCAACTTCAAAAAAAAAAACACATGTAACACACATAAAAAGTTTTTTACTTTTAACTAAGTTGTAGATTTATTTACTATAGATACCTAATTAGATATTTTCGAAGTTGTTGTGCTTTAATTTGTATCGGCTAGCACCGACTTCGAAAATATCTGATTAGGTATCTATAGTAAATGAAAACTACCAATTAGTTATTTTTTACTTTTTAGTGTTTTTTTCTGAAGTCGATTTTTTTAAGTTTTAATTTTAAATAAGTGTTCGCCCAATGGTCGAAATTCATCAATAATCATTATAAAAAAACTGTTTACTGTTAACTGTGAGAAAAGGTAGTGAACTGTTTTGTCTTTGCTTATTTATATATAGAAAATTTTAATACTAAAAAATGAAGTTGTCATCGACAGCGGATTCGGAAGTATAGAAATAGATCCATAAATCAAAATGTTAATTAATACTATACATACTACACATACATACTATATATATAACAATACTAATATTATGAATGTGAAAGTAACACTGTCTGTCTGTAACCTTTTCACGCTTAATTAAAGCAGAACCGATTTAGATGAAATTTGGTATGGAGATAGTTTGAGATCCTGGGAAAGACATAGGATTTTTTAGGAAGATTAATTAGAAGTTTTTATCCCAGAAATCGTGCCTTAAAGGGGTAAAAAGGGGGTGGAAGTTTGTATGTGAAATGAGTAAGGGATATAGAACTAATGATACCTATGTATATATGTCTATGTATTCTATACTAACCGTTAAAACGTATCTAGGGACGAACCCGAACGAAGTGAGCGTGAGTTGCTAGCTTGGAAAATTTAAGTTACATAATTATTTTGTACTTACCCATAATAAGCATGATGACTGGTAATGTGGACAGGCAGGCCAGGAACACGGTCATCACGACTGCAAACATACATAACATAAGGATCGCCTTAAAATTTTAGAAAAAAGAAAGCTCTCTCTGTAGTTATGGATATAGACAAAATTTATCAATTGTTTTAACAATACGATAACACTCATAAGTTAAAATAACAAGTAAGTATTATTTAACATTAAATATTTACCCTGAGTATTAAAGATAATCAATACATGGTTAATACATATTAATAAAACGCAATATAAGGTCAGTTTTGAAAACAAACTTCTAAAGCCAACGCCCTGATGTAAATATAACAAATATTTTAGCATAAATTGGTATAAAATACAAACTGAAATCATAAAGTGTATCCGTTATATATTAGATATCATAAAGTTAAGCTAAAGGAAACTTTAGATAAAGTACTGCAATAAATGTTCTGAACTACTTAAGCTTTTCGAAAGCTCTCAAGGTGTAGAGGAAATTAAAACAGTCTCTCAAATGTCTTCCTTCATTTATATTATGTACTCTGATAATTAATTAGCTACTTTTATGATAAAAGATGAATACCAATGAAGTCTTTTATACAGATTGATATCTTCATTGCACACAACAAAAACAAAAGACAGATAATGAGTTTCTAACTAAAAAGTTTTACCGACTTCAACATTATCTTAAATGTAATTATCGAAGGGTTGGAAATTTCTTTTAAAATTTATGTGAGACAACCCTTATGTCGTTATTTAAAAAAAGTTTAACGAAAATCGATTCACATAAATAAAAGAAAAACGATACAATTGGTGAATTTATTACATCTTTCTTTTTTGAAATCGGTCAAATAGAGAAGTGTACGTACATAAAATGAAAGATACTTAGTAGATAGAATACTATTACTATGAGGACGAATTTGTAGTGACCCTATTTGCTGTGTCAGCGGTCACGGGTTCGAGTCCCACTAGGGGCATTCATTTATGTGGTGAGCACGAATGTTTGTACTCCAGTCATGGATGCTTATATTTATTATATGTATATATTTAAAGGTATATATGTGTAGTGTATCAACTATCTGGTATCCATAACACAAGCCTCGTAGCTTACCATGGAACTAGATGGTGCTGTATGTTAATGTAAAAAAAATAATAATAATAAAAGATACTAAGCAGGTGAGGCACTAGTACTATGAGGACGGATAATATAATAAACTCGCTATGAACTCTCTTTTCCAGATAACCTTCATTCGTAATTTGTAAAGGACAATTTGTTACAATAAAAATCAAAGAAGTCAGTAATTAATCTATTTCAAAGTAATAAATTTGAACTAGTCAGAATTCACAGAATATAATTTAAAAAATATATCTAACACATATTCATGATGCAATATAAGCCATGTTAATAATAAAAATCAATTTATTGTTCAATGTTATTGCACATTGTTCGAGAACTTCTGAAAATTTCATTAGATCCTTTTACACGCTATTATAACCTCACTTGTAACTGTATTCTTTATTTTACTCAATTTTCAGAAGGATAAAACACAAAGAAAACTGATACAAAAAGATATGACAAAATAAGCAGCCTTATCGCTAAGTGAGGAATCTCACCCAAGAAATAAATATATATATATATATATATATATATATATATATATATATATATATACATATATATATATATATATATATATATATATATATATATATATATATATATATATATATATATACCTACATACACGCAGCACAACTTCCTCACGTACCGACTACACTGACATTATTTTTTTTAAATATGAACACTACAATTCAAATGTGGTTGCATAAATCTATTTAAATAAAGTATATTTTAATTTGATTCAATTTGACAAATAATATCAAATTAAAATATAAAAACTTAAATTGATTTTCTTGCCCCTATTCCACACGGACATGACTTGTAATAACTAAGTGTACATTTTTTTTGTATATATTATTAAGTGTAGTTGTAATTTTATTTTACTTAATTATATAGCTATAGATTTTTAGGCAAATTAAAAAAAAATGACAAAGCATTGTTGTTCAAAATAATAAAATTGACATAAAATATCCAACCATTATACATAATTGATGTAAACGACACTTACTGGTTCTGTTCATGATTTTTACTGCTCGGCATACAAAGTCTACAGTTCCCGATGCTTCCATATTTGCATCTTTCAATTGATATGCCACTGATCCGTAGGTGGTGAGACCAACGCCTAGACCCAAGCCAGTTCTGTCGCTATATTTCGCATGCTCCCCACACAATCTTCGTTGCTCATCTCCCGATACCTGTTTAAATTGTTAGTAAAAGTAATAATATATACGTGAAAATCCTAATACGTCATTACGTGAAACGTCTTAAAAGTCTGTAGTGGATAAAAAATTTTACTGTCATTGTCCAGACTATTGGATTCAGTCGGCTTAAACTTAATTTTCTATTACAGTAAATAAATGCAGAATATTATCCTATCGAAGCTCCTTTAGTATAAAAAAAATATACCTAATGTTTATAATGCTTACTGATAATAATTATTTAATGTATTATTAAAAAATGCCAAAGAATATAAAAAATAAGTTATTTAAAATATCTCACTTGGCTTACAGAACTGGAAGCTCTTCTAGACCCGGTGTCTGATAAACCACCAGTCCCACTCTGACGACCACCAACAGAAGCTCTGTATGGAGAGACACTGCGGCCTCTATTGCCTATATGAAGGAATGAAAATAATATATGTTATTGATAAGTAAATCTTGATCATTACATAATATGTACACACAGATTCCCATCAACTTATTTCATCATTCAAGTAAACTAAAGTAATAAATAAGCAAATAATTATTCAATGAACAATGTTTCATTTAGAATATTGTATAATATTGCAAAGATTTTGTCTTACCAGCACATTGACTGTCTTCACTTGGTCGCCTCTCTCTGGATACCAGTGGTTCTTGAAAAGTAAGAGTAAGGCTGCCTCTTGGGCTTATTCTTGCAGTATCAACTTCACCTGTAATTAAGCTTCCCCTGGCGCTCCTCTCAGATGGAGCTATACTGCCACGCGGACTTCTTTGTGAATCCGGAATCAATGATCCTCTCGGGCTTCTGTTTAATTCGGGAAATTCCTTCTTTAAGCTATCGGGTGCTATGCTTCCCCTTGGACTAGTTCTTGGACTTGGACCTAATTCTTTTTGAGTCCTGGCAGGGTCGATTTGTATGCTTGCAACTGAATGTCGCGGACTTCTACCTACATCTGGTACCAAAGAATTTCTTGGTTGGTTCCAAGATGTCCCTTCTGGAACCAAACTTCTTCTTGGACTTCTAGCTGCTATATCAGGAGTTATGCTATTTCTCGGACTTCTGTTAAAATCTTGAGGATTAAGGCTCAGCCGTGAACCATATGCCTGATCTACTGCTAAATTATTTCTAGAAGGTGCCAAAGTATTTCTGACTATTGCTGTTTCTGGTGTAATAGAATTTCTTGCTGATCTTGTCTCAGGAACTAGAGAGTGACGAGGACTCCTATGATATGTATCTAATGCGGCATCGGGGGCCAAACTTGCTCGGGGGCTTCTTTGTGGTGGAGGTTCAAGTTCATCATCCGTTTCTGTAGTTGCTAGTGATGCGCGTCGAGAAGATTGGGCTGATGGCCTCGGAGATCTAGTTTGAGGGGAAGTCGCAGCACTCCTTGATGCCCTACGTCTTCTCGAAGAGGATGTTCTGTGCAACATTTTGTTTATAGACTAACAGCTATACATCAGCTAAAGTTATCCTTTGATGCTTTGTTTTACTTAGAAGAAAATTTGATATCCATTCTTTGCATCTGAAACAAAAATCATAACAATATGTAAAGTACATATTTTTTGCATTTGAAAGTAAACAATTAAAATACAAAACTTTGACTTTTTAGATTGGAAGATTTTATATTCTGCAGTTCGATCTGAATGTTTAGTTTGTATAAAAAGTTTATAAGTGCTTTCTAAGGGGTTAATTTAACTTCTTGGTTTTCAAGTACATTTAATAAATCTAAATTTTACTTAAATAGCTCGGCTGTTGAAGTAATCGCGCTTAATTTACTGTATTCCGCCAGGATCGCGCGAAGTATTACAAAGATATTTCTCTCGATGGCAAAATTATTTCATTATTTAACGATAAACGTGACTAGAATGCTAATTGCTTGAATCATTAAAATATCGTCGAACTATGCTCTTTGTTTTTTATTTACAGCGCAATATTTATATGGTATATTAATTTACACGTAACTTGTTTCCTTATTTTTTGGTGTTTGTATGATGCTCAAAAATATTACCAACATATTGTTGTGCTTATATATTATAGCGTCGTCTATTCTATGTGGTATTAGCATAGTAAATTATGCCTTGGTAATAATAATAAATAAATAAATAAATATGTTGGGACATTAACACACAGCACCATCTAGTTCCATGGTAAGCTGCGAGGCTTGTGTTATGGGTACCAGATAGTTGATACACTACATATATATAACTTTAAATACATACATATTATAAATATAAACACCCATGACTGGAGTACAAACATTCGCGCCCACACAAATGAATGCCGCCCCCAGCGGGACTCGAACCCGCGACCGCTGGCACAGCAAGTAGGGTCACTACACGCTGAGCCAAACGTGTCGTCAGTGTGGTAAAATGTAGTAGGTGTAGTAAAATCATAAAATAAAGATAAGAGTTCAACTGTGATCATTATAAGGAAAAATAATATATCCAGCATAAAAATAACAGATTATTTAACTGAAACCTGAGTAGATTATAAACTATATACTTTGTTAATAATAAAAGAAGAAATAAAAGTAATTTTATTTAACCCTTTTAAATTCTAACAGATTGCTTTTAATGCAAACACCATAAATTTGCTTTTTTTCTACTAATTTAATTCTATGCAAATTGAAAATGTCGCTTTTGTGGATTTTTTCCACTTGTTACGAATGACAAATCACCAGTTTCTAAGAACATTCAATTTATTCTGACAATTTATGAGAAAATTCTGAACGCGAGTTGATTTGAGCGTATAGAATTTATCAAATAAATCGGTTTAAGATAGCTTTTCGTTTTACCGGTACATAAATGACATCATTTAAAGCATTAAAAATGTCATTAATTTTCAATTGGGAAGAAACACATATAGTAATATATATATATGTGGAATTACATAATATGTGTGTTTATTTGTTTATTTGCGAAATTCCATCTTCATACTAATCCATCTGGATGGAATTGATGTTTAGTGCACCAATAGAACCTAAAATAGTGACCTGGTGTAACACATAGGCGAAGCGAAACGAGGGTAAATCGTTAGTATTATTCTATTGTAAGAAGTTAGTAAGGAAATGTCATGGGCTATCTATATAAATAAATAAAAATAAATCAATGTATGTACGCTCATAACTTCCGATCGACTGCACCAAATTGGATATTTTTTTTATGTTTATTATTGTTAGGACAATCTTTGTATAGAAGAAAATTAAAAAAAAACTAATATAAGATTTCTTGTAAATCTCATGATATGAAAAGTGAGTGAGTGAAATACTTCTTATCCCGGAAATCATCCCTTAAGGGGGGTTAGATTGGGGATGAAAATTTGTCTGAATAAGCAAGCAAGGGACAAACTCGAACGAAGCGAGGGTGAGTCGCTAGTTTTATATAAATTAAACATACTCTAAAACTAACCATTTACAAAGACTTTGTGATGTATGAAATGATTGATGAAATTACTATATCACTTTGTTCAAAATAACAAATTGCTACATCGTGTATTTCTTTTACTGTATAAAAATCTTGAAATTGAGTACAAATGTATCTTATTTTAACTTTCTTTTTTCATTCGATGTGAAATATCGAGTTTAGTAAATTATGAGGATAGTTCAAAATAAGTTTGGGGTGTTGTTGTATTGTATTTTTCTATTTTATTTATTATATTTATTAGGTATAATATAACTTGTAGCAACTATTCTGCAATTTTGATAGCCCAGGAATTGCAGGATTCGAACCAACGACCTCACAATCGGCTAACCTATAAGTTGGTCCCTAGTATTTGGTTAATCATCAATCATTTTAAGTGTTGTATTTAGGTTTAGTTAACAAGTTGTCAGGCGTAAACTCACTGTGAGGTTTGGTCCTTTCTATCCCTCATACCTGCTATAGTACCTATCTTAAATATTATACATACACATATATATATATATATATATATATATATATATATATATATATATATATATATATATATATATATATATATATATATATATATATATAATATAGTATTAATATATTCTGCATAGACATAGCTTATGGATTAAGAGTAATATAAACTAATTAATATTCCAGTACAACTATGACTTTTGACAAGTCAAAACATTATCCTGTGACCATTGCATGTAAGTATTCGAAAGTAATAATTAAAAAAAATAAAAGAAACGCCGCGAAAAAATAGTTATATTTTAAATGTCAAATATTCTCGTATTCCAAAGAGAAGTCACTGGTTGGTTTATCATTTAATCAAATGTTTTTATTTACAATACAAACAGATTTTTAGTGAATGCTTGTGATGGAATCAACAAAAGGAAATCAACGGAAATTGCAAATTTCACGTCGACCTTTGTGTAACGTACACAAAATGTTCCTAGATAAAACAATTTGATGATGTCTGCACTAGACAAGTTAACACAATAATATGTAGTATTCGCCTCGTAGTTGAAATTCAACTGTAATCATACTTGTAAAAGAACCGTGTCCCAGATAGTACGGGTTCTGGGCCATGACGCGTCCCGATGTAGCCCATATATCATTAGATAGTTCATAGCCTATATTAATAGAATATATCGTTCTTATGAGCATATTTGGTGGGCATACATTGTTAGCAAGAAAGTCAGTTGCGTTAAATTAGGGTGGCAGAAACATATTTCATTTGTGAAAATATTATTTTTATATAGTATTTCTTATAGGAAAGATTCAGTCTAGACATGTAAATAAAACAAATATTACGTTTCGTCCTGGCCAACAAAAATATAGAAGGAAAAGACTCAATAAAATTCTTCGATCGAATTCGCTCGAATGGTAGGCTGTTGCGCTCACATAGCAACTATTATTTGGTAATTAGGGTATGCAAGGCATCTGACACAGCCAATAAAACATCCATCTACAGAAATGGGAGACATATTTATAAGACTTGACAGTACCGATAAAGAATGTTCACAGATATATACGCCAATTAGTCACCAGTGTTGGGTTGTCTATAACGCCCACTTCGAACAACAATGAAATTATTTTTCCGTGAATGTACTTGTGAACCCCTATCCGTTAGTATGCGATTCATTAATGACCGCACTATGACCCAAATCGGGACACGGTTCTTTGAGGAAAAGATATTTGAATAGAATTTATCTATTTATATAAAAAAAACTGTTTTCTTTTTTTTATTGAAGACACTAAAGCTCGTTGAAAGCTGCTAAACAAAAAAAAAAAAAGAAAATCGTTTGACAATCGGAGAAGAAAAGGTACTGAACTGTTTTGTCTTTGCCTTGCTTATATATAGATGATTTATCTTTCATATAATTTTCTAGTCTATTATAAATACTAGGATTGGTTTGTTCCTTTTTCAACCGACTTTAAAAAGGAGGACGTTCTCAATTCGGTTGTATTTTTTTTATGTTTTTCGTCTCAGAACTCCGTTATTTATTAATTGATTTGGACAATTTTTTATTTTGTTTTTTTCGTATACTTCCAATGAGGTCCCATTCAAATTTGAAAAAAAAAAATACCACCCCCTACGGGTGGAACAATAGCTAATGAAAATTTAACCTACTTCTAATTGTCATATTGACTTGAAACTTTGCATTTTAATAAAATACTTTTCTCTTACTTTGTCTACACAAAAAAGAAAAAAAAACTTTTAAAAAATAAGATAAAAACTGACTTCAAAGTACTAAAAAGTAAACAATAACTGAACAGAAGCTTTTATTTACTATAGATCGTCGGTGCCAGACGATACAAATCAAAGCACAACGACTTCGAAAATATCTGATAAGGTATCTATAGTAAATGAAAACTACCAATCAGTTACTTTTTTACGTTTTAGGGTTCCGTACCCAAAAGGATATAACGGGATCCTATTACTAAGACTCCGCTGTCTGTCCGTCTGTCTGTCTGTCCGTCTGTATCTCATGAACCGTGATAGTTAGACAGTTGAAATTTTTACAGATGATGTATTTCTGTTGCCGCTATTACAACAAATACTAAAAAACAGATTAAAATAAATATTTAAGTGAGTTCCCATACAACAAATGTGATTTTTTTGCTCGATATTGATACCGGCAACAGGTAGATGCTTGAAATATTCACAGAATATTTAGGTATACATATATTCACTTTAAAAATAAATAATTAAACTTTAAATATTTAATTATATAGACTAGCGACTCACCCTCGCTTCGCTTCGGGTTCGTCCCTAGTCAGAAACAAATCTATCCCACGGGAACCGTACACTTTTCCGGGATGATATATAGCGTATAGCCTTCCTCAGTTTACGGGCTATCTAATACAAAAAAAAATTTCAAATCGGATTAGTAGTTCCTGAGATTAGCGCGTTCAACCTAACAAACAAACAAACAAACTCTTCAGCTTTATAATATTAGTATAGATTATTTAATATTTAATAAATAATTAAATTAAAATAAAACAAATATTTAAGAGGGGCTCCCATACAACAAACATATTTTTTTGAGTGTTTTTTGAACTTAGTTTTTATTTTTATTAATTGTTCCGATATAGTTGCAGATACTATTTCCGTCTCATAATTTGATATAAAATAGAAGTAAAGGTCAGACCGAGATATTTCGAGCAGGTTTTTATAGAAACGTATAGACTTATTTAGGTGTTATAAACATAATGACCTGACCTTTTGCTATTAGTATATAGCCAGAGATCAAGAGAAAGAAATAAAAACCAAATGTACTAAGATAATAATAAAGTGCTAATTTAGGCTTACCCTCGCTATGCTCGTGTGCGTCTCTAGGAACGTTTTAAAAAAGATAAAAATATTTAAATATTAAAAAACATAATTAAAATTACAAACTATTATTCAAATATTATTTTATTATATACATATTTTAATCGGATTTTGTTTAAAATTTCAAGGGTTTTGATTTGTTTTTGTGCGGAACCATAATATTTTTTCTAAAATAAAAGTTACTCCTTATAACATCAGCTATCTGCTAGTGAATGTTTTGTCAAAACCGGTCCAGCCGTTTCAGAGATTAACCGGAATAAACAGACAGACAGACAAAAATTTTAAAAATTGTTTTTTTCTTATAAGTACCTTGTATACCTACATAGGTACATTCTCATTACCTACTTAGTCTGTTGTTTTGGACATTACAAACTGACAGTTCAATTTTATTTATTTGTATAGTAGTTTAAAAATATGTTGACTTTTGCTAACACAATGCTTTGTCATGGACTCACATATAATTGTACCGTGCGTAGGAAATAGCGAGAAAACTAGTTAGCTAAGAAGGACACGAGAATGTTTAACTGCTATGTCATGTGAAGGCGGTTATTGCGTCTCCCTACGCATCCGGGTTTAGATAAGTCTTATGGGAATATATTATAAATGAATGCTATTTATGGAAAAAATGTTAAATCTATACTAATATTATAAAAGAGACAGAGTTTGTTTGTTTGATTAGTTTGTTTGAACGCGCTAGTCTTAAGAACTACTTTAGACAACCCGCTTATTGATCAAGGGTATATGTTATATATCATCATGCTACTACCTAAGAAAGCAGAGCAGTAATCATAAATGTCGACAAATCGGGCAGATTTCCATACATTATTGTAAAACTGATGTTTATATTGGAAGTTTAAACGTGGGCGAAGCCACGAGTACTTTTAGTCTTATAAATACAAAATAATAGACTTATGTAAAGTGAACGTGAAGCGACAGTAATAATAAAGCAAGGCAAAGCGACTGCGTAAAAAATACGGTAAGCAAAATAAAATAAAACAATGGTTTATATGTTAAACGTATTTCTTTGTAGTAAATATTCATCTTCTATTTGAAAGTCATTTTATATAAAAAATGTAACAAATATTTCCAATATTCATTTTTTTATTGGTTTTCCTTTCTTTCACGCAAAGCCCGAATAAACTAGACATTAATTTAAAATATTAAAGCTGTTACTACTACTGTACGATTGTATTTATTAATTTGATTGTATTTACATCTTAATATATAAATTTCCCGAATCACAATGTTGGTCCACGATGAACTCCGAAACTACAAAGTCGATCTTAATATTTTTTTTTTCAAAATGCTTGATTTGTTCTAACTTAAAAGATGGGATAGATTTTATCCCGATTATTTCCTTTTTTTATTGTCAAAATTGTGATTTCGGAGAAAATCGTCAAAATTGTCAAAAGAGTGATTTTGGAGAGAGATCCTGCGGTACGTAAGCTATATGTAGTCAATCTATTTCATACTAACCGTTAAAACGTACCTAGGGACGAGCCCGAGCGAAGCGAGAGGGAGTCGCTAGTATGTGTATATAAAGCTTATACCTGTAATTACGCCTCAATGGATTCTCAATGATTTCATTTCGAGAGCTTTTATTTCATATTAAATATAAGCTCGTACTCAATGCTTTCCGTATCGGTGGTTTAAAATATTTTTTCATAAACTAGTCACAGTTAGCGGTTTCGTCCACGTATTATTACTATAATTATATTATGTATTAGATTAACTGCCTCGGTGGCCTAGTGATTGACATGTATCGCTGGAGATCCGGAGGTTTTGGCTTCGATGTAAAATTCCTGGTTGGACCAAGTTTAGATATTATTCGCTCACCGCTCAATATTAATAGTCTGAACTTGAAAAGTTGGACCGGGTTTCACCGCTCACTTTACGCTTCAGAGAGCACGTAAAGCAGTTTCTGTGCTTGATCTCCCACTGGTCTTGTCGATTTGCTATACCAAGAGAACATTATTATTATTATTATATTGCAAAATCAGTAATATTATGCAGGATTTTCATGAAAGCGCCAAAATACCTTTGAAGTTACTATGTCTAAATCAATGGTTATAATATCATTAAAATACAGTTTTTAAAAGTTACAAAAATTAAATAATGACATAAGAATCCAAAACTGGTAAACACATAAATCATAATAACTATAATCATTTCGATAATACAATAATAATAATGACATTCAAGTCACAGTTAGTGGTGTGAATTCAGGATTGAATGGTATATTATGGGGTAAAAATAAACCAAATAAATTCAAAAATTTACATTACTACTAACATTCCACTATCATTTCAACTCGATGGAACCATTTTATATTTATTGTAATCCAAATTGAATGCATTTTCAAAGTTTCAAATCGTTACGACGAGTAAGAACTAAGTTGAAATCGACTTTACATTTTGTTACTGAAGTATATCCCTATTCTATTACTGTGCAAATTTAAACTTTCTTTGGCGATCTATATATAATCAGAATTCACGTTTTCCTGAAAAATGAATTTTCTTCTCTACTTTTAATGTTATTCGAATATTAAATATTTAAGTTATTCTTATATCTTTCTCTTCTTGATAAAAAGGATTTTGTTTTTTTTTCAGAAGCAAAATTTATGCCTGATTTTTTATATCAAATAAAACGATCTCCTGAGCTTAGACAAGATATTCTTACTGAACAATCTTGTATCTTTTTCATTCTACGTGACATTGGCGAAGAAATCTGTACTCAACTGGCATATTTTGAAGCCTTTAACAAGATAATTGAATATATTGAATGACATAACGATTTACTTAAAAAAAACTATTTTTCAATGATTGTAGAATGACATATTAGCTATAGCCGTGAACGCCTATAGCGTTTTACTATTTATTTTATTACTATAAAGTTAAATAAATATATCTACACTCGATTGAAATGAAAAAGTCAGAATCTAAGGGTTGAATGATAAATAAGTTCCATCACAGCTTCAAATGAGTTTTATGTTAATACAGTTTGACAGAGGCCATTCCAGAGAGAAACTACTGGTTCCGACCCTTCGCGTTTCACTGAGATGGATATAGTTTGGTTAAAAGTTATAATGCCACGACTACGTTTGAATATAGTTTTATAATCTAGTAATATAATCTATAATAGATTATAATAAAAAAAATATATTTTAATGTTTTTCATTTAAGATAATTTTGATATGACGACATGAATTCAGGTGTGGTAGCTCAGTGGTAGGATTACCTCTGACATGTTCATTTGTGAATCTTCATAATGATTATCACTCGCTCTTTACTTTTATGTTTTATTTGCCACGCTTCAATCAATCAGCCTATCACCGTCCACTGCTAAACAAAGGCTTTCCCCAATATGCGCTAACCAACCCGGTCCTGGGCAGCCCCCATCCACTGCCCGCTACCTTTCTTAGATCATCTGTCCATCATGCTGCAGAGCGTCCTACACTACGCTTGCCAAAAATACGGTCTTGCCAAAAAATACATCTGGAGACATGACCGGCCTACTTCCACTTCAGCGAACTATTTCTACGCGATTTCGGTTACTTTAGTTCTATGACGAGCCTTGCTACGCATAAAATTTATATAAATGACTGAAATTTGCTTGATTAAAACAGGTTGAATTTTTCCATATTTAACGTATTTTAATATATACATACTATTTTTGAATTAAAATAGCACTATAGTTGGCAGATCAACCAAATCTATTCACACACTGCAACAAAGAAAAATAGCCCAAATGACAGCCCGAATTAGAGGTGTTCAATTTTTTTGTGTGAGATGGGGCATTTGTATTTAAATATTTGTCTCTGTTACTACTATAAACTATGTATACAATATTAACTGCTGCCGTTAGTTCCGAAGACAGCCACTAGGGAAATTGCTAGCAATACAATAACTTGGTAAATACTAATTCCAAAAAATAAAATCATAGTAGTCAAAAAGCAATAAGCTATATTTAATTACGAGACGAAGGACCGATGTCGATCAAATATAATTAACAGCCCTACATTTCAATTACAGATCGATAACATTTCTCTCATAGACAGCTTAATTTCTACAATCGATATAGCTGATAGAAAAATATAAATGCAGGAATTACGTATTTTGATCAAGGGCTATAACGCTTAAATATGACATTTCCATACAATTTTAAGTTTTCTACTTCTTTTTGGCCACGGATTCGCTTAGATATTAAATGGGGCGACGTTCGACGTTACGTTGAGTAGCTTATATCTGATCGCAAGATGTATTTCTCTATAGGTCTTTACCCCAATTTTATCAAAATCTGTTAAGCGGCTAATTAAATTTTAACCTGTGTGGAAATTGTCGTTAGCTCAAAATTGATATAACTCACATTTCTGAAATAATTTTAGTTGATATTATATATTACTAGCGACTCACCCTCGCTTCACTCGGGTTCATTTCCCTAGCTTGCTTCCAAACTTTACGTTACAAACTTTCATCCCCATTCTCACCCCCTTAAAGGATGATTTCCGGGATAAAAACTATTTCACTTACTCACTTTTCATTTCATGAGATTTAAAAAAAACTTTGAAGTTATGCGCATACATTTCGGTTACTTATTTTTATTTATATAAATTATATTAAGATGAACTTAAATAATAATAAAATATACTTTCATCGGCTATTTTAATTATTATCCTCACATATAGAAAATGCTCCAATTTTACGTTTCACAATAGGTACATTGTATTGTTCAATTGAAATATTCTACTCCCTCTTACAAACCTTACCGTCCCTTCCCTTAGGTGCGTTTCTTAGTCCCTTTTGTATTTATAATGTCATTTGCATGTAGCGTTCTTCCTTTTGTGTATAAATAAAATTTTATATGTGTAATCTGTATTCAGCTCATTTTAACGTCCCACTGCTGGGCACAGGTCTCTCAACGCGAGGAGGATAATTCACCACGCTGGCCAAGTGCGAGTTGACAGACTTCACATGTCTTTCGACTTGCTACGTTCTTTATGGCATTTGGATTTCCACACAATATTTTCCTTCACCGTAAGACAAGTGGTAATTATGTTGATTGGCACATGAAAATATCAAATGATTCGCACATGAAAATATCAAAAGTGCAAGACCCGGGAGTTGAACCTGCTTCACTCGGTTTCCCAAGCGAGCGCATTACCCCTGAGCTATCTAGCCTTTCCTTTTGGTAAATATTATTACTGATAGTAGCTTATATATATATATATATATATCTCCAGACCACAGTCTATTTGTGTACTGATTTTTTTCTAAATCAATCTAGCCATTATTGTCTTGAACGAAGTAACATGCAAAAATACAAATATTCATATTTATAACCAACTAGCAGAACCCGCGGCTTTAAAACTACAAAAAAAACTCAAAAAGGTAGGTTTTATATAAATTTTAATTCTCTATTTTACCACCTTATGGGACGAATTTCTAAAAATGTTAAAACACGTATTTATTTAATTATATTGAAGAGCATTAATACCAAGTTTTAAGTAATTCTGATCATAAATATTTTTTGGGAGTACGTCAACCAGTCCTCCATCACTCTGTTTCGATGTGAAAGAAGGACTAACAAACAAACATATTTTCATATTAATTATAATATTAGTAATGTACTATATAATGTATTATATATTGTATTATATAATGTATTTTAAGTAATGTATATAATGTATTTTCCTTTAAAGTGCTCGAATTAGTACAATTTACTTCACAATATTGATATAAAATGAAGAAGATACAATGAAGATTGGTCGTTGAAAGGTAATTTTAGAACACTTAAAACAACAATCAATTTGGTTGATGAAAATGAACTACACCTGATATTATAATTTATTAAAAATGCAGATGGTTGTTAAATATTAAGATTATATAATTTATAGTTAAAAATAAAAACAAATCTATTCCACGGGAACCATAAAATATAATCTATTTCTGTGCCAAATTTCATCCAGATCCGTTCAGCCATTCTGGCGTGATTGAGTAACAAACATCTATCCATCCAAAGTTTCGCATTTATATAATAGTAGTAAGATATTTTACATCATAACGCCAATTAGAAAATACCTCTATTCTCACATTAACATGATATTAATTTTAATATTTCTTTTAGGGTTGCTAAACTTTGATAGGATTTAGCACATATTGAAAACTACAAAAACGAAGATCATTTAATATCGGACATATGAATATTTCCCAGGGAAATATTAAGGGAGTTAGTTCAGAATGAATTAAATGCAGGACCTTTTTATTGCTTTGGGTTAAATGATATCCTAAATGTTTTATCTATCAATGAAAAGTAATGTTTTCATTTTTAAGATAAAAATAGCCTCTTTCTAAAATATTTCTCACAATTTAGTTACTTTTTTATTAGATTTATCTCTGTAGTAATTTTTATTAAAATAATAGATGTTGAGAATTAAAAAGATAACCAAAAGATAAACAACTAGATATACTAGCGACTTACGCTCGCTTCTCTCGGGTTCGTCTCTAGTGAAAAACAAAAACAAATGAATCCCACGGGAACCGTTTTTTCGGGGTAAAAGTAAGCTATGTGCTATTCCGGACTATGATCTATATCTGTACCAAATTTCATCCAGATAAAATATTTCCCCACAGTAAAAAGTATATTAAATATTGAGCCGAATAACCAGCTAATATCATATCAAATTTCATCAAAATCCGTCCATTGATTTTCTCGTGGCTCGTTGACAGTCGCAGTTCAGACAGACTGACAGACAAAAATTCTAAAAACTGTAACTTCGGCCATTGTATCTATAATAATAACTATTTCGATAAGATTAAATTATTTAAACATTAAACAACATTAAATATACAAATTCGACTCAGAATTTTATTATATGTATAGATATTATAAGTGACAACCCTGCTTCCAATAACTCAATACATTTAACGGTGTCTGATCGTATTGCTTTAACCCTATTATGCTTCGATAAATTCATTGCCACTTGTTTCTATATTTGAGAGGATAAATCGTCTTGTTATTTATCATCTAACATAAGCTTTTATATAAAACTACTACTACTTTACATAAGTAAAAAACTTATTAGTAATTGTATGTCTATAGAACTGCCTCTGTGGTACAGTGGTTAGCATGTACATCTTATTTCCCTTGCGGGGCAGATTCTCAGAACAAAATAACATTTTACACTTTTCATGGCTATTAACATTATTAAGCTTATATTCCTAAAAAAATTGATCAGATTGATACCTTTATATCCCACTAGCGACTCATCCTCGCTCCGCTCGGGTTCGTCCCTAGTTACGTTTTAACGTTTAGTATAGATTTCTCAGAGATGAGATTCTGCATTAAAAAGTATCTTACATGTTGACCCGTATAACCAGCTATAAACATACCAAATTTCATCACGATCTGTCAAGTGGTTATCTCGTGGTGCGGACACAGACAGACAGACAAAAATTCTAAAAATTATAAATTCGGCCTTTGTGTCGATAATAATGCCTATTTCAATAAGATTTTCCAAAAAATATTTAATGTACAGATTCGACTCAGTTACAATTTTATTATATGTATGTATAGATTTAATATAGAACTTATAAAATTGAATCCGCTACCTCCGCAGAAACAGTTACGTACCTTCACTGGGCTTCTTATATTATTACCAAGATACTCATATTAAATTACATGTACGGCATGTAAATAGGTTAAACTTTAGTTCATTAGATCTCACTTTCTAATTTTCACATTCACGTAACTCCTTCACTAACACTTCACACAAGTTTTGATAGTAAGTACTAGTTTTGTTCGCGGTTTTAAATAGTGATAGGTCACGAGAAAATGGACTAGATTAAGCTGTGTTTCAGTATTTTTAACTAAATATTGGTCCCATATCTATACGTATAATAAAACTGTAGAGGTCAAATGTCTGTACATAGAAAAAAATGCTAAAAACCGAGTCAGGGGGATGTAAGAAGAGAAATAGAACAAATCCAGTTTTTTTTAATTTTTGTTTCTGTCTATTTGTCTGTTTGTACGGGCTAATCTCGGAAACTATAAAACCGATTTGAATGAAATTTTGCATGGTAGTACCATATATGTATTTCCGGTCAACCTTTTAAACACTTTTCATCCCGGAAAATTAAAGAGTTCCCGTGGGATAATTAAAAAACTTTAGTAACTTATACAGCTTTTATTACATAAAAACTACTGATTGGATTTTAATGAAACTTTACATAATATAGTTCATATATCAGAATAACAAATAGGCTATTTTTTATCCCGGAAAAATTGACCTTTCCCGTGGGATAGTTTTGTTTTGTTTGTCTATAGTACATGAATATAGATGTAATATATAGTTTTATTTTAATTTAGATTACAAAATTAACGACTGGAAATGCAAAAGTTAACTTAATTAAAGTTAGCCTCATTAAAAGCATTACTGAGCTTAATAGTTCTACGATAAAGCTCGACGGTACATCTCGAAATATTTTCATAAAGACAGGGGTGTAAAATAAATGTTATTTTAAATAGAAGGCTTAAGTTACAGGATAATATTATAAAATATTATTACTTAATGTCCATACAAATAATATTCCTAAAAGTATTATATAAAAAAAAAAAACATTATTTTATCAAGAATTTTGGCTCAGTTTGTAGTGAACCTATTTGCTGTGCCAGCGGTAGTGGGTTCTAGTCCCACTGAGGTCATTCATTGGTGTGATGAGAACGATTGTTTGTACTCCAATTATGGGTACTTATATTTATAATGTATATAGTATTTAAATTTATATACATATGTGTAGTGTATCAACTATCTGGCATCCATAGCACAAGCCTCGCCACATATTTTTTACTAGCGACTCACCCTCGCTTCGCTTCGGGTTCGTCCCTAGAAAAAAACATATCGATCCCACGGGAACCGTATATTTTTCCGGGATGATATATAGCCTATAGCCTTCCTCAGTTAACGGGCTATCTAATGCAAAAAGAATTTCTCAAATCGGATTAGTAGTTCCTGAGATTATCGTGACAAAATATATTCAACCAAACAAACAAACAAACAAACAAACAAACAAACTCTTCAGCTTTATAATATTAGTACAATTTATTTATGCCAAAAAGCATCCATTTAGTTTTATTTTAATAACCTTTCAACAAAATTTCAAGAGGCTTAAAAGTTGATACAAAGAAAAATATATATTATTTTTCATACAAGTACTATAATATTAAAATATAAACGATCTCGTAAGGATTCATCATGAAAATAAATAAATGATGTAAAACATTCAGCGTATTTGCTTCTCAAATGTCGATTGTTCTTCAAAATCTAATTCCATTATGACGAATTTCGTATTTCTCCTAAAATACAATTATGTTTGGTTTAAGACAAGTGTTGGTAAATTGAAATAATTATTTGTTATATTCAGCATTTATCATTCATATTATATATTAATTATTAAAAATAGAAATATATATTTATAATATAATATTTATTTATCTATACATATAATAAAATTCTAACTGAGTCGAATATGTACCTTAAATACTTTTTTGGAAAATCTTATTGAAATAGACTTTATTATTGATACAGAGACCGAATCTATAGTTTTTAGAATTTTTGTCTGTCTGTCTGTCGGTCTGTCTGTCTGTTTGTTGCCGCATTACAGAAAAACCACTGGAGAGATTTTGATGAAATTTGGTATGATGATAGCTGGATATCCGGGTCAACATATAGGATACTCTTTACCTCGGGAGATTATCTCATTCCCACGGGAATACACGTTATAATACAACCCAAAAAATATTTATGATCAGAATTTCTCGAAACTTGGTATTAATGCTCTTCAATACAATTAAATAAATACGTGTTTTAGCGTTTTTTGAAATTCATCCCATAAGGAGATAAAATAAGGAATGAAAATTTGTATAAAACTTACTTTTTTAAAATTTTTTTGTTGTAGTTTTAGCGCGAGCGAAGCCGCTAGTTTTGCTAGTTTATTATAGTACTAACGACTTACGCACCTAGGTACGGGGATTACAGTCACAATTTCATTGGTTTTAAGTTTATTACGCGGAACCCTGATTCTTTTTCCAAAATAAAAGTAGCCTTAGTTACTCTGTATACCATCAGCTATCTGCCAGTGAAAGTCTCGTTAAAATCAATCCAGGCGTTTCGGAGATTAGCAGGAATAAACAGACAATAAAACTAAAAATTGTTATTTTCTCATGAGTACCGTATATAACTTCTTACGCATTTAGAGAAAAAGCTATTATTTTGACATTCCAAACAGATATTTCAATTTTGAAATATCTGTACAGATAGAATTGCGAAACGGACTCATGATTGTTCTGTAAATAAGTAAAATCCCGTTCTCCGTTCTTATAATTTTTTGCCTAAAATAAAATAAAATAAGAAAAAAAAACATATTTGGTTTACATTACTTTTTTATCATATTTCCTATGCAAACAAACCCACTTACAAAACTAATTTAATAGAGAGGTGGATTTATTTTGGTTTTTGGTTACCGACGCGACGTTTCTAATGCTTTACAGCAAACGTGGTCACGAGAAAAACATATTCGAAAGTTTTAATAAAAATATGAAACTCTGACATAAATATATATTTTACAGAAAGGTTTAATAAATAATAATTAATAAATAAATATGTTGGGACATTAACACACAGCACCAACTAGTTCCATGGTAAGGTACGAAGCCTGTGTTATGGATACCAGATAGTTGATATACTACACATATATAACTTTAAATACATACATATTATAAATATAAACACCCATGACTGGAGTACAAACATTCGTGCTCATCACACAAATGAATGCCCCCAGCGGGACTCGAACCCGCGACCACTGGCGCAGAAAGTAGAGTCACTACGAATTGAGCCAAACGTACCGTCAATATATAATATTTGCACCGACTTCGTACGCTTTAAGCCTTTAATATCATAAAAAAGTAAATCGTGAACAGACAATTTATCGCCCTCCCTTCGCTGTAAGCTTGCATTACTTTAGTAAAGCTCGAAGAATATACAATACACGTTGAAAGACAATCCACGCCCACCATCAATGAGGCCATTAGATAGGAACTAGATGCATACTTTCTGTTTATTTACATAGACTGTAGCAGTCGCAGCTTTATCAGTTTTTAAAATAGATTTAAATGCGTTTTTGCATTTTCGTTGTGAATGTGTTTAATTTTTTTGTGAATGATTAAGTAAACTTCAAAATAAAATTCTGACATCATCTGTAGAACTTGTATGAGTATCTCTGTGCATGCGTGCGTGCGTGCGTGCGTGCGTGCGTGCGTGTGAAGAATACATTCTTCACGATTGTATTACTATCTTATATTTATATAAATATTTTTAGTTATTATTATTTCATAACTTATATCTATATAAATATTTTTTTATTAAATACGATAATATGGGATTTATGCTTTCTACAAAAAAATATCTAAGGTCTCAAACAGACAGTATTTAGTATCACACGTGTTCATACTTCATAGTTACACCGTTCAAATTTAAATATTTTCCAATACTTAATTAAAATGGATTATAAGGGCTGGAAAAAATAGGCTATGTGATAGAGATATACTACATTTGGTACATCGACGTCCCCTGCAGAAGATATTTCAAGCTTCACTGAGCGAAGTGAAACCGACTTAGGAAATAAATTGATGCTAAAGTATAAAAAAAATAGTATTACATTAGTTTAGTTCAAGAAATATTATTCATAATTAGTTGAAAATTATATAATAATACTTTCTTAGATTTACGCGAATATTTGACATTTCAAAATAAAACTATCTTTTCGGATTATTTCGCGAATTTATTATGATTTTTGGTTCCCGACGTTTCGATTGCTTTACAGCAATCATGGTCACGGGAGAGACTAAGGTGTTAGATGTCTCAATGGCATTATACAGTTGTTACAGACAGCCTTAAAAATTCAAAAATGGCATCAAGTACCTTACAATATTAGTTGATTTTAATTATTTTAATTCTAAACATTTTAAAAAAAATTTAATGTTTTTAATAAGTATTATAATTAAATATAGCAATATTATTTACTTAATTTTAGCTATTATAATAAGTATTACAATTTTTCTTTATTAATTACTAATCTTATTTAGTGTTGCTATTATTATATTATCTGTAACCATAAAGATTATTAAATATTTTTAAATATCAATTATTTATTTAAAGTAATATAATTGTTTTATATGTAGTTTAAAAAAGAAGTTTAATATTATTTTAGATTGTTATTATTTAAAGTTAAAATATTAAGCAACACTATTGTTAACTTTATAGATAAAAAATATATTAATTAGAATTACTATTCTTATTGCGATCCACACAGTATGAACTAACTACATCTACTGGTCTGTTATGTTTATTTTCTGTTTTTATTATGTTTATTACAGGATCCCATGATGATGGTAGTACCCAGCCATCTTCCCTATTGAAGTTTGGATATTTTTTAATTTCAATAGCTTCGCGAATCATCCTGGGGCGATAACGGTTTTCTTTGCTAGTATTTGTGGATTATCAAAGCGAATGTAGTGGCTTGGGCGATCCTGGCTATGTTTACAGACTGCAGATGCTGTATTGCGACGGTGCTTCACATCAGCTATGTGTTCTTTGACCCGAGTTCTAATGGATCTCTTTGTTTGTCCAATGTAAGAGAGCCCACAATCACAATCAAGTTTGTATACCCCTGCATCTTGGAGAGGGATGTTGCACTTGACTGGTGGTAAGAACTGACTAATTTTCTTTGGCGGCTTGAAGTAAGTTTTGATTGAAGCACGCTTTATGATGTAGCCAATCTTGTCAGTGACTCCTCTCATGTATGGCAGGACAGCAGGGACTCGCTCGACTGTGGCTGGTTTCACTCGATCACTGTGACGCAGGCGCGGCACTTGCAGCTTGTTGTCTCGCAGGACTTGCTTAACATGTTGCAGTTCTCCGGCCAGATGTTGCTCGTCACAGATCCCTTGTGCTCTCTGAAACAAAGATTTTCCCACGGTAGCTAACTGTGAAGGATGGTGGTGAGATTCACCGTTCAGGTACCTATCAGTATGGGTCTTCTTTCTATACACAGTATGACTCAAGGTGTTATCTGGGTTGCGTACAAAAAGGTTAAAATGGATCCAACTACCACCGTTTTAAATAATACTAAAAAGATAATTAAGCAACACTCCGACACATTGAATCTAGATGTTAAAACTCTTATTCCATCATGTGCAAAGCCGCCTAAGTTGTATGGACTTCCGAAAATACACAAGCCTAACGCTCCGCTACGTCCAATTGTGAGTCAGATCGATTCACCGACTTACAAATTGGCTAAACTAGTAGCAAAAGTTCTCTCACCACTCAGAGGATTAACAAGAGCGTTCACAAGAGACTCTTACCATTTTGTCAATGAAGTTAAACACCTAAAACTCATGGACAATGAAACAATGGTTAGTTTTGATGTACAGTCCTTATTTACCAGCCTACCAGTGGAAGACTGTATTGAAGTAATATCTAGGAAGCTACTGGATCACAACATGTCAATAGAATACATTGATCTTTTAAAACACTGCCTAACATCCGGCTATCTATTGTGGAATGATGAATTCTATAGGCAAGTGGATGGAGTGGCCATGGGTTCGCCAGTCTCTCCCGTTGTAGCCGACATCTTCATGGAGGACTTCGAGGAGACTGCTCTGAACACATCACCTGTGACGCCTCGTTTCTACAAGCGGTACGTAGATGACACTTTCACAATATTACCATCTGATAAAATAAATGTATTCTTAGAACATCTTAATTCTATAAATCCAAAAATACAATTTACTATGGAATTAGAATCTGACAATGCCTTAGCTTTCTTAGATGTCTTAGTAAAACGCAACCCAGATAACACCTTGAGTCATACTGTGTATAGAAAGAAGACCCATACTGATAGGTACCTGAACGGTGAATCTCACCACCATCCTTCACAGTTAGCTACCGTGGGAAAATCTTTGTTTCAGAGAACACAAGGGATCTGTGACGAGCAACATCTGGCCGGAGAACTGCAACATGTTAAGCAAGTCCTGCGAGACAACAAGCTGCAAGTGCCGCGCCTGCGTCACAGTGATCGAGTGAAACCAGCCACAGTCGAGCGAGTCCCTGCTGTCCTGCCATACATGAGAGGAGTCACTGACAAGATTGGCTACATCATAAAGCGTGCTTCAATCAAAACTTACTTCAAGCCGCCAAAGAAAATTAGTCAGTTCTTACCACCAGTCAAGTGCAACATCCCTCTCCAAGATGCAGGGGTATACAAACTTGATTGTGATTGTGGGCTCTCTTACATTGGACAAACAAAGAGATCCATTAGAACTCGGGTCAAAGAACACATAGCTGATGTGAAGCACCGTCGCAATACAGCATCTGCAGTCTGTAAACATAGCCAGGATCGCCCAAGCCACTACATTCGCTTTGATAATCCACAAATACTAGCGAAAGAAAACCGTTATCGCCCCAGGATGATTCGCGAAGCTATTGAAATTAAAAAATATCCAAACTTCAATAGGGAAGATGGCTGCGTACTACCATCATCATGGGATCCTGTAATAAACATAATAAAAACAGAAAATAAACATAACAGACCAGTAGATGTAGTTAGTTCATACTGTGTGGATCGCAATAAGAATAGTAATTCTAATTAATATATATTTTTATCTATAAAGTTAACAATAGTGTTGCTTAATATTTTAACTTTAAATAATAACAATCTAAAATAATATTAAACTTCTTTTTTAAACTACATATAAAACAATTATATTACTTTAAATAAATAATTGATATTTAAAAATATTTAATAATCTTTATGGTTACAGATAATATAATAATAGCAACACTAAATAAGATTAGTAATTAATAAAGAAAAATTGTAATACTTATTATAATAGTTAAAATTAAGTAAATAATATTGCTATATTTAATTATAATACTTATTAAAAACATTAAAATTTTTTTAAAATGTTTAGAATTAAAATAATTAAAATCAACTAATATTGTAAGGTACTTGATGCCATTTTTGAATTTTTAAAATCATTTTTGTAAAATAGTAGGTAGGCTGTCTGTAACAACTGTATAATGCCATTGAGACATCTAACACCTTAGTCTCTCCCGTGACCATGATTGCTGTAAAGCAATCGAAACGTCGGGAACCAAAAATCATAATAAATTCGCGAAATAATCCGAAAAGATAGTTTTATTTTGAAATTATATAATAAATTTGGATCTTAAATTTGGAAATTAATTTTATCAAATTAGACTATTATACAAACACTTCTGAATCTATTCTGGTTTATTAATTTAAGGAGCGTCAGAATAGTCAGTCTGTAAGGAAGCTACCATCGGCTTGAAAAGCAGGTCTGCTGAAAAGAACTGATAAATTCAACAGTTACTCTTTTTAAAATTGAGTAACAGTATTTAGTACAACCTTATAGCATCACATATGCGTCAATTCCACACATTTCCATCACCAAGAAACTATTTGACTATTCTTTATTGACTAATATATTTTTAATTGATGACTACACGTTTGGCCCAGTTTGTAGTAATTCTACTTCCTGTGCCAGCTGTCGCGGGTTCGAGTCCCTCTGGGGGCATACATTTGTGTGATGAACATGAATGTTTGTTTGTACTCCAGTCATGGGTGTTTATATTTATAGTATGTATGTATTTAAAGTTATATATATGTGTGTAGTGTATCAACTATCTGGTATTTATAACACAAGCCTCGTAGCTTACCATGGAACTAGATGGTGCTGTATGTTAATGTCTCTACATATTTATTTATTTAATTATTAAGAAACATATTTTAAAAAATTCATATTCTTAATAGAACATAAACTTAACTTTTACTTTACACGAAATCGTATCCGCGACCAACAGGTTAGTTAAAACATAATATTGTAGAAACAGAAACAAACGAACCTGTCTAAACTGTTAAGCCTATAATTATTCTCTTGTAAGGTGACGTTGCAAATTGGATGCGAAGCGCCGTACATTATGATAATTGCACAGCGCTAGTGGCCGCGTGCGCCTCCGAGTGAAATTACATTAATCGGACTATTATCTAAATTAATACAAAAGTTTGTATTTTTGTATGTTTGTAATCCTTCACTTAGATTTAGATGATATATAGTCCACAGATACCCTATGACCCTTTTTTTCTCAACATTAGGAAATATATTTACGCATACCACCTGTATATATTTATAATATGTATGTATTTAAAGTTATATATGTGTAGTGCATTAACTATCTGGTATCCATAACACAGGCCTCGTAGCTTACCATGGAACAAGGTGGTGCTGTGTGTTAATGTCCCAACATATTTATTATTTATTTATTTATTATTATAGGCTACTTTTTATCCTGGAAAAATGTATGGTTCCTCTGGGATAAATTTGGTTTTGTTTTTCTAGAAGTGAACCCGAGCAAAGTGAGGGTGAGCCGTTAGTTATAAACATGAAGTTTGAACTTTTTGTTCTTTATATTTGATTGAAAGCGCTTATTTTTGAAAGAATCAATTCGATTTGATAAAATTCTTTTAGCATTATTAAGGTAGAAGGCCATTCTGCATCACGTTGGAACTCAAACTTGAGCTGTACCCTTAGACTTAGACCACTAACATATAATTAAACTACGCAAGTGACGTTGCAAGCAAAAGCTAGTATGTTACACATTTACTGTCTTCATTAACATTTAAAAATATTTTGAACTATCCTTAACTGAACTATAAGATATAGTCAAAGACTCTCTCAAATTCTCTTCGTAATTTGTGAACATATTTTCACTATAAACGCTAAATTTAAAGTATTTATATACATTTAAAATGCGAGAATGTTATTAGTGTGACACCTTACTACGCTGCAAATAATTAGGGTTATGTCATGTCTAATGGAGACGAGGCACACGAGAATAAAATGAATAAATTATTATAAAACAGAGTACAGTAATATAGTCGAAAAATATTATGGGAACGAATGTAATATGTCATCAAAAGAAACCTTAAAAGCAAGTTTATTGCTAGTTCTGTTATGGAATAGACTAAAATAACTTTGTAGTTTTATATTTTGCAATGTTATTGGCTGGAGAGGTATCTAGAAAACGAAATTGCTGCATACAAAGTGTAATATTAAATTTTTACTCTTCAAAATAAAACAAAATTAAATTAACTTAAACAATGTGTGATATAAAGTTATGTAGATAATCAAAATATTTATATTCATTACGTTATATTTAACTTATAACTGAATACAATTTTGATGGAAAATTTTACTTCTAAAATTTAAACCTGCTCGGTTTATGTTGGTTTTTTATATGGAACCATTGCATAGAAGTGAAAAATTCTTTGTATTCGTTGTTCAACTATAAAAAGCTCAAAATGAAATATAAAAGCTGGCTTTTGACTGAAAGCTTAGCATTTTTGTTTGTATGCATAAAAGTGAAAAAAAAAAAAACTCAGTGAAAATTCATAGAAAATTTGTTTATCTGTTATAGCTAAGTGGAATATTCTTTTTGGTGTAAATTTATGAGGAAGTCAAAAGAAATTTGAAACAAAATATGAAAATCTTATTTTTATACTATGCCATTCTACGTGCAAGGCAGTCGGAAACAGAATGGCACCGCACGAGTGAACAATGTCATGAAGCTGTAGTAATATAGAATTACAGTCTCCCAGTGGTGAAAATTAGACCGTTGCTGATTAAATGTTTAAGTTTCAAGGTATTTGAGGTTCCTTTATGAAACTTACATATACATTATAACAAAATGTAAAACAATTTATAAAAGTTAAATCTATCTATGGCTTTAAATGTTAAGCGATTCAAATCAAATGAAAGAAAGAACAAACTAAAAAATACTTAAGTTTTATACATAGTAAAATCGATGCAGCTTTTCTAACACAAGCGACTCACAATCGCTTCGCTCGGGTTTGTCCCTAAGTAGATTCCCTATATAATCTCGTCAATTGAAATCAGCAAAATGAAATTTCATTAAAGAGACAAAAGACAATAAACTGCAAAGATTTTATTGGGAGACTAGCGACTCACTTCTCAGAGATAAGATATTTTCCCGCAGTAAAAATTATCCTATATGTTGACCCGGATAACCAGCTATCATCATACCATATTTGATCAAAATCTGTCAAGTGGTTTATTCGTGATTCGTTCCCAGACAGATAGACAAACAGACAGATATTAATTTTAAAAACTATAAATTCGGCTTCTGTATCGATAATAATGACTATTAATATTCAATAAGATTTTCCAAAAAATATTTAATGTACAGATGTGGCTCAGTTGGAATTTTATTCTATGTATATATGAAAACTATGTTGTACGAGATTCATAAAAATAGCTTAGATAGCATATATACGTTATTTTGTCTCATACAACGAAAAACTGTAAATTTGAAAAAGTGCCTTTTGCATAAACCCAATTTTTTGTATTTTTAGCGAGGAATGCCGCGGGATCTGCCAGTATACGTATATTTATAAATTCAGATCGGCTATTTTTTCTATGGCAACACAGAATATGGGTTTACTTTAAACCATATTACGACTACGCCCATTATGTGAACGCTTTTTCAGTTTACAATTTTCACGGTACATTTTATAGTGAATTTTCCCGCAGCTTCGCTCGCGTGATAAGCGGGGTGAAGTTCAAGAGAAGCTTTTAGCCAGCCTTTATTCTAGGTAGCCAATCTATATCCTTGCCATATTTTACTGTGATAAGGTAATAGACAGTGTTACTTTCACATTTATAATTTTAGTATGAATTTTCGATGGCCACATACATCGATATGTTACTGAACGCAGCCTCTCGTTAATTAGAGTGGTAAAACCTTCAGTGAGAGAATAAATGGGCTAGCACAACCGCGTGCTACCCTCTTACGGAATATCGATGTAAAGTAGCAGTAATGTTACATTCCATTTGGTGTTTGAGAAAGCTAGACTCAATCACGCACTTTGTTCTATTCTTTTTAGGCTTCCGTTGACAAGACGCAAAAATTTAAGCCATATTATACATAATTTCGTCTGAATCAGAGGGCTGTTTCAATCATTTCAATCAATGTCATCGAAAATGTGAAATGTTTTGAAGAAACGAAATAACTATGAATTCGTTCTTAGAAATGAGATATTTTATAGTTATGTCATAAAAATCGAAATACTAGAAATACGATTTTAGTTTTGCAGTCGATAAAATAAATATTACTTACGTGAATTTTTTTATTCATAGAATTTTAAATCAATAATATGAAATACGTACTTATTTTTGTTGACTATAAAATATTGTGGGTGAGTAGTATTTTTTATTTTCATTTTAACGTAAAAAATTACGTATAACGTATCAAAAATCGAAGTTCGATGCAGACTCGCGCCTGATTTATTCCTTTTGTCACTTCCCCTTGCTTGAGTCAAAAAGCCAGGTATGTTATTAGTGTATTTTACTATATTTGTTCTATGATATCTTCACCATGACATTAAATATTACTAAGCTTCAAAATCAACTGCAACCATTAGGTATAAAGTTAGTAAAATTTTACAACAGTTAACACAAAATATTATAAGATTGAAAAATCTAACTTAATATGTTTTTACATTAATTATATATAAATGATATTTCAATCATCAAAGGTCGTCTCATCGTCTCTTGTCAAATGAATTCACTGAAAAATGAATTTTGAAATAACCATACTTCAAAAGCAAAACCGTATAAATAAATAATTTTATTTCGGGAGGAGGCTCATGTATATGCAGCTTAAACCTTACTCGTATCTAAAAAAAAATATATATTCTTTTTAAAATCAAATGTACGTTAAGATGTATTTTCAACCGACTTCAAAAAGGAAGAGGCTCTCAATTCTTAAGCGAATATTTTATTAAAATATTTTCTTCTTACTTTGCTGCTATGTCTACACTAAAAAAGGGAAAAATAAAAACTTTTTAAGAAAATAAAGCCGATTTCAAAAAAAAAAACACTAAAAAGCAAAAAATAACTGATTGGTAGTTTTCATTTACTATAGATAGTACCTAATCAGATATTTTCGAAGTCGGTGCTAGCAAATACAAATCAAAGCACACCGACTTCGAAAATATATGATTAGGTATCTATAGTAAATGAATACTACCAATCAGTTATTTTTTACTTTTCAGTGTTTTTTTTTGAAGTCGGTTTTTTTTTCTTAAAAAGTTTTTTTCCAAGAGTCTTCACTAATATTATAAACGCAAAAGTATTTGTTTGTTTATACTTCATTCATAGAAAATGGGCATCTCTTAAAATAAAGAGATATTTTATAGGCCGAAGAAAAACAAAAGTTCCCGTACGATATTTGGTCAATAAAAAATACGATAGGGAATATGCTTGTGATTTAAATAAAGGTGTTTTTTTTTTATAATCTTTATTGCTTTTGAAGTAAGCCTATATCATTTTTTTATGTAATTTCTTTTTGATGAGAAAATAATTATTAAAATATAAAATATAGGTGGGAAATTCAAAGTAGTTGAAGCGCACGCCATTGGTCAGGCCGAATATAAGGTATGAAAGTATTATCATAACAGAGCGATTAGCGTTTTTGTCGCTAATGTATAATACTTTGACATAACTAACAAATAGCGGGCGTTTAACCCCTTGGGGAAGGCGTACACGCCGGCGTATCAGTTAACAATTGATTTCTTAAAAATTATCCAGGAAGGGTTAAAGTATTCGCATCGGTATGACATTTTTTATTTATTTTTTTAATACTTAATTTTAGTTTTTGGAGCTGGATATTTTTTTTACAGTTATACTTATAACGATGTTAGCTATTGTGAAATAAATTTTAAAAAACCACGCATATTCCCTATTGAAATATTGCCTAAGAAATAGGCAGATATATTACTGGATGTACAATCACAGTACTTACTATTATAAATTTGAAAATTTATATGTGTGTATGTTTGTTATTACTTCACGCTAACACAGACAGACGGATTTTGATGAAATTTAGTAAATTGATAGACTATGACCTAAAGAAACACGTAGGGTACAAGCTAGTTAGTAATAAAATTTTCCAAAAGGTGGCGCTGCCGTATATAATATTATTTATTTTATTACTATAAATGTGAAAATGCCTTTATTTGTGCTTGTTTGTTTGTTTGTCCTTTTTTCACGGCAAAATGGAAAGTTGTATTGGCTTGATTTTTTGTGTGGAGATAGTTGGAGGGCTGGAGAGTGACATACTACTTTTTACCGCGCAAAATTATCTCATTCTCATGGGAAAATACGTTATAATACAACTCAAAAAAATATTTATGATCTTCAATAGAATTAAATAAATACGTGTTTTAGAATTTTTCGAAAATCATCCCATAAGGGGATAAGATAGGGCATGAAAGTTTGTATGAATAGTCTTTTTAGTTTTTTTTTTTGTAGTATTATATAGCGCGAGCAAAGCCGCGAGTTCTGCTAGTAATATTATAAATACATAAAGAATCCAAGGACACATGCAAGTGAAATGGGGGTAAGTCACTAGTATATAATACGACAGTATAACTTAGTAACTACATACGCTAAAGCAAACAAAAGAAACAAACCCGACACTTGATAAATAATTCCACCAAAATAAACACGTGAATTAACTCATTCAAAATTCTAAGGCAAGTTTATATTACTTAACTGACTTTAAAGTAGGGATAGGAATAATTGTATCCATACTTATATATATTATATATTTAATATTATAAAATATTTGAATGTGTATTTGTTTGTTTGTTTATCTTTTCTTCTTTCACGTCAAAACAAAGTGACAGATTGGCGTTATTTTCTAATTATTATTATTGTTTGGAGATAGTTGGAGGACTGGAAAGTGAGGCTACTTTTTACCATGGGTGATTATCTCATTCCGTCACGTCATAATACAACCCACAACAACTTATATATATATATATATATATATATATATATATATATATATATATATATATATATATATATATATATATATAATAAATAGTCTATCTATTCCATACTAACCGTCAAAAAGTACCTAGGGACGAACTCGAGCGAAGCGAGGACGAGTCGCAAATCTATAGATATGTAAACTAGCGACTCACCCTCGCCTTGCTTCGGGTTCGCCCCTAGACAAAAACAAATCTATACCACGGGAACCGTACATTTTATAGCATAGCCTTCCTCAGTTAACGGGCTATCTAATGTAAAAATATTTTCTCAAATCGGATTAGTAGTTCCTGAGAATAGCGCGTTCAACCAAACAAACAAACGAACTCTTCAGCTTTATAATATTAGTATAGATAGGCGAAGACAAAACAGTATAGTTCAGTGAATAAGGAGGACGTACGTAATATGCTGTTGCGTAGTGGAAAGTGTGTGAAACTACATCTATACACGTAATAAAATTATAACTGATCACTGTCTGTACATGGAAGATATTTGACAAAAACTATTATTGGGGATCCTTATTAACGCAATAGAACCCAAAACAAAGATTTTTAGTTTTTTTGTCTGCTTGTCCGTTTGTCTGTTTGTCTGTGCGTTTGTGCGCGCTAATCTTAGAAACGGCTTAACCGATTTGGGTGTGGTTTTTACTAATGTATTGTGGTAAGCTTCAGTAGTAGTATTTGTTTTATTTAAATAAAAAAGTTATGTTAATTTAAAGAATCATCTAGGGACGAACCCGAGCGAAGCGAAGGTGAGCCGCTAGTTGCATAATAATTGCGTAAATTGCATCATGCCAATGTTATTGAATAGTAGATCAACTATTATTATTAATCAAATTATTGAATAACCAATTTTGAATGGAGATGAGGAGTCACGATTTCTGACACTGTTTCAACCTTTTCTCAGCATAGTGGTCTGAGTATCTTAATTCCGAAGTTCGCGATCTTGATGAATATTTGTAAATAAATAAATAAACGTGTTGGGACATTAACGCACAGCACCATCTAGTTCCATAGTAAGCTTGTGTTATGGATATCAGATAGTTGATACACTACACATATATAACTTTTAAATACATACAAATTATAAATATAAACACCCATGACTGGAGTACAAACATTCGTGCTTATCACACAAATGAATGCTTCCAGCGGGACTCGAACTCGCGACCGTTGGCACAGCAAATAGGATCATTACAAACTAAGCCAAACGTGTCGTTAAATGTCTGTCTGTCGTCTGTGTATTTTGTATAACAAATATCCTGTACTATCGACAAATAATTGGTTACTTATACTATTTGAATATTACCATTCGAGTATTTGACCTAAAGATGGGAAAATCTCGGGGTTTAGACCAGATGACATTTAATTGTATTTTATTCTTTGGCTGAGTGAAAATGACATCACTCACGGATTGACATTTAAAAAAAATATACGCATGACATATTAAGATTATCTGATATAACGCTTGAATAATCATTTAAATATAATTTTTATTTCTATTCGTTACCAATCGTAGAAGGTCATCTTATCCAAGCACCTATTTTGTAACCTATGACCACAATATCTATGAACTGAGATCTTAAAAAGGTGGTGGAAACCAAAATGGTTGCGGCCGGCCGATCGAAACAGTTAACGCTATAGTGGTGACTCATTTCAATCAGGTATTAGCCTCAGGTTCAGTAGTGGCCGAAAGTAGGCTGAAAAAAAATATGGATAATTCAATCAAATAAGCTCAGAAAGTTTACTCTCGCCGGAAATTAAACAACTTTTGTTTTCATAGACACTTTCCGAGTTCGTTTTTCCTGAACAATATAATGAGGAAAATGCAAGTTGCTATAACTAGCACAATATCCTTATAAAACATCGATTTTAGAACTTACTAGATTTTCCATGGATAGAAATGACATTAATCCACCATGCAATGGAAATATTGACCATATTTAATAACTTTAATGAGACAATCTATACCTACATATAATTTAACTCTCAGTCAAATCTGTAGGTATATTTAATTTTATTTAAATACATATGCATGTATGGTTCTGACGACACGCTTGGCTCAGTTTGTAGTGACCTTATTTCCTGTGCCAGCGGTCCCGAGCTCGAGTCCCGCTGGGGGCATTCATTTATATGATAAGCATTAATGTTTGTACTTCAGTCATGGTTGTTTATATTTATAATATGTATGTATTTGAAGTTATATATGTGTAGTGTATGAACTATCTGGTATCCATAACATAAGCCTTGTAGTTTACCATGGAACTAGATGGTGCTGTGTGTTAATGTATCAACATATTTGTTCCTATATACGAATATAGGTATCTATCACGTTACACGTAGACAAAACCTAACCAAGCTATTAGAGTTCCATAAATTTTTTGTACATCAGCAATCATCCTAATACTGCATTCAGACATATTTTACCTACAAGCCTACCAAATACCTTTTCAAGCATATACAGATCGCAAAATGTACCATACCTAAATAACTCGGACTCCATATCCCAACAAACGCTGGGTGAACGTATTTCATACATATTTACACGTTCCAAGCGATGTCTTGAAATATTTTATATCACGAATGAGCTTAAAAGCTCCTAATAGTACTTGTGCATAAAAGGAATCAATATATTATGCAATAAAGTAAAAGAGGGCACATTATTTTTTTAAACTTGTACTTAAAGTATGTTTGGTGTTTGATAAAAAAATATATAGTATTTTCTGTCTCATTTTTAACGATTTTTTATCTAATACTTTCTTAGATTTACGCGAATATTTGACATTTAAATAAAACTATCTTTTCGGATTTTTTCGCGGATTTATTTTGATTTTTGTTTCCCGACGTTTCGATTGCTTTACAGCAATCATGGTCACGGGAGAGACTAAGGTGTTAGATGTCTCAATGGCATTATACAGTTGTTACAGACAGCCTACCTACTATTTTACAAAAATGATTTTAAAAATTCAAAAATGGCATTAAAGTACCTTACAATATTGGTTGATTTTAATTCTAAACATTTTAAAGTTTAAGTTTTTAATAAGTATTATAATTAAATATAGCAATATTATTTACTTAATTTTTGCTAGTATAATAAATATTACAATTTTCTTTATTAATTACTAATCTTATTTAGTATTGCTATTATTATATTATCTGTAACCATAAAGATTATTAAACATTTTTTAAAATATCAATTATTTATTTAAGCAATATAATTGTTTTATATGTAGTTTAAAAAGAAGTTTAATATTAATTAAGATTGTTATTATTTAAAGTTAAAATATTAAGCAACACTATTGTTAACTGTATAGATAAAATTTTTTAATTAGAATTACTACTATTATTGCGATCCACACAGTATGAACTAACTACATCTACTGGTCTGTTATATTTGTTTTTGTTGTTTGTTTTTATTATGTTTATTACAGGATCCCATGATGATGGTAGTACCCAGCCATCTTCCCTATTGAAGTTTGGATATTTTTTAATTTCAATAGCTTCGCGAATCATCCTGGGGCGATAACGGTTTTCTTTCGCTAGTATTTGTGGATTATCAAAGCGAATGTAGTGGCTTGGGCGATCCTGGCTATGTTTACAGACTGCAGATGTTGTATTGCGACGGTGCTTCACATCAGCTATGTGTTCTTTGACCCGAGTTCTAATGGATCTCTTTGTTTGTCCAATGTAAGAGAGCCCACAATCACAATCAAGTTTGTATACCCCTGCATCTTGGAGAGGGATGTTGCACTTGACTGGTGGTAAGAACTGACTAATTTTCTTTGGCGGCTTGAAGTAAGTTTTGATTGAAGCACGCTTTAAGATGTAGCCAATCTTGTCAGTGACTCCTCTCATGTATGGCAGGACAGCAGGGACTCGCTCAACTGTGGCTGGTTTCACTCGATCACTGTGACGCAGGCGCGGCACTTGCAGCTTGTTGTCTCGCAGGACTTGCTTAACATGCTGCAGTTCTCCGGCCAGATGTTGCTCGTCACAGATCCCTTGTGCTCTCTGAAACAAAGATTTTCCCACGGTAGCTAACTGTGAAGGATGGTGGTGAGATTCACCGTTCAGGTACCTATCAGTATGGGTCTTCTTTCTATACACAGTATGACTCAAGGTGTTATCTGGGTTGCGTTTTACTAAGACATCTAAGAAAGCTAAGGCATTGTCAGATTCTAATTCCATAGTAAATTGTATTTTAGGATTTATAGAATTAAGATGTTCTAAGAATACATTTATTTTATCAGATGGTAATATTGTGAAAGTGTCATCTACGTACCGCTTGTAGAAACGAGGGGTCACAGGTGATGTGTTCAGAGCAGTCTCCTCGAAGTCCTCCATGAAGATGTCGGCCACAACGGGAGAGACTGGCGAACCCATGGCCACTCCATCCACTTGCTTATAGAATTCATCATTCCACAATAGATAGCCGGATGTTAGGCAGTGTTTTAAAAGTTCAATGTATTCTATTGACATGTTGTGATCCAGTAGCTTCCTAGATATTACTTTAATACAGTCTTCCACTGGTAGGTTGGTAAATAAGGACTGTACATCAAAACTAACCATTGTTTCATTGTCCATGAGTTTTAGGTGTTTAACTTCATTGACAAAATGGTAAGAGTCTCTTGTGAACGCTCTTGTTAATCCCCTGAGTGGTGAGAGAACTTTTGCTACTAGTTTAGCCAACTTGTAAGTCGGTGAATCGATCTGACTCACAATTGGACGTAGCGGAGCGTTAGGCTTGTGTATTTTCGGAAGTCCATACAACTTAGGCGGTTTTGCACATGATGGAATAAGAGTTTTAACATCTAGATTTAATGTGTCGGAGTGTTGCTTAATTATCTTTTTAGTATTATTTATATATTATAATTATTTATATATTATTTATATATTATTTATATATTATGTATATATTATAATAATAGCAATACTAAATAAGATTAGTAATTAATAAAGAAAATTGTAATATTTATTATACTAGCAAAAATTAAGTAAATAATATTGCTATATTTAATTATAATACTTATTAAAAACTTAAACTTTAAAATGTTTAGAATTAAAATCAACCAATATTGTAAGGTACTTTAATGCCATTTTTGAATTTTTAAAATCATTTTTGTAAAATAGTAGGTAGGCTGTCTGTAACAACTGTATAATGCCATTGAGACATCTAACACCTTAGTCTCTCCCGTGACCATGATTGCTGTAAAGCAATCGAAACGTCGGGAAACAAAAATCAAAATAAATCCGCGAAAAAATCCGAAAAGATAGTTTTATTTAGATTTTTTATCTATACAGATAAATAAAATTGAAGTGTCTGTTTGTAATTTCAAAATAAAAGCTTTATACTAAATGCGTACGGAATATGTATACCGAATATTCGACGGACTTTCTGGCCGAATAGCCGAATACTAGGCAAAAGTATTTGGTCAGCGCGTGGCGGAAAAACTTGTATCTACGTGCTAGTTTTTTGTTTGGTGCCAGAAAGTAGTATTTATTTAGATTATCTTTTGTCTGAATCTGGTATTTTCTAGGAGTAAACTACTGTCTGAAAATGCAGAAAAAGTAGTATTTTTGCATCATAATCTTCCACTTCTAAATTTTAATTATGATAATGCAAGTGCATAGATATTTATTTAATATAAATATGCATGTTTTTTTTTTCAGATTTTATATTTATATATATATTTATAGCATAATATAATTGTAAAAAAATATCCAGCTCCAAGAAACTAAAATTTAGTATAAAAAATATTAAAATATACTGTTACGGATACCATAAACGCTCGCCATTTCGCGCGCTTGGTGTGACGTCACAGTAGGATATACACAGAAATGGCGACGACAAAATCGCTAATGGCTCTGTTATGATATACTATGACGTCATATTAGGTCTGACCAATGGCTTTGCGTTTAAACTGCTTAGAATTTCAACAATTATTTTCTTAATCAAAAAGAAATTACATTAAAAATATTAATATAGGCTAAATTAAAAAAAAAAAAATAATAATAAGGATTATAAAAAAAATATTTCACCTTTCTTTAAATCACACGCATATTCCCTATTATTATCTGATTACAACAAAATATATTATTCGGTATTTGGCCAAATAAGATAAAAGTAACCGAATAGGTCGAATACCGAATAGTAGCCGAAAAGTCTTATATATATAAATAAAGTTTTTAAAATAGACGAAATACTCTCGATATATTAGTATTACTATTACCTATTGATAATTTGAACAAATAAGCACTAAGGCGACTATATGTACTCATTTCAAATTAATACTCTTAGGGTCATTAGCACCAACATTAAATTAAAAATCAGCAGTCAAAAAAAATAGCAAACGTGAAACAGTACAATTTAGGGTTTCTTAAAGGACGCTTACATCAAATTGAGGTAGCCCAGTGGTAACGCGCTCGCTTGGGAAACCAAGAAACGGGTTCAAGTCCCAAGTCTCGCACCTTTGATATTTTCATGTGCGAATCATTTCTAGCATGATTACCACTTGCCTTACGGTGAAGAAAAACACCGTGAGGAAACCTGCATGTCTGAGAGAACCTAGTAAGTTTTCGAAAGATATGTGAAGTCCGCCAATCCGCACTTGGCCAGCGTGGTAGACTATGGCCTGATTCCCCTCGTATTGAAGGGAGGCCCGTGCCTAGCAGTGGGACGTTAAAAAGGGCTGAATACATCAAATTGAGAAAGCAAACGCCCTTGGACCAAAAACTAAAAAACATCAGTTCCCACTGGCATATTAATGACACTATAGTGCCCTGTATGTATGGTATAGTGATTGTAGCAAACAAGTTATATAAAAAAGTAAGGGAAGCTAACTTTGAAAAAAGACTACGACAAAAGTATTATTTTCTACAGTACATACATACCGTGTAAGCCGTAAACGTGCGCGTGTTCACGTCCTAACACGTAATAAGTACAAACTGAAATTCTCTTCAGACACTGCATTTCAACGGCAAAATTCCTTTCTATTTGATGCCTCATGAAACCCTAACACGAATAAATACCTGCGCGTCTATTCGAAGTCTTGTGAAACAACGGTAAGGTAAATAAAACCGTCGCTACTCGAATGAAGCCAAACAGACGACAAATGAGGGATATTCGCTAGAATTCCAGCGCTCTTTGCTGAAATTTGATCAATAAACAAGAACAGCCACTTACAATTTTTGAAGAGCTTTATTCTAGATGAATTTACTCGTATTTATAAATCATGGCTTGGATAATATTTACATTTACAAATAGATAAGACAGTATTCACTTTCTTAGACGTAGCGAATTTTTTGACGTAATTTTTTTGTTGCATTTTAAAATAAATATTATTTGTCATTTTTGGTTATGCCTTACAGGAAACATGGTCAGAAAAGAGATCAAAATTTTTAATGTCGTAAATATCATACTTATTACAGATGTATCTATAAAATTATATAATCACTCTAAGTGCGAAACAGTAGTTTTATAAGAATAATTCATCCAGCTTCTTCTGCTAGACTGAAGAAATATCAATTAAGGAAAATTCGGAAAATCGTATTTTTTTTTAAATGAATAAATAATTCTATTATATATGTACACTAGCGACTAGGGTTCGTCCCATCCTTACGCTTTAACGTTTAGTATAAATTTCTCAGAGATGAGATATTTTCCCGCAGTAAAAAGTATCTTATATGTTGATCCAGATAACCAGCTACCATCATACTAAATTTCATCAAAATTCCTCCAGTAGTTTTAGCCTGATGCGGTCACAGGCAGACAGACAGACAAAAATTCTAAAAACTATAGATTCAGCCTCTGTATCGATAATAATGACTATATCAAAAAGATTTCTAAAAAGTATTTAATGTGCAGGTTCGACTAAGTTAGAATTCTATTATATGTATAGATAATATATGTACATAAGGTTTTAAATTCACATCAAATATTTCAAATAAAATGCCAAATCGATGTAACTCAAAAATGTGGTTCTAGCTATTTGTAAGTCTGAATATTAATGTTCCAGTCGATCAAGAGATCCAGTTCTACATTATGTTTCGACCACTTTCCTTCGACCCAAATTATCGAGCACAATCGCAAATAATATTCATCGTATGAAAAGGTCGAAATATAGAGCACGAACGTTTATAGAGTCAGTTTTTTTGGTGAAAACTCAAGTTCAACTTATTCAAAAGTTAGGAAAAACTTGGACGTTTCGTAAAGTATATGTCAATGCAATTTCAAGCTTTTGACATCATATTAAGGTTTATTTTTAGTGGTTATGTGAAACTTTATGAAATATTCCTTAACTGACAGGCTGTGTAACTGCAATTTTCAGGCTATAATGAAAAATAAATAAATAAATGGATATGTTGGGACATTAGCACACAGCACCATCTAGTGCCATAATAAGCTACGAGGCTTGACTTATGGATACCAGATAGTTGATACACTACACATATGTAACTTTAAATACATACATATTATAAATATAAACACCCATGACTGGAGTACAGACATTCGTGCTAATCACACAAATGAATGCTCCCTACGGGACTCGAACCCGCGACCGCTGGCTCAACAAGTAGGGTCACTATACACTGAGCCAAACGTCGTCAAAATCTATTAAAATCTATTAAATCTATTAAAAGTTCGGTATTTTATTCCATTTCTTATATTTTTAGGATCCATATTCGGTTGGAATCTTTAAATGTTAAAATTTAGATAGTAATTTAAATATGTAAGTGTACCACATAAGTACATTTTGCACTAACGTTTTATTATTCATTCATTCTCCTCGCTCAAGGCATTTGAATACACCTTTATCTGCACGAATGTAGAATTGTAAGATCCTATTTTTCTCGAAACATAAAAAAAATATAATATGATTGACGACACGTTTGGCTCAGTTTGTAGTGACTGTACTTGCTGTGCCAGCGGTCGCGGGTTCCTGTCCCGCTGGGGGCATTCATTTGTGTGATGAGCACGAACGCTTGCACTCCAGTCATGACTGTTTATATTTATAATATGTATGTATTTAGAGTTATGTAGTGTATCAGCTATCTGATACCCATAACACAAGCCTCGTAGCTTACCATGGAACTAGATGGTGCTGTGTGTTAATGTCTCCACATATATGTATATTTATTGATATGAAATATATTCATTCCAGATTACAGTCTATCTGGATATTAAATTTCATCCAAATCCGTCCAATAGTTTTGGCATGAATGAGTAATAAGCATACACATACAAAAAATCCATACTAATATAATAAATGCGAAAGTAACTCTGTCTGTCTGTCACTTACATTTTTACGCTTAACTCGCTTAACCAATTTTGATGAAGTTTAGCATAGACGGGGAATGATACCTTAAAGAAGAACACAGAATACTTTTTGCCACAAAAAATAACTTGTAAGAGGTAAAATAGGGGTTGAAAGTTTGTATTGGTAACAAATTATTTCTCAAGTTAAGGACAAAAAATTCATTCTATCCTATAATTTTTGTAAGAAATAAAGAGTGTTTTGGCGTTTATAACAAATCAAGATAAAATAGGAGATGATTTGAAGATTTTTTAAGTACTTACCTACATATTTATACCTATGTACGTATAAAGTCTATTTCTATATTAACCGTTTAAAACATACCTAGGGACGAACCCGAGCGAAGCGTGGGTAAGTGGCTAGTTAACAATAATAGTGGGATGAAGAAAGTGTCACCAATTTTTACAACGTTCATTTCCATTTTCACCCCCTCAAGGGATGATTTCCGAGATAAAAGCTATCAAACAAACAAACAATCTTTCCTCTGTATAATATTAAGTATAAGTATAGATTATATCCTTATCTGAAAAACATTTTTATTATAAAACAATTCTCGGAGTTGAGCAAAGCACCTTGATACGTCACGTCGAATAAAATTTAATTTATAAAATTAATCTCCTCGTCGAGTGAAATAGTAAATAACTACATTTTAAAATGTATTTGCTATCATTATTATATGTACAGAAGATAAAATTGTATGTTTAAAATCAAAATAATTATCGTTTTGTATACAATATTGACAATAATACAGCTTTTTATAATAAATATTTTCCCGCAGAAAAAAGTATCCTATATGTTGACCCGGATAACTCAGAATTTTATTATATCTATCTATACATATAATAAAATTCTAACTGAGTCGAATCTGTACCTTAAATATTTTTTGGAAAATCTTTTTGAAATAGACTTTATTATCGATAAGGAAACCGAATCTATAGTTTTTAGAATTTTTGTCTGTCTGTCTATCTGTCTGTCTATCTGTCTGTCTGTCTGTTACCGCATCACAGAAAAACCACTGGAGGGATTTTGATGAAATTTGGCATGATAATATCCGGGTCAACATATAGGATACTTTTTCCTGGGAGAAAATAATCTCTGAGTCTGAGCTAGATATAGATAAATATTCAATAATGATTATGGTCGAATTTCAACCACTGGGAACACTTGTTCATATTATTTGTTTGCTCCGTTATTTTTCATACAAATCTAACCATTACTAGTTTGACTCCTACTTGCTGTGTTGAATCCTGTGTTGAATCCTACTTGCTGTGCCAGCGGTCGCAGGTTCGAGTCCCGCTGGGGGGATTCAATTGTAAGTAAATGTTTGTACTCCAGTCTTGGATGTTTATATTTATAATATGTATATATTTATAATATGTATATATTTATAGTTATATATGTGTACTGTGTATCCACTATCTGGTTTCCATAACACAAGCCTCGTTACAATGAAACTAGATTGCGCTGTGTGTTAATGCCCCAACATATTTATATATTTAAGTTTACTATATTAATAATGAAATTTCACCTACATATTATTCTGAAAATATTTCCCAAATAGGGCAAGTGTATTTGAAAGATAGTAGTAATGTTTAGCAAACAGTCGCTTTCTGGGTTAATGACGTGGCTATCGATTTATAAAGCGCTACGACTACTTCAACTCACGCTAAGTTTATCTTTTAAACCACTTAAGGGAGACTTAAGTTGTTGACCGATTTCAATGTATCTAAAATTAGACATAAGAAGTAATGTTAACACTAAGAGGAGATAAGATCAATGGTCTGTCCTCATTTTTTCCATTTAGGTATATATTAACTAGCAAAATCCGCGACTTCGCTCGTGCTAGAACTACAAAAAAAACTCTAAAAAAGTAGGAGAAATTCTAAAATACGTATTTATTTAACTATATTGAAAAGCATTAAAACCATGTTTTAAGTAATTCTGTTTATAAATGATTATTGGGTTGTATTATAACGTATTTTCCCATGGGAGTGAGATAATCTCCCGCGGTAAAAAGTAGCCTATGTCACTCTCCAGCCCTCCAACTGTGTCCACCCAAAAAAATCACGCTAATCATTCGCTCCGTTTTGCCGTGAAAGAATGACAAACAAACAAACAAATAAACAAACAAACACACTTACACATTTATAATATTACTAGCGCTAAATAATAGCTTGCTACTCCTAAGATATTCATTTAAATTATATAGTGATTTACCCTCGCTTTGCTCAGGTGCGTACGTCGTACGCGGATTTTGATCATAATTTTATGGGTTTTAATTTTTTTTCGCGGAACCCTGATTCTTTTTCTTAAATAAAAGTAGCCTTGTAACATCAGCTATCTGAAATAAAAGTCCCGTTAAAATCAGTCTAGCTGTTTCGGAGATTAGCCGGAACAAACAGACAGACAGACAGTCAAAAATTGTAAAATATGTTGTTTTGGTATATGTATCGTGTATACGTCCATATGCATTTAGTAAAAAGCGGTTATTTTAATATTACAAACAGACACTCCAATTTTATTTATCTGTATAGATATGGATACGTGTAAAGAAACTTTTGTACTTGGGCGCAGATGAACTTTATATGAAGAAATGCTGATGAAAGCTACAATTTGCTTTTTAGCGCGGCTCCATTATAATTATTTTCTTCTAAAAGCTGCAGTGTGATGTTAAATAGCTTATTAATTCATTAATTTAATATGTATAAAGCTGGAGAATTTGTTTGTTCAGTAAAGCACTTGTGCTAATTTTTGAAAGTACGGAACCGATTTGATGAAATCTTTTTGTATGTTAAAGTAAGTATTACGTACTTTTACTATAAAATGCAAAAAAAATATTATTAATATAATAATATATATTGAGGAAGTTTTAAAAGTTACAGAGATAACTTTTGCAAAACTTTCATAGTGTTCAAACTTAATTATCGTCGACTTTCGACCAAGAAGAGATTATTATTATTAGCGTCTTTTTTACTTTGACCCATAAACTATATATATATATATATATATATATATATATATATATATATATATATATATATATATATATATATATATATATATATATATATATATATATATATATATATATATATATATATATATATAGGATGACAGGACAAAAAACATAAAAAAACATAATTTCGCATTCATTTCCACAAAATAAAAGATTGAAATGAAAACATTTAGTAAAGAGAAAAGACGTCATTTCAAAATAAAATAGATTAATTTCAAAAGGCTTATTAAATTTAACACTGTAATCGTTCACTTTCCCGTCGCAAAATCCATTTCGTTATAATATACCTTTCATACCTTCTGTTTGTTTGTCTTCAATTTGACCGAATTTCGTCGAAATGGCCGATTCTTATTAAATTATGCCGCGTCACTGAATTTTCTTGAAGAAATTGAACTCGTAGACTTTATTAAAATATTGTAATAGATTAAAAAATATTGTTTTTCATACAAAATTTCACCTTAAACTAATCCAAGAGCGAATGTTAAAAGTTTTATAAATTCTGGTATACTAGCGGCTCACCCTCGTTTTGCTCGATTTCGCCTCTAGGAAAACAAAAACAAATCTATCCCACGGGAAACGTACATTTTTCCGAGATGAAAAGTGTCATTCCAGACTATATATAATCAATTAGCCTGTGTGTCATTCCAGACTATATATAATCTATCTCTGTACCAAATTTCATCTAGATCCGTTCAGCCGTTCTGGCGTGAAAGAGTAACAAACATTCACACATACTCACAAACTTTCACATTTATTATATTATTATTCCGGAAAAATATTAATACGGATTTCTTTAATATGCAGGGTGAATTTTAAAATGCGAAATATAGGTCAATATTGAGTGTTCAAAGAAATCACGAGTTACCGGTACCGTTCCTTTTTAATAACTTTTTCCTTTTTGGAAGTGAGTTTAAATAAATACCAACCCAATATTATTTATTCGATGATTATATTATATAGATTTATTTGATAAAAGTAGTATTTGGTTAAGTTCAATGAGATTTTCCAAAAAATATTTAATGTACAGATTCGGCTTAGTTACAATTTTGTTATAATATGTGTCCCTAAGTAGGTAACGTTAGCCACACAATATAAATCCTTGAATTTCTCGACTTTTGTATACTATAATATACATACATCAAACATATAAACCTTTCTCTTAAATCACTCTATCTATTGTTGAAAACTGCATTAAAATCCGCTGCGTAGTTTAAAAGATTTAAGCGTACAAACAACGTAAGTGACTTTGTTTTATACTGTGTATAGAGAGACACTACTATAATATTGATGGAAACATCAAACTGCTGTCCAATATTGTTTTACAAATTTAATATGTCGGAAAGCCAAAATCAAACCGCTGTTTGTGCCAATTCAAAGTTACATACACGTAATATTGTTTTTCATATTAGGTATATAACTATTCTAACCCTAAATACCTAGTAGTAGCTTACCTGTATAATGTCAAGTCTAGCTGTGTTTTAGGTTTTATCAAAGTAATGGAATAACAAAGGTACATACATACACACAAATTTTCGCATATATAACAGTAATCCTATATGAAAAACATATTTACAACACAAGTAATATTTGAACATAAACATTACCAGTAAAAGAAATTACACAAATTGATTTAAACAGAAGGGTGTTTTTTGATTTGTCAGTTTTTCACACAAAAACCTTACACACTCTCCACTACGCGACAATAGTTTATAGTTTGGCGAATGCTACAAGCCTTAAATCAAATAGTGCGATTTATTTTTAATATAGTATTCAGCTCTTTTTAACGTCCCACTGCTGGGCACGGGCCTCCCTTCAATACGAGGGGGATCAGGCCATAGACCACCACGCTGGCCTTGTGCGGGTTGGCGGACTTCACATGTCTTTCGAAAACTTGTTAGGTTTTCTCAGACATGCAGGTTTCCTCACGATGTTTTCCGTCACCGTAAGGCAAGTGATAATCATGTTAGAAATGATTCGCACATGAAAATATCAGAGGTGCGAGACCCGGGATTTGAACCCGCTTCACTCGGTTATCCAAGCGAGCAAGTTACCAGTAGACTACCACTGCCTTTTTTTTTTTAATATAGCAAACAATAATTTAAGAATATACATATGTACCCATGTATTATTTTCAACATGATTACTACTTATCTTACTGTAAAGGAAAACATCGTGAGGAAACTTGCATGTCTGAGATAACCTAACAAATTTTCGAAAGACATGTAAAGTCAGTCAACCTGCACTTAGCCAGCGTGGTCGACTATGGCCTGATCCCCCTCCTATTGAAGGGGGGTCCGTGCCCAGCAGTAGGTCATCAAAAAGGGCTGAATACAATATATACCTAATGAAATTATTTGTGTGTTTTAATTAGGGAAGTGTACTCTTGTATAAATCATATATATCGAATTCATCGAATTGCTAACAAATCTGAATATATCTAGAATATAGGCGAAACAGTGAGATGAGCGAAGCAACGAGTTACACGTTCGCTTTGTGTCCCAAAGTCAAAGTTTAAGCCAAACGTTGTATAGCTTTGTTTTATTAAAAATGTAATATTTCTATTACATTGTTTATTGCACTAAAATAAAAAAATACATAGAAAATGACGTGGACAAAGGTGGACTTATCTTCTATCTCTATAAGAGATCTCTTCCAGTCAACCCATATATGTGGGAAATAGTGTTAAGTAGGGGGACAGAAAGAGAAAGTGCAAAGAAAAAATAAGGAAATATATAAGAATAATCATATGTAAAACAAAATAAGTACAATATATAAACATATAAATATATATTTTAATGATATATTAATCTGATCCTATTTTACCGAGTAATCTTCTTTGTATTTTATCCATTCTACGTGACATTGGCGAAGTAATCTGTGATCAACTGGTATGTTTTGAAGTCTTTAACAAGACAATTGAATTGAATTTAATATATGAAACTAAAAAGTTTGTGTTTGTTCTAATGCGCAATCTCTGGAAGTACTTCTGATGATATTTAATTTTTGCATATTCCACAGCCTGTTTTTTTAAAGAGGTATCTGACATCATACCGACGCTAAAGAGCGATGATATTATACAAAAATAAAATATACAGGCGGAACCGCATTTAAAAGCTAGTGTAATCACAAAAAAATAGTTAATAAAACATATTATAATAAAATTGTAACTTAGCCGAATCTGTACATTAAATATTTTTTGGAAAATCTTATTGAGATAGACATTATTATCGATACAGAGATCAAATCTATAGTTTTTAGAATTTTGGTCTGTCTGTCTGTCTGTGACCGCATCACGGAAAAAGCACTGGAAGGATTTTAATGAAATGTGGTATCATGATAGCTGGTTATCCGGGTTAACATATAGAATACTTTTTTTTGCGGGAAAATATCTCGTGTCTGAGAAATCTATACTAAGCGTCAAAACGTAAATAAGGACAAACCCGACCGGAGCGAGGGTGAGTCGCTAGTAATACTATAAAATACAGCGGGAATCAGTTATACATAACAAATCTGACCTTTCCATACAAATTTGTTTCGTTCGTTCGAGTTTAGAAATTCCATTTCAATTATTTGTATTTGGTCGATCCTAATAGTGGTTTCTGTCCAAAATGTTGTTCGAAATTACACTTTAATTTAAATATTTATTCACTGCCATTGTCCCAATTGATATAAAATGTATTAGTACTTGTATTAAGACCTTCCCTTCCTTTCGCTCGAGTCGTTCCTGTTCCTAAGTACGTTTTAAATAAATAGAAACATTTATTCTGAGTGTAGCTTAGGAGATAGACATGAACTATTGAGGACTTTTCTATAGACCTTTTCAAGACTCAGATAGTACATTGTTTTGATGTATCTCTTAAGGTTCAGCGTTAGCTATGTAAATTCCTATGGACGACTCGACAGTACCTGTTATTGTATTTTCTCTTGAGAATAAAAGAATTTCTTGTGAGTAAAAAGTATTCTAATCTAATTGATCCAAGTAATAGTCACTACACAAAACTTTGTTATAATCCGTTCAGTACTTTTGCGTTAAAAGTAAACAGATATAAAGACATACAGACAAACATTTTAATAACTATTTTTCACAGTAATTGTTTTAAAAAATTATTTCATGTTTATTATTTAATGATGAGTTAGTAATATCTATTTCATATGAATTGGACTTAGAAAAATAGTATGTCTATAAATATGTATTTCTCGCTTGAAATTTTTGTTTCATTGTACTAGTCTAATTTGGACGCCTAAAAAGATGTTACAACACTTCGATAAGTCTTTGAAATTGCCCTAGAGAACTTACTGTCTTGTTTTTTTAATCTAATTTGACCTGTACCAAGATCGAACCCGTTATATGCAGCAAAGAAGATTGTGCTCATAAGAAAATTCTATACTGTTGCTTCAATCCAAAAAAATATATGGAAATTTCTATATGTTAAGATCCAAACTTTGCCAAAGTAGTTGAAGTTAACAATATTTTTTTGTATTGAATAAAATAGGCAAAAGGAGTCTCTGTTGCGCGAGTACTTTATCAAATAAAGCGTCTAAATTTTTCAAGGCTTTTATTTATAGCGTAAAAACTTTCTTATGTTACATCAGTTCCTTAAGAGGAAAATTGAGGGTCGCGAACCCCGGGCCCGAACCCTCGGGTATATATGTTTGTGATTTAAACTTAAATCATTGTTTGTTAGAGATCATCTCAAAAAGTAATTAAAAATTACAATTTTTACAAAACCTATTCAAAATACGTACGGATTTCGTTATCAAAACCCTCAACAGTTTCACCAGAAATAAAATATTAACTAGTGGCTCACACTCGCTTCGCTCGGATTCGTCTTTAAACAAACAAAAACAAATCTATCCCACGGGAACCGTAAATTTTCGGGATAAAAAGTAGCATATTTGTTGTTCTGATGTATGAACTATATTATTGTAGTTTTATTAAAATTCAATCAGTAGTTTTTGTGTAATAAGCTCTATAAGTTGCTATAGTTTTTAACTATCCCACGGGAACTCTTTAATTTCTCAGGATGAAAAGTAACTAAAACGTCGATCGAGGATATAAGACCATACAATCAGACAAACAGATAGAGAAACAAAAAAGTTTAAAAAATCTGAATTTGTTCTATTTCTCTTCTTACATCCCCCTGACTCGGTTTTTAGCATTTTTTTTTTCTATGTACAGACATTCGACCTCGAGTTTTATTATATGTATAGATTATGAAGTTCGTTAATCTGTTCTACCTCATTATAAATGTTAAACTTTCAAATTACTACGGTAATTGGCATTGTACGAGTACATTGGTTTAATCATTAAAATTGAGTCAAAATTTTGTTCTTAAACTCAATTAAAATCAGTTTTAATGCTGCTCTTAATTACGATTTTTTCATATTTATGCTATAAAAAAGGCAGGCACTTTTCAAGCAGTTAATTCACAGAATTTCTCTTTCATATAATTTTCTTCTAATTTTAACAATCTCTATAAACTTTACCTAAGAGCTATGTACATGATAATTAATTCAGTTTTTAACCGACGACTAAAAAGGAGATTATGAATTGGACACAATATTATTGGAATTGCAATATATTTACATATTAGATAACCTGTTAGGGATTCGAAACAAATATATGAATATAATATACGTGTATGTTTTAATTATTGTTTGTATGTTTGCCCCCGCATTTCTCCAAAACTAAATATAACTCGCGGACTCGCGCACGAAGGGTTCCGCAACATTATCTATTAAAACGCCAAAAAAATCATGTTTGTTGTATGGGAGCCCCCCTTAAATATTTGTTTTATTTTAATTTAATTATTAATTTTTAAAGTGAATATATAACTAAATATTCTGTGACTATTTCAAGCATCTGCCTGTTGCCTTTATCAATATCGAGCAAAAACGAGCAAAAAAGTCGCGTTTGTTGTATGGGAGCCCCCTGAAATATTTATTTTATTCTATTTTTTAGTATTTGTTGTTTTAGCGGCAACAAAAATATATCATCTGTAAAAATTTCAACTGTCTAACTATCACGGTTCATGAGATACAGTCTGGTGACAGACGGACAGACAGATAGACAGACAGACGGACGGCGAAGTCTTAGTAATAGGGTTCCGTTTTACTATTTGATTACGGAACCCTACAAATTACTTTATGAAAATGATGAAGTAAATTTTTTTAAGTTGTTTTTTTTAATTACTTTTTTTATTTTAGTTAAAATAAAGTGAGTCGTAGTACTACTAGTTAGCATTGTGACATAAGAATAATGTAAGTACTCTGTATGTAATCGGGCTTTTCAGTTGCTAATCTCACTGAAACCCAGCTATTATAGTGCAAGCATGACCACGGCATTAAACATACCTTAAACTACCCAACATTAGTTGCTTTTTCTTTCTTGATAGAAATTAATAAGAAACATGAATATAATATAAATTTGACACTAAATCATTGATACATTGTCACAATAATATTTTCCGAAACTATACTCTATACGAAACTATAATCCAATTAAGATCAAATTAATTCTGAATCTAAATATTTAAGTGTAATATTAAATACTGTTATATATATAATATATATTTATTTTAAAAATACTTTTAATGTGGATGACGTATCTTTTTAAAAAAATATATAGAAATATATAAAGCTTTAGCGGCTCACTCTCGCTTCGCTCGGGTTCGCAAACAAAATACAAACAGATCTATCCCACGGGAACCCTACATTTTCCGGAATAAAAAGTAGCATATGTGCTATTCCAGACTATAATCTATCTTTGTGCTAAATTTCATCCAAATCCGTTCAGCCGTTCTGGCGTGATTGAGTAACAAACATCCAAACATTCAAACATCTAAACTGTGAAAGTTTATTTATGATATTAATAAGATTGCATACTAGCTATAATTAAAAGAAATCTCGGAAGCAGTTGAATAAAGTAATGAAACGAATTTTACGATACAATCTTGTACATAAAATACAGGATTGCGTCCGATTGGTGTTCTAGTTTATGGTCCAATCTAGTTCGAAATGTTTATCAGCGACATTATGACCGAGAAAATTAAGAACTTAAATCTTTCAGGACACAGCTGGTCTGAGATTGCACAAGGATATTTTAAGCTCTTGAAATAACTAGCCATCCGCTCTTATCGTTTACTTCTATTTACATTGTATAAAATATGTTTTAAATACGAGTAAATAATATTACTATAATATCTCCTGTGCAGTTGGTTAAACTCAGCAGCCGCCGTGGCCGGAATCGGTCAGAAGGATATTATCATATAAAACGCGCAGAGAGACAGCAAGACGAAGATGGCGAACAGCACTTGTGGATCGTTATAGCAAAACGTTAATTTCACCGCCTGAATTCAACTCAACCCCCATTTCACCATTACACGGCTTTAAATACAAATACCCGCACTCACGCCAGAATGATCAAAAAGCAACTTATTAGAAATAATACATTCTGTTATATTATTAAATATTGAATATAAGTTTAACATTAATTAAATATTGCATATGTAATTATGCATATAATTTATAACTGTAATAAATAGTAATTATTTATACAAAATAATAAAACACACGAGTGAATTGGAAAGATAATACAAAACCCGTTCGGAAACAAAACGCTTATCTGTTTTAAGATATTTGAAATATAATTTAGTATTAATTAAATATAGCAATTAAGTAAATATAAATAACTAATTAAATAGCCGATTGATGCCTACAGCACTATTAATACGATTCTATTTAATAAAAGATGTGTTTAAAAATATGTTTTGTAACATTCGGCCATTCTGCATTAGCCGTGTCTCACGGTGATTTTATAACTTTTCAGTAATATTCTACTCCTGGGAAAGAATAGAAGTAAAAGACGGTAAATGTTCTTTGTATTAAAATGAACAGCACATAGAACAGCAAGAAAATCTTTACAACTCCAAGGCATTTATATAAAATAGTTGTTATTTTTATTTACACATTATCTATTTGTTTTTTTTTTATTAAGTCAATATTTTACTATTCGTGGTCACTATTAGCAGGTTAGTACTTTGTACAAAATATTTTGTTTTAAATGTTTATCAGCAACTGTTGCCACACAGATCTAGGCTTACTAGATGTTGTTATTTTTTTCAGACTCACACAGATCTAAGTCAAATGACTAGATTTTATTTACTAAGTAATTTTATGTTATTCACACAGATCTAGTCAAATTGCTAGATTTTATTCACTAAGCCATTTTATGTTATTCACACAGATCTAGTCAAATTGCTAGATTTTATTTACTAAGCCATTTTATGTTATTCACACAGATCTAGTCAAATTGCTAGATTTTATTTACCAAGCCATTTTATGTTATTCACACAGATCTAGTCAAATTGCTAGATTTTATTCACTAAGCCATTTTATGTTATTCACACAGATCTAGTCAAATTGCTAGATTTTATTCACTAAGCCATTTTATGTTATTCACACAGATCTAGTCAAATTGCTAGATTTTATTTACTAAGCCATTTTATGTTATTCACACAGATCTAGTCAAATTGCTAGATTTTATTTACCAAGCCATTTTATGTTATTCACACAGATCTAGTCAAATTGCTAGATTTTATTCACTAAGCCATTTTATGTTATTCACACAGATCTAGTCAAATTGCTAGATTTTATTCACTAAGCCATTTTATGTTATTCACACAGATCTAGTCAAATTGCTAGATTTTATTCACTAAGCCATTTTATGTTATTCACACAGATCTAGTCAAATTGCTAGATTTTATTTACTAAGCCATTTTATGTTATTCACACAGATCTAGTCAAATTGCTAGATTTTATTCACTAAGCCATTTTATGTTGTTCACACAGATTTATGTTATTCACACAGATCTAGTCAAACTACTAGATTTTATTCACTAAGCAATTTTATATTAGGCACACAGATCTAGATTTAGTTATTAGATATTTCAATTTTGGAGTCACACAAGGCTTCTAGCTTTAGTTACTAGATATTTTATTTCCTAGTTGCATACGAGTATGTAGCATCAGCTATAACTTCTATATTTTTTGACTAAGCAACACGTTGGATTCGGATGATTTTTAAATAGTTACTTTTCGCTTAAATCGTTTGATTAAATAGTTATTAATTCATTACTTCAGTTGCTTTTACCGTTATAGTATTCTTTTTTCTTTTTTTTTTATACATAAGATGAAATATCAAAAGTTAAAAAAAAAAAAATGACTGTGTACCTGAGTAGTTCCACGAAAGTATGGCTTGAGCATTTTGTCCTCCATCCCACTTCTGAGATAAAACGCGCAGAGAGACAGCAAGACGAAGATGGCGAACAGCACTTGTGGATCGTTATAGCAAAACGTTATTATCACCGCCTGAATTCAACTCAACCCCCATTTCACCATTACACGGCTTTAAATACAAATACCCGCACTCACGCCAGAATGATCAAAAAGCAACTTATTAGAAATAATACATTCTGTTATATTATTAAATATTGAATATAAGTTTAACATTAATTAAATATTGCATATGTAATTATGCATATAATTTATAACTGTAATAAATAGTAATTATTTATACAAAATAATAAAACACACGAGTGAATTGGAAAGATAATACAAAACCCGTTCGGAAACAAAACGCTTATCTGTTTTAAGATATTTGAAATATAATTTAGTATTAATTAAATATAGCAATTAAGTAAATATAAATAACTAATTAAATAGCCGATTGATGCCTACAGCACTATTAATACGATTCTATTTAATAAAAGATGTGTTTAAAAATATGTTTTGTAACACATATAATATTAATATTTAATAAATTGTTGGTTGCATAAAACAAACTATGAGTTAGTTTTGTATTTATAATATTAGTAAGTAAAGATTGACGACTTCTGTAATTACTCGATTGGAAAAATCGTCTGAAGCTACAAAATGATGATGATCTATGATTTTTCTTATGTTCTTCATTTACTTATATTTAGTACTACACTTGCTAAAAAAAATACCATGTTTAGGCAAGTGTAGTGTAGGGAGTCCTGTAGCACAAGGAACAAATGACGTAAGACAGGCAGGGCTCAGCGGATGGGCTACCCGGAACTGGGATAGTTAGTTGGTGTCTTTGGGGGAACCTTTCGTTTTGCATGGTGATATCATGACCTCCACTTTGTACAGGCAAAGGATAATGCTTGTAAAGTGTAGTACTAACTTGTTTTAATTAATTTTAGTTTCAAATGTTTTATATAATTTAATTTACCACTATTATTTATGTCATACAAAGTTACATTCTAAACGATCAAATATTTAAAAAACAGGAAATGTAAACAATGTTGATAAAATCTTGACTTGGCTTTTATAAACTCTTGTGTACAGACAGTTGCAGGGCTGAAGAGTAACATAGGCTACTATTTACCGCGGGGGTTTATCTCATTCTCAAAGGAAAACACGTTTAAATACAACTCATAACAACTCATCATATCTATGTATATATATTACTCTATCTATTCCATACTAAAAGTTATTACATAACCCCAAACTAAAAATTGAATCCGCTATATGTAAACAATGACAAGTTGAAATTAAAAGGCTGACAGGTATGATGATAGCATAGTCAACAGCATTGTATTGTCAGAGTTTAACAAAAAAGGTTTTTTTGCACTTTTACCTCCACTCCAACGGACGTTTCGTTTTTAACGATTTTCCAAACGCTCCAATAAGCTCATGTTCTGAATTCAGTGAGGCTTTTTATGTGAGTGAGTGATTCTGCTATATTTATGTGGGGTATAAAATAGATTTTAGTGAAATCAAATTAATTGCAAGCATCATTCTCTATCTTAATTATGACCAAATACTCTAAATTATATTAAATATTATCTAGTGTTTAATTAAAGAAAGAATAACAATAACAATAAATAATTGCTTATTAATATTTTTATATTTATTTAAATTAGAAAAACTTAGCTTAGATCGAAGAATTAATAGCATTATTTAAGAACAGCCTAAAAGGAAGACCAAATCTCTAGCAAAGAAGAGCGTTTGTCGTTCGTAATTACGTAAAAAGGCAGTGGTAGCCCAGTAGTAATGCGCTTGCTTGGGAATCTCGAATGAAGCGGGTTCAAATCCCGGGACTCGCACGTCTGATATTATCATGTGCGAATCATTTCCAACATGATTACCACATGTCTTACGTCGAAAGAAAACATCGTGAGGAAACCTGCATGCCTAAGAGAATCTAGCAACCTGCACTTGGCCAGCGTGGTGGACTATGGCCTGATCCCCCACGTATTGAAAAGATGCCCGTGCCCAGCAGTGGGACATTAAAAAGGGCTGAATACATACAATGAATACAATTACGTAAAGAAACTTGATTTTAAATACGAAATATAATGCTTAAAATTATATTCTTCAATCTCAGACTTAAAAGGCATATAATATTATATAAAAGCATTTAAAAACAGTCTCTGTTAATGGCCTAATGTTAGCAAATACCGCTAAAAGAAAAGGAAAACAACTAATGATTCATGACGAATGGCGGAAACTTTAGAAACCTTTTTTAAATTACTTAAGAGCCGCAAACAGTGAACCTTTTATATTTATATATTGAACCTACCATACCTTATTTACTTAAAGTAATCATTACGTAATACGAGTTTTTTTTTAATTACTTTGCATTTAGGTTAAAATTTGAAGCGTTAGAAGTCGCAGATTCGAACTTGTGTATAGTAAATGTGTTTGTTTCTGTTATAAAAAATAAGTTAGTTGGATCTATTTTAACTGTCACACTTAACACTAGAGTCAAAACGTCTTTTTTTCTTTTTACCCTACTACAAGATCATTGACTCAGCATTATTTTTCCCAGACCTAACAAACTTCATCGTTCAAAGCAAAGACCTAACATGTATCGGTGCTTATACTAAACATATTCAGGTAGTCATTAAAATTTTCCCACAGCCCTATCCTCTCGTAATAAACGCTTCGAATAGATTGCTGAAGCTGCATCTTAGCATTAAATCTATATATTGATCAAATTACTTAATTTTCTTTTTAAATCTAACCGTCTCTAATTCTACTTGCTTGTTGTTGCTTCTTGTTCTTACTTGTTTTTGAAAAGTTGAAAAAGGTAGAATTTAAGCCGGAAGAAGAAGAAAGTAAATATTTGATTTGTAAATTTTTATTGAGCGTTACAGTAATTTCTTCTATAATTCTGAACGGATGCTCATAATTCATCCTAATTAATAGGTTATATCACTCACTAAAATGAAGGGGTTCTTCAATAGATATAGTTTTTAAATAAAATCTACTACAAACATCCCTAAGGATATCCCTAGAACAATGCATAAAGATGGTGAAGCTTGCAAAAATGATTTTGTAATCAGCTTATTATATTAATAATAATTAGAACTAAAGTCCTTCTGTGGTCCAATAGTAAATTGTTGAAATAGACAAACATTTTAGAAGCTATTCTTGTTAGCTCAACTCGCAAACATTTTTTTCCAAAAAACCATTCAATATAGTATTTCTAAGAATCCATTATTATTTTTACTAAACATGTTTATTATTTTTATACTTAGGTTACTCATATTGATAAGGTGGCCTATATCGGTGTATTTACCCTTCATCATACTAAAATTAGATCAAAAGCTAAGGTTGAGCGTAAAAGGTATCACGGACAATATTTTAGCTTAAATTTTGAGTGAGGTTACCATTGTGTTACAACGGTTGTTTGTTCAAGTATATTATCGTATGCCTGCGTATGCCTAGTTTAGCAGGAATTTGGTATACCTACATGGAAAATTGTAATATTCGATATTGTATGAAAATCGGAAATATTTGCTTCACTATTTCCTTAGAAAGCTATATTAAATTATAATCACACATTATAATAAATTGAAGGTTATACCTTACCTCTAATTAATCGCTTTTATAAACGCGAAGACCACTGTGGCTCAGTAGTTGCGTGACATATGTCGCAAACCTAATATATATATACATATTTTAATCAAATAGACTTTTACGGATGCATTTAAAATATAGATAGGGCCATCCACGAAGGCGCGCGATTTCAATTGTCAATAAAGAGAGGGTCGCGTCTTCGTGAATGGCACAAACTATACAGTGCTACAAGGATCATTTGGCTCGTGATCGAAATTAGAACTAACACCGCCATCTTGTAAATCGTCACTTTTGAGAGAAGTTGGAGTTGATGTTCGTTGTGGATATTTCATGCTTTTATTTTAATAAAAATATCTCAAAATATGATGTAATGTCATAAAGCTTAAGAGGTTTTTTTTTTATAAAAGAAAAACCCTGATTTTACACCCACGCCCTCATGTCAATGTCACCTAAGTGCCAAATGATCCTTGTAGCACTGTAAATATGATGAAGCAGGTACTTCGACTAAATTAAATATAGAATTTTTAGAGAGATAGTTATAACACAGATCATATAATACTATACTAGGTTATAAACCAATGTGATATTTGGTGTGGAGTCAACCGCAAATATTTTCATTTTTAATTTGTTTTCTTTACCAATGTCACAAAAGCAAATGTACCTAAATTCGAATACACTTTAATTTTATGCCTTTGATTTCAGAATGGCTCTCTATATTCTAACTCATATTTGGATGATATCTTTGTTATGTCTATATGTTTGTTTAATTCCACTAATCTCCTAAATGGGTCAAACGATTTTACCGATACTTATAATGTCGAATGAAGACACAGTTCTCTTATTACAGAAAAAATCCCGCAGGATAAAAGTTAAAAGACAAAATCCAGTTATTCCCTGACGGGTAGTGGTGATAGTGACAGGGGCTATTATCGTCAAAATGCTCGTATTTACCAAAATGTCGTAACGTCGTTGGTAAAATGTGTCAAGTTTAAGTCGCACACACGTGGATTAGGGTTCTGTTTTCAATACTTTCCGTTTCCTGCGGGTATATTAAGATTTAAAATAACCTTTCTTTTTTCCTTCCTCCTTTCGTTTTTCCATTTTTCTTTAGTTTTGCAAAACCAGAAATATTAAAGCTACTCACGTAGATGTTAATGTTATTTATATTACAAAGATTGTGTTGATTGCGAGTTCTGCGAAGTTTTTTGGATGTTTTACCATCGTGTTTTATCTAGTAAGGGACAATTTAAAATATAGTACTCTGTTAGTTTTTACCCGAGTTCCAAAAAGAAGGAGGTTTTACGTTCGTCTGTAAGTTTGCCGATGTCGATGCAAAGCAAATCAAATCTATTGAGATACGTCTTAATAAATATACCATCATATTTACCTATTAGATATTCATATCTTAAAGCATTGTCTAATGTCGGGTGGCACCGACTTCGAAAATATCTGGTTTGGTATCTAAACTAAATGAAAAATCCCGTTCAGTTATTTTTACTTTTTAGTCCCTGGAAGTAGGTTTTTTTTAAGTTTTTATATATATTTATATTTATAATATATATGTATTTAAAGTTATATACGTGTAGTGTATTAACAGCTATCTATCCATTATCCATTTACACAAGCCATAGCTTACCAAGCTTACCATGGAACTCGATGTTGCTGTGTATTAATGTCCCAACATATTTATTTATTGCTATCATGTTGAGTCAACTAAGCAAGAACCATACTTTATATCGAAAAACGACTTCTAAAGATAAATCTGTTCAAACAGATAAATAATTTATATACGAGTAAATATTAAGCTGGGGCGAATCAAAAATGTATAAACCACAACCGACATCAAATCAATACCATACCGTACATCGATCAAACGATGTGTAAACAAGATATCTACATTTGAAATTCAATCGGCCGTCCAATTAAGCATCTCTGATCGCTTGGTGTGCTCGTAGACCGGCGAGACTCATGGTTAATATTGAATATTTAATGAACGCTGATATTGATAGTTTTCGTTATATCATACGTGAATTGTATGCGAAATGCGAACTTTTAAGTGACTTAGCTGTCTATAGCGTGTATCGAAAGGTTGAAGTGAAATTCGAATTGCAAGTGAATAGATTAGCACAAATATTTAATGACATACTGACCACGTGAGTGAAGGCACGTGGAATATTGCTTTTTATTTATTTACTAGGGTGAATACCCTCGCTCCGCTCGCGTTAGTCCCTAGTTACGTTTTAACGTTTAGTACAGATTTCTCAGAGATGAGATATTTTCCCACAGGAAAAAATATCCTATATGTTGACCCGGATAACCAGCTATCAGACAGATAGACATACATTCTAAAAAGTATAGATTCGGCTTCTGTATCGATAATAATGACTATTTCAATAAGATTTTCCAAAAAAATATTTAATGTACTGATTCGACTCTGTTAGAATTTTATTATATGTATAGACTGAAGTGAAACATCGTTGTGCGCATGAGAGTATATAAAGTACGTAATATACCACTGATTTTATTTTAATTTATTTGAAATTAAATTAGAAAAATACAACTTATATCTTGTGTTTATTTATATTCGAAGGACGTACATAACAAATGTATGTCCTTCGAATATTATTCTTAAATCCTTTGAATACCCACATTTTCACTTTTTACCTCATTCTCTGAATCTATCTGATTTCAAATAAATCTAAATAACCAATAAAGTTTCACTTCTAAGACGTTTCCTTAAAAACTTTTATTTCTTTATTGTATTTTTTAAATACTTTAGTGAAGTAGGGTACAATTTTCATCACAAAAAGGGTTTCCATGTTACAAATGACAGTTGGACGAAAGAACCGCGCGATCCGTCTTCTTCATCCGCTAAACACATTTGATTTGTGGTAAAAACTATCTGTGGTTTTGTTTCGCGCTTGTTTTAAGAAAAAGTAAAAAGTAAGAGGAAGTAAATGTGAAAAATGATATCAAGTGTAGGTTGAAGCACTATTATATTTTCGCCTTTAATTTGAACTATAAAATACTTTTATCTACACATATAATAAAATTCTGAGTCGAATCTGTACATTAAATATTTTTTGGAAAATCTTATTGATATAGGTAGTCATTATTATCGGTACAGATGCCAAATCTATAGTTTTTGGAATTTTTGTGTCTGTCTGTTTGTCTGGATAAAATTTGATGAAATTTGATATGATGATAGCTGGTTATCCGGGTCAACATATAGGATACTTTTTACTGCGGAAAAATATCTCATCTATGAGAAATCTATACTAACCCTTAAAATGTACCTCGGGACGAACCCGAGTGGAATGAGGTTGAGTCTTTCATATATTTGTTGAATTTTCTACTTTTTCGGTTACTAAGAGAGAAAAGAAAGGAGAAAAATGTTTCTGGAAAATCTTACTGGAATTTGATTCGTGGTATTACATCTTACAATTTGAACATTAAAGATAACACTGGCTCCTCCAGCGTGCGTTTGTAAGTTCTGGTAAAGCTTAGAGTTATTGTAAATAATTAAAACTACTTCTTACTAAAATATTTTATATTAAAGTAAAACATACTGTAGTCAAATCATTTCAAAATTAAATAGTAATATAAAAACCTACCTTCAAAGAGCAAAAAATCTATTTCAGTGAAAAATATCTCTCCTTATGTTACACAACATTTTTCTAATTTCTTTTAAAATGGTATCCACCTCCAGTACTCCTTAGCCAGTTTGATTAAAGTATCTGCTCCCTAGACATTTCGAATCGACTACTTCTACCTAGCTAGACATTAAAAATCGAAAACAAGTAATATTGCGCTAGACGGAACTTCTTAAAATAAAGTGACATAATAAACCTAACACTATGAACCTTCCTTATTGAATAAACCCTTGTACCTAAGAAATGCCCGCGTCTCACACTAATAACATTTTATACCTCCTCTGGCCGCAAGCCAACGAGGTTATTGTAAAGCCATTACCTATATTGACTGAAAACCGACTTTTTAGGTCAATTTTTAAGAATCTAAAGCAAATACTGAATCTGCTACCAGTCATCCCTCTCCTTTATTCACATTGATTACGCATAATAATAATAATTATTTATTTATTGTACTATTTAAGTGACAATATAAAGGGTTTTTAGTAATATAAGCAAGGTGTACAAAAAGGTTTAAAAAAATAAGTTAAACTACTGTCTCCTAATGTCCATAATGTTTCACTGACTGATTTCAGCTATGGCGGCCAATCTGTTTTTAGGTCTTTAAATGGTCTATAGAAAAGTCCGCAATAAATAAAAAAAAATATATTAAATATGTTGGGACATTAACACACAGCACCATCTATTTCCATGGTAAGCTACGAGGCTTGTGTTATGGATACGAGATAGTTGATATACAACACATATATAACTTTAAATATATACATATTATAAATATAAACACCCATGACTAGTACAAACATTCGTGCTCATCACACAAATGCCCACCGGGACTCGAACCCGCGATCGCTGGCACAGGATATAGGGTAACTACAAACTGAGTCAAACGTGTCGTCAATAGCATATATCTATTTCCTAAGGTGCATTTGCAATAACTATTTTTTCTATTTAAAACGTAACTAAGGAAGCAAGCGAAGCTAAGGTGAGTCACTAGTATCATTATACTATTACAATGACAAATTCATAGAAAACACTTAGCTAATATACGATAACCACATTGTACTGATATTGAGTACTGAACTGTAATATTTAAACTAATTAGAAATGTTTAAACTTTTCATTCGATTTGCTCAATTAAATTGAATGAAAATGGACCCTAACGAACCTAAGCTTTGACTCTCAAAGTTTGATCGGAGCTTTTAGACTGATTGGTATCTGTTATTTGAATATGTCCGGTTGTTTAAAACAAATATTAAATATAAGCAAATATTAATTCTCTATTATAGGTTAGAGTAGTTTTAGTAAACGATAACCGGAACTCGGTAAAGTATACATTTTTGTTATGTAGGATTCACAAATATCGAATTTTAAAGTGAAGTAAATATCTATACATATAATAAAATTGTAACTTAATCTAATCTGTACATTAAAATATTTAAAAAAAAATCTTATTGAAATAGGCATTAGAGGCTGAATCTATAGTTTTTAAAATTTTTGTCTATCTGTCTATCTGGTAACAGAAAGACAGACAGACAGACAAAAATCACAGAAAAACCAATGGAGGGATTTTGATGAAATTTGGTATGGTGATAGCTGGTTATCCGGGTCAACATATAGGATACTTTTTACTGCGGAAAAATAACTCATCTCTGAGAAATCTATACTAAACGTTAGAACGTACTCGTAAGTAGTAACGAACCCGAGCGAAACAAGAATGAGTTCTAGTTGTAATATAAAACTATATATGACAATAAAAACAATAAGTAACTCGCTTAGTTTCTTTAAAAGGTTCTTCTTATGAATTAGGCAGTCTATGAATTGGTTGTATAATCCATGATGTTTCACAAAAAAAATGTCATATTTTTTGCCGAATATTCTTTTTCTGCTGAAAACTATACTACATGTCAATAAATAGACACAATTGTAAAGGAAAACCGGCATTTACGATGCTACCGCGATATTTATTACGTAAAAGTTCAGACGTACAAGGTCTCACACAATTCCTTTTGTTCCTTTAAACGAACCATGAGTTATTAACTCAATAAGTTCTTTCTTACATACATTTTTGTTTTCACTTGATTTTTTCTTTCTGATAATAGAACGTATATTTATAATGTTAACACAAAGGGCTAACAATAGCTAAATTAAATAAGTGGCGTTAAGTCAAAAGTCAACAAACCATTAAAATTTTATATCAGTCAGTTTGTTTCTGTGTACTCGTTTTCAAAGTAAATGAAAATATTTTAATGAAACTTTCACTGGAGGTAAATATTACATTACTTTTTACTCTGGAAATAACAAGAATTTCTACAGTATAAGTAAATAATAAATATATTGGGACAGTTACACACATCATTATCTAGTTCCATGGTAAGCTACGAGCCTTGTGGATACCAGATACATTGATACATTACACATATATAACTTTAAATACATACATATTATAAATATACACACCCATGACTGGAGTACAAATATTCGTGTTCATCACACAAATGAATGCCCCTAACGGAACTCTAACCCGCGACCGCTGGCACAGCAAGTAGGGTCACTACAGACTGAACCAAATGTGTCCTCATAGAAGTCAAAAGATGAACAGAATAGCTATTTTTATTGGGACTATCATAATATGTAGGGAAAATTAAGGCTGAAAGCATGGCAACAATTAAAAATATAAAATGGCCTAAAATATTCAGATAATATTGTGTTCTTAAAAGAGTTTTCAGATTCGGATAATGATTTCCGGAGATTTTCCATCTATCTTATCTCTATCACTGAAATATAAGCCCTTTAAGCGTTTATTGTTAAATGTTTGAATAAAAACTGTTCAAAAGTTACCGGAAAAAAAATTAAACGGACACGAACTTTTTATATCTCAAGTACGGATTGTTATATCGAATTGAAAACTTTTTTAAAATAAATTGACTTATTTTACTAACTTACAAAATCAATATTTCGTTTCCATGTAAATAAATGTGAATAGTTATTGAAATAAAACTCCCTTTGCTGTTTTTTTAAAATAAGATATTAAATATTTTGAAAACGTCTACACTATCTTATTTAAGTGACCGCTTTATATTAGTACCCCCTAGATGCAGACCAGTGCGGTCTTGTGTCAATTTGCCCAAACTAAGTGGTTCTTTGCTACAATAAAATATTCTATGAAAAATCTTTCTCTGTTATGGCAGCAATATTGTGGAACACACGGACTGATTATAATTTCAAAGATGATCCCTCACTTACAACATTTAGAATTAAACAGCACTATTTATCAAATCATACATACATTATAGTATATAAGTATATACATTGTACGTATATGTAAGTATGTTTGTAATTATAACTATATATAGTACTGTACCTACACCGCACTAAATTAACTTATTTTCTCACTTCTGAAAGGTTTCTGGAAGAAATCTCTTAAAGAGATAAGTTATACTTTGTCGACATTCTATTACTATATTTTATATAACATATAATTTATGGTACATAAATAAATAAATACTAAAAATAAAAAAAAATATTTTAAATATAGCAAGAACACACACTATTTTAATTCTAGAAGGTTTCTTATCAATTTATTTTTCGTGTTCATTTCATTAGTAAGTAAGTCTGGCAGATATTTTCTATGAAACTAATCTCAGGGCAAAGTTTTTGTGTAAGTTACGTATAGCTTCATTAGTCGGTTAAGTAATTGCTGTTTCTGTACCTACTTAATCAAGCTAGAATTTTGCAACCTTTATTTGTAAAACAGCCTTGAGCTTTCTCCGACAAAAAGAAAAATGCTTCCTTTCAGGATATTTTATCTTTTACATTCAATATGTGGAAATGTGTACATTCAATCTATCTTTAGATATAATAAAATTCTGAGTCGAATCTGTACATTAAATATTTTTTGGAAAATCTTATTGAAATAGTCATTATTATTGATATAAACGCCGAATCTATTATTTTAAGAATTTTTGTCTGTCTGTCTGTCTGGGAACGCATCACGAGAAAACCACTGGACGAATTTTGATAAAATATAGGATACTTTTTACTGCGGTAAAAAATCTCATCTCTGAGAAATCTATACTAAACATTAAAACGTAACGTAGTTATAATAACTATAACATTTAAATAAATATTTTATTTATTCAACGTTTATAGTCGAACGAAAAATTGTGTTGTATTGCAAAATGATATAACTGTTTTCAATATGACATAAATTTATATATATATATATATATATATATATATATATATATATATATATATATATATATATATATATATATATATAATTATATCTACGTAGTTATTTCACTCAGGGTGGAAAAATTACAGTAAATAATTGCTAAAAAACATATACATACACCCGAATTATTATCTCCTCCTGTACCCCTATATTTTTATTAAGTCAATCAAAACCGGTATAAAGGGCTTAAAGACAAACATATTAAAGTTGTCGTTAAACTTTTAGTTTATTGTTAAAATCTGATTAGAATTGAATTGACAGATTTAACAATATCCTTTTATACACACACTCGTCTGCTACAATGCATACTCTGCGAAATTGGACTCCGTAAAGGTTGAAATTCAGTCGAGTGCCATTAATTTCTTTAGCCCATATACAATATTAGTGGCATCAGTTTACATTACTGTGACACGACATAAAATGTAGAAGAAAAGGGGAAGGACCAAGCATTTGGGCTCATAAGGAACTACAACAGGAGTTTCCTATGGTACTGGTACCATAAGCTCAGTATTCTGTTAGAGAGAGAACTTACTGCTTGCTTGTTCATATTAACGCCAGAAAATCTTTATTTCTGATAAAGTAATAATAAAAAGTATAAATAGTTAAAATTATTTTATGTCATTTCATTTTTATTTGTATGATTTTTTAATTTGATTTTTGTTAATCAGTTTAATAATTAATTTAAGTATTATCATATATTAATTTAAGTTTAAGTTAGTCAATTAGTCAGATTTAGTCTCACCTGTAAACTTTAAGTAATGTGTATTATCAACACTGTTTAGTGCATGTTGTGTTCTCCAGTAATTGGGGGATACATTTTAAACACTGTCCAAAGAGCTACTATTTTTTTTCGTATTTTCATATGTACTTCTGTTGAAGGTCCTTAATAAATAAATAAATTAAAAAAAAAAGTAAATGGGTAATTTGAGAGTAATGAAAGCAGTTGCATATACAGAAAATTATAAAACTAGCTGCAGGCAGTGGTAGCCCAATGGTAACGAGTTCGCTTGGGAAACCGCGTGAAGCGGGTTCAAATCCCGGGTCTCGCACCTCTGATATTTTCATGTGCGAATCATTTCTAACATGATAACCACTTGCCTTACGGTGAAGGAAAATATCGTAAGGAAACCTGCATGTCTGAGAGAACCTAGCAAGTTTTCGAAAGACGTGTGAAGTCCGCCAACCCGCACTTGGCCAGCGTGGTGGACTATGGCCTGATTCCCCTCGTATTGAAGGGAGGCCCGTGCCCAGCAGTGGGACGTTAAAAAGGGCTGAATACATCATACATAAAACTAGCATAAAAATTATCAAGAAAATCCAAGCAAACCCACACTCGCCAACAAGGACAAATGATTGATGGTCTTATCCGATAGCACAAATTTAAACTTTTGCCGGGGATTTTTGTAGAATCAGAATTAGAACCTTAATCGAAATGCCTATCTGGTATCGACGTCTCGACGTTTTAATTGGTGAAATCATTTTTCAAATCGACCATTATTAACTTGGCTCGAGATGAGAATGTATCGAATTTTTTTCTGCTAATTACAAGTTCTTTATGTATATAAGTTTGTAAATTTTCTTTAATATATTTGTGATGTAAATGTTGCAAGAACATGTTATGAAAAATTAATGAAGTGTTATTATGTACTGTATTTTAATTTTGGTCTCATAAAACGACGACATTTCGATGGCACATTTGGCTCAGTTTGTAGTGACCCTACTTTCTGCGCCAGTGGTCGCGGGTTCGAGTCCCGCTGGGGGCATTGTGATGTGCACGAATGTTTGTACTTCAGTCATGGGTGTTTATATTTGTAATATGTATGTATTTAAAGTTATATATATATATATATATATATATATATATATATATATATATATATATATATGTAGTGTATCAACTATCTGGTATCCATAACACAGGCTTCGTAGCTTACCATGGAACTAGATGGTGATATGTGTTAATGTCCCAACATATTTATATTTATAAAAAGGAAAAAACATCCCTATATTGTATTCTTAGTTCTTCCTTCAATATACATGTATAGTGTATACCCAAGAGACTCGGTTAGCTAATTAACCAAGATTCTATATAAAAAGATATGTATATGTATATTTCAGCATTACCAAGAATCGTTTAGCAAGGCTATTATTACTTGCTCTTACTACAAGATATGTCATTGTTCTCGCTATTTCTTTTTCGGAGAGATCATAGCGACACTCTACTTCTTTAATCTTTACATTGAAATATAGATTAAAAACTGTAATTCAATTTAATTCTCTTGTTAATAGGCTTTAAGACTTGCCAGTTGAGCACAGTTTACTTCGCAAATGTCACGTAGAATGGAAATGACACGAGGGTTAGAAACTGTATTTAAATTACTAATCATTAAGTCATAGTCATCATAATGTCATTGTCATATTATATATTACAGATTTCTATTCTTCCACCAATGACTAAGTCTAATCTGGTCCAATATCCCTTAAACGTCCGCATTATATTATTTGATTTACGTGTATCATTATAAAATGGATCGACAAATATTGATGAAACTTTTTATATTAAGTACATAATACATTTGTTTTTTTTTTAACTATTTAATTTTATTTGAAATCATGTTGTTACTAAATCTTGTTAATTTAAAACACTTGTTATTGATATGTATGACTATTTTTTTTTTTACTTCAATTATTGTATTGAATTGTATTAACGTGTGTATATTGTAAGTGTGTTTAATAATGAATAAAAAAAGCAGCCATGAGGACTGCCGACATAAGTGAAAACTTAAAACTATAAACAAACAGTTGTTATTTTTGGATATTCAAATTAATTGTTTGATTTTAAATTAAAATTTGTAAATTAAAACTGTTTACATTTATTTTGACATCTATCGGGTTTGACGTCGATCGGCTTTGACATATATCAGCACTTTAGTGTTAGCGTTAACACGTCACGTGACCATGTCGATGACGACTTACATGAATTTACTCCCCATCCAAACCTGCCTATAGAAGTTTTCACTTCAAAAAATATAAACTTTAATTTCAAAATGTTACTATCAATAGTCTATATAAAATACGATTTATAGCTTTTTGCTTTTTATAGCTTTCCCCTACATTATATACATTTACATACAGTTCAAGAACAGTTGTTGCGTATTAAATGAATATAACACACGCGTGTAACGCCATAGGGTCAAGTTAGTGTAGAAAATAATTTAATTATTTGTTAACAGCAAAGCCTTTTTCCTAACTTTTGAGCGGGTTTTACCTAGATCGCAATATTTTAATGCCAACTTTCAACCCTTTTCACATTGCGGTCACGAGTTGATTAAAACGTCGCGTGTCCGCGTCAGATACGAGTATATCTCGTTATTGACTTCAGTTATATATAAAAAATGTGCTTTACTTCACATTTATTAGGGCTTTGGAGGAACCTGGTGGGGGGCTCAGTAGTGCTGGCGACCCAGCCTAACGTGAAGCAAAGAAACGCACAGGGAGGTGGCTCACATCGGTGGACGGTGTGCTATGCGGGTTAATCCTGGTACTTTTCTGATAGTAGAGAGGACCGTTGGAGCACCCCATGGTTGTTGTAGTCTGCTTTGGCAGACCTGCCGTCAGGACGTCGTGCCGGGGGGTTCCGTTGGGTTTTAGTAGGTAGTAAAGGCTTTGCCGGTGAGTCCCACACCTCGTGCCTAAATGCATTTCCCAACACTTAAGAAAAGGGCTTTTGAGGAAGAAGATTAGTGTTGACTGTCTGTCAAACTTAAAAGTTAAAATATCTTATAATCTAAGTATTATGTAAGTAGATAATGTTCTCTCGCTAAAAATGTTAAAATTATTTTATAAATGTAATCGCTTTTATATATATTTATATAAATGATGAGAAACAAAAACAAGTCTATCCCACGGGATCCGTGCAATGTTCTGGGATAAAAAGTAACCTATGTGTTATTCCAGATTAATATATGTACCTCTGTGCGAAACATCCAGATCTGTTCTGCCGTTCTGGCGTAATTGAGTAACAAACATCCATCCATCCATCTTTACAAACTTTCACATTTATAATATTAGTATGGCTAAGATTAGTACATATAGGTAACAAACTCACACTTACATTCACACACACGAACACTTACACTCACGCGCACACACACACTATAAATTTTCGTATTTATAAATGAAGTGTGACATTATAAGTCGGAAACTAACTGAAAAGACTAAGAATAGAACTTATAGTTAACAAAGTTATTTAAAAAGTATTTATATAATATATATTATAAATCCATACGACAGTCATCACTGCACTGGCTCGTATACTTCTACTGAGAAGAGACAGCGATAAACTTCACAGTTGTTTTTTTTTTAACAACAATATTACTACTGAACAAAATATAATATAAAACATAATAATCCTACGTTTAATATCTCAGCATTATAAGTGTTATATATAATGTGCTATGAAATACTAAAACTCTACGAACAGTTTTGAAACTATAGAAAAAACAGTACCTACCCACAATTTTACTAAATGATTTTAAAAATTCTAAAATGACACCAAGGTACCTTACAATATTTATTAATTTTGATTCTAAACATTTTAAATTATTTAATAAGTATTATAATTAAATATGACAATATTTTTTATTTAATTTTAGCTGTTATTATCTATACAGATAAATAAAATTGGAGTGTCTGTTTGTAATATTAAAATAACCCCTTTTTACTAAATGCATATGGATGTATACACGGTACATATACCAAAACAACATTTTTTACAATTTTTGTCTGTCTGTCTGTCTGTCTGTTTGTTCCGGCTAATCTCCGAAACGGCTGGACCGATTTTGACGAGACTTTCACTAGCAGATAGCTGATGTTATAAGGAGTAACTTAGGCTACTTTTATTTTAGAAAAACAATCAGGGTTCCGCGAAAAAAATTTAAAACCCATAAAAGTGTGAACAAAATCCGCGTACGACGAGCGAAGCGAGAGTAAATCGCTATATAATTTATATGAATATCTTAGGAGGAGCAAACTATTATTTTCATATACCTAAACATAGCTAAACGTGAAAACGTACCTAGGGACGAACGCGAGCGAAGCGAGCGTGAGTCGCTAGTTATAAATATGGCAACACTAAATAATATTATCTATACAGATAAATAAAATTGAAGTGTCTGCTTGTAATGTCAAAATAACAGCTGTATACTAAATGCATATGGAATTATTATACGATACTTACAAGAAAAACGCAATTGCTAAGATTTTTGTTGTCTGTTTGTTTCGGCTAATCTCTGAAATGGCTGGGCCAATTTTAACGGGACTTTCACTGGCAGATAGCTGATATTATAAAGAGTAACTTAGGCTGCTTTTATTTTAGAAAAAGTATTAGGTTTTTGCTCAAAAAAATTAAAACGTATCTAGGGACGCACCCGAGCGAGGCGAGAGTTAGTCGTTATTTGTCGCAATAAATAAATATTATTACTGCACATTATATTTCATACATAGAATTTTATTTATAAAATTGCTATAAAAATTAGAACAAGGTAACCAAAACGTGACAAGTGAGAAAAACAAAGGAGTAAAATATTTGCATGCGAGATTTATTTTTACTCGTCTACCAAAGGCATGAGGAACAATACATCACGTCTTCAAGACAGTTTAAAATGTAGCAGTTTTTATGATTTCTTTAACGTTTATACTTTAATATTAAACTTTACAATTTAATAATGTTGTATAATAGTAGAAAAGTACAGATTATATATTGTTATTTCATTTCTGAATACAACTACATTTTAAGTCTTCCGGAGAATTAACATCGAACCCGGAACCATTCGTTGAAAAATCTAACAAAACTGCGAGATTGTCATAATGTAGAATTGACTTACTATGATCATACATAAATATGAACATACAAAAATTAAAGAGTGCGTTTATAATTATGTACACGCGCAAGAAGTTAAACTTCTGTAGGTTATCGGTACTCTTTATGAAATTCAATTTATGTTTTAAATAATTAGGATAGGTGGGATACTAAAAATAACGCATATTAGGCATATTACAATCATATATTTATAGAATATCATTTAAGGAAAGAATATAATATTATATATCGTTTGTCAGACAATAACAACGGTTACCATGACGACAAACGTACATACCAGCTTACCCCCTAAGTCAAGCGTGCGTAAAGAAGTTTTACTTCAAAAATTCAAAAACAAAGATTATGATAGTTATATATATATATATATATATATATATATATATATATATATATATATATTAAAAAAGGTGTTGAACATGCACTCGAATATATATGCAGCACGAAGACCTTCGCATTTTACGTGTATTTATATAAGGAAAGCGAAACAAGTACCTACACCGGAACTCGCACTTAACGAAGGAAACGCTACACGTTGTGCCGTTTTAATAAAATATATATTCTATAAAAAACTTGTTCTTTACTTTGTAATACTAGCAAGCTATTTTCGACACAATAGAATGTAATTAATTTAACGCAGGTCAATGCCTACTTTTAGCTGTCCCATTTTTCCTAAATGAGCCAATAACATCCCACGCTTTATGTAAACTAAGTCTGTGACTTCTACGGACTCATTGCGATAAAAAAATGTAATTACAGAATAAGTATGGCTTATATTATCCACAGCGTCTCACCCTCGCTTCGCTTCGGTTTCGTCCCTAAACAAAAACAATCTATCCCGCGGGAACCGTACATTTTTCCGGGATGATATATAGTCTATAGCCTTCCTCAGTTAACGGGATATCTAATGCAAAAAGATTTTTTCAAATCGGATTAGTAGTTCCTGAGATTAGCCGTTCAAGAAAACAAACAAACAAACAAAATCTTCAGCTCTATAATATTAGTATAGATTAGTGTAAAGAAGATAGACTATATATACATAGGTATAAAAAAGTAGGTAAGAATTTTAAAAATCCACAGATCTCATGTTTGCCACAACCTTTGGATACATTGAAAATGAATCTGCCAAACGAAATGAATTAATCTTTTAACATATTAATTATATTTATTTATCAAAAAAAATACAAAGTAGGCAGTAAGTAATATAGTAAAATTATTAATCAACTTTAAAACTATTACAATTTTTGACGAGCTAAGACACAATTGTTTTACACGCGTTGAAAAAACATTATTTTGAGAATAATAAGCGCCACATGTTTGGCACAATGAACTACTAGTCTAGACTAGTCGAAATTTTAAAATTTTGAAATGTCTTTATCTATTAGTTTAAATACATATTTATTTATTTCCAAAGAATCATTTCATCCAAAAACATAATCATGCTCCAAAACATTTATTCACCGTCACTACCGCGCTCACCCGCTCTCCGCGCAAAAACTCTGCGTCACAAAGTTACAACTTCTAAATAACCCATCAGTGATACACGCCTCCAATTTTTTTTAAATGTGGGCTACATTTCATATCTCTAGCGTTTTTTTTTTATTTTTCGATATTTCATTTCGTTTCAAGATATGATTTTTTTTCTGATTAAAAGCGGACAAAATGACGGAAATGACCGCATTTTTCACTTTTTTGATTTTACATTTGGCCTAAAACAACTAAACATGAGCCCCAGCTAATATAGAGCACATAAACTATATATCTTTAGTTTGAGCCAACTTATTCAAATAATTGACTCACAATCATGTTTTTAATTTAGCCATTCTCGGTACATAAATGGAATCCTTTTAAAATACGTCCGTATTGAATTACGTATATTCAAACACAAAATTCTAAAACCTTGAGAATAAGTTGGAATAAAACTTCAATCTTACTTCAAACTTACCCGCAACATCTTCGACCACAAAGTTTTCCCAAAATATTCACTTGGATGATTTACAATTTAGAAATATCTACTATTTTACTATAATGTAACCATAAAAATTGTAAAATTCAAAGTCAAGACGAAGCTCGTAAGATTACCCACTCGACTCAAGTTGGTAATTAGACTTCCGCTGGGTAAGTACTCTTGTATAGAAGACGAAAACTTGAAACTTCTACTAAGTTTGGGTTTTGCTTAAGATTATCATATTATATTATTTATGTTATAAAATGTTTCTTTTACGACTCCAGAGCAAAAAAGGGCTAGTCCATTGGTAACAGACTCGCTAGGATAACTTTTTTTTTAACTTATTTAGACTTTTTTTTTTATTTACTTTGAGCAGGCTTGCTGTAAAGCATTCGAAAAATCCGTACGTCTCTCTTGGTGTAAAGCATTCGAAATATCGAGGACCAAAAATTTAAATAAATCCGGGAAAAATTCGATAAGAAGGTTTTATATAAAATATCAAATATTCGCGTAAATCTAATAAAATCTTATGAGAATCTCATATTCAACATAAATATAAAATGCAATTATGGTGATTGAAAACATTATAAGGAAACCGTTATGTCTGAGAGAACCTAACTAGTTTTCAGAAGACGTGTATAAATTGTCAAACGGAAACCGGAAATCTAGGCGAAGTTGCAGTCCGTTTAAAGAACTGAAAAGTTATTATATTCATTGAAACGTTTAAAGAAAGTAATAGTATACTAATGTTCCACCTCAAGTATGTATGACCGCATTCAAATTATCACAATAGGCAGGTATATTTCTTGACCACTGAATGAAACTCTCGGACCTAACAACCCAACAATTTATGTTTATAAGTACAGATTACGAAAAGCTTTTTTTTAACTAACAAAAAAATGCCAGTACAACTCACTAAACCTCAACAGAACATCCACCGTCTTAATGGAGCGTCGCAGGATCGCTTACGCACTCAACAACGATGCCCCGATGGCAGGTCTACCGCAGCAGACCACAACAACCATGGGTTTGCTTCAACAGTGGACTCTGCTTATCAGAAAAGTACCAGGAGCAACCTGCAAGCCACATCCACCGAGGGCCTCCTCCCTCCTCCCTTCCAGTGCGTTTCCTGGCTTAACGCCCGGCTAGATTGCCAGACGTTAATGAGAATTTGAATGGGTTGATGTCACTTTTGCACTAGTGGTATTAAAGCATATAGTATTTCTTCTACTATCTAAAAATAACAAAAGTTGCAAAATTTACTGGTGATTTCGTACATTTTCGCTTTTATTTCGGCCTTAATAATATATCTATATAACTTTCACTAATGAATTTCAGGAAACATCCAAAGTTGTAACTTTGTCTTTAATATTCATACAGAACTTGCTTCTACGAAATTTGACTACCGCCTACTACTTTGCCAAACATATTATATATATAAAAAAGTTATTTTTTGCTTGAGTTATGGTTTATTGAAATACTTGAATATCGAAACATCGTTAAATATGGTTTAGGTAATTTCTCAAAAGATTTAGAATGAGGTTGTATAGACTTTTTCAATATTATGTCATCGAAACTACGAGGGTGCGTTTTTAAGTTCGCGAAATAGGTAGGTAGGTCATTAGTGAGGGTTACTTACTCGAGTCATTACGAATTAAGCAACTCATTATTGGTATAAATAATATATAATTATTGGTATAAGTTTTATCGTAATTAGGTCATTACTCTTTGAATTATCGTCAACCAAACAAGTCAATTGGGAACAAATTATGAAATATGGGGAAAATCGAGTAATCGAGTATGTTATAAAGTTCCTTACCAAGCAAGGTAAATTAGTTCAAACCATATTGGAAGAGATGTCATTCGTGTACAGAGACTTTTGCCCAGGTAAAACCATGGTTTGCAACTGGCATACCCTCTTTAAGCAAAGCAGGGACTCACAGGCAGTTAAAAGAAGTAGTCAAAGAAAAAAGAAGAGGAACATTGACCAAAATTGTTCTCCTTCTGCACGACAACGCGCCTATTCAAAAAGCCGTGTTGCGATGGCTGCCTTGCAGAAGGTCCTGACCTAGCTTCCAGCGATTATTACCTATTCCCAAACTTGAAAGAAGTCTTCGTGGGAAGAAATTTTCAAGCGACAAAGAAGTGAAGGATGCAATTTCGGCGTATTTTTCAGACAAATACAAAACATATTTTTTTGAAGGTATACGTAAGTTCATTAAAAGATCAGAAAAATGTATAAGAGTAACAGGTGAATATATTGAAAAGAAAAAATAAATTCGTAGTCTTATTTCCACTTCTTGTCCCCCATTACGCAAACTTAAAAGCGTCCCGTCGTATAGGGTGTATAGGCCCTAATTTTTCTCTTTGTTACTTAATTAAAAAAAAAGTTAAAACGTAAAACTGAGATTTTAAATATAAAATAAAATCTTGAGACGCTTCATCTTAACCTAAATATACTTCAGCATTAATTAATTCAAGGTTCTTGTTCTTTAAATAAAATTAATTAGACTTGATTATAGATATCGTATGTTTTTTTTTTATTTTCGTATCAAACTTGGCCTTTTACACACTTTTATGTATATTCTTATATTGAGATTATATTTACCTTATAGACAAATGCAAAAAGCGATATGTAAACTTAGTATTAAGTTTTAAGATTAATAAACTAATTTGCTAAATGAGCTCTTTAAAATTAAAATTGTATTTTAGTGGATTTATCATAAGCTCTAAATTCTATTTATTATATATGAAGTTTAGATAGATTTATTTGGCAAATATTTTTAATAATATTTTTTTTAAATTAAATTTAATAAATTTAATTTATTAATATAAAGAATCGTATTTCATGTGGAAGAATAGTCAAATAATTGTTTATTAAATAAATAATATTATAATTTCAATTATATTGTACATATGTATAATACAACTCTATAATCCTATCCTATCCTATGAAATGTATTTGGTCCTTCTAAACATCCAACTTTAAGGCACGGGCCTTCCCTCAATACGAGGGATGGAGATCAGATCAGGTCAGAAATAAATGAATGTGATGTAAAATGTGGATTGACGGACTTCACATATCTTTTGGAAACTAGCTATGTTCTTTCACGCAGGTTTCCTCACGATGTCTTCATTTACCATAAGATGAGTGGTAACTATATTGAAAATGATTCGCACATAAAAATACCAGAAGTGCGAGACTTGAGATTTGAACTCTTCACTTGGTTTACTGTCTTATACAGAATATATTCCATGGGATCTTAATATGATATTATAATAATAGGCTTCTAACAGTACTAATAAATTGTCATTTTTTACATTTTTCAATTTTAATTAAATATGAGTATTTAAGTCCGTGAGAAAGCTACCACCGGCTCGGAAAGCAGTTCTGCTGAGAAGAGCCGACGAGAAACTCAACAGTTGCTCTTTTGTAAATAAATAAATATATTGGGACATTAACACACAACACTATCTAGTTTCATGGTGAGCTACGAGGCTTGTGTTATGGATACCAGATAGTTTATACACTACATATGTATATATAACTTTAAATACATACATATCATAAATATAAACACAATGACTAGACAAACATTTGTGCTCATCACACAAATAAATGCCCCCAGCGCGACTCGAATCCGCGACCGTCGGCACAGCAAGTCATTACAAACTAAGTCAACAATTTTATGTAACAAACATCCAAATATTAGCAACCTTTCACATTTATAATGTATATTTGTTGCTTTCAGAAATAAATTCCTATAATTTTCCGGTCATTACAGAAACCGTTAACCTTGTTATTATTATTTTAATTTTCTACTATTAAATAGATTAAACTCAAACAATAATTTACTTCTACATCAAAAGATATTGAAGTAAGTACATGTACACAAATGTAGAGGTCACCTACGAAAGCTCATTAATCTCGACTTTGCTTAAGTAAAAATCTTTTAAATTTTTCGATATCGCCAACTTTGAGTAAACTTTCTTAATTAAGAAAAGTTTATGTAAATGAGCTTAATTCTCCCGACGAGAGTTGCAAGGAAATTGGTAAATTGAATAATAAATAGTAACATAGTAAGCAGTCTATAAAAAAAATTGTTATGAAAAGAAAGAAAGAATATTTTATTCACAACAAAAAAGTACGATACAGTAAAAAAATCGGTCAAGTGTGAGTCGGATTCATACACGAAGGATTTCGTGCCATCCTATATGTACTTTTTATTAATATGACTTTTACTCTATGTATTTTCATATTTTTATTATTTGTTGCCAGCGGCAATAGAAATACACACTCTGTGAAAATTTCAACTCTCTACCTATTACGTTTCATGAGATACGGCCCTCTAACAGACAGACGGACGGACGGAGGGACGGACAGACAGCGTAGGCTTAGTATAAGATTCCGTTAGCACCCTTGGGTATGGAGCCCTAAAAAGCAGGAATGAAAGAAAATCTACGAACTATAATCACTAACATAATACTCGGCTGCGGAGTAGCCAAGATGGGTTCTGATGCGCATGCTACGAATATGTATGGATGTTTATCTGTTTCCATATATCTAAAACCACCTGTCATAATTATATCTTTAAGCAATGTATACTGTATAGTGGTGCAAATTGTACAAGGTTGACAATCACTGGGACTAATGGGATTTTAGTTTCACAGTTTATTTCCAATGACTTGTAATTATTTTGATATTAGTATCGGTTTTGCAATTTTTTAATCAAACAAAAGTTTTATACAAAGTCCTAAGCAAAAACTATGTAAGCCGATTGATAATGCGCTGGCTTTGAAAACCAAATAATATGGTTTTACACTCGGATCCCACACATCCGAGGTTTTCATATGCGAATCTTTATTTCAAAACGTCTTCAACTTGCTAATACGGTGAAGGTAACATTGTTAGACTACGTACATGTCCAAAAATCTCACTTGTTTTCTGTAGATGTAAGAAGTCCAGCATCACAGATTTGGCCTACATAGTAGACTATGGCCTGATCCCTCATACTGAGATAAAACCGAGGACCTGAAGCCAGCAGTGACATATGTATATTTTATAAGGTTAAATCATTTTACAGTAAACGTACAATAACATAAACATTATGGCATTCCCCCATATTGATGATTGGTATCATATGACATGATTGATTGTTCGATTCAAAGCAAATATTTTCAACGTCTCAGTCCCACCCATTAAACGCTGTACCTGTACCATTTTTTTTGAGGATGTAACACATCAGAGGTATATTAGGGTGCCTTTTAGCTCTTTTTTCGCTTTGCTGTGGTTATAAATGTTAACAATTATGCTCTTGTATGCTGTTTAAGATTTTGAAGAAAATCAATTTAAAAATAATTTTAATATTAGTAATGGGCATACCTGTAGCATTTATACTAGTAAAGTATAAATTATTTGATACGTTATTATGGTTATTTACGATAATTATTATATTTTGTTTTTTTTTACGCTATTCTCAGTTATTCCTAGGATGAAGATATTCTCATTCTTAATTAGAAAGTTTTTTATTTTATTTTAATCTTTATTTGATGATAACAAATCTATCCCACGGGATCCGTACATTTTGCTGGAATAAAAATTGGCCTATGTATTATTTTGATGTTTGAGCTATATTATTGTAAAGTTTCATTAAAATCCATTTAGTAGTTTTTGCGTGAAAGTTTAAAAGAATTTAAGTTTACATATACATACACTATGAAATGAGTATCAAAATGTTGCGCAAAATGGTACGTACTTATTGTGATTACATAATTCATCAAGATATCGATTGTATGTATTCTACTCAAACTTTTGCTTTAATAATTTTAATGATTAATACCTCTCAGGAGCAGGTCGTGTCTAAATTAATATAATAAAATTATACAATTTAAATAAAAGCTCTGAATCGTTAACTGGGACTTTTTACTCAACATAAAGCTCATACATATGTATATATGAAATACTCAATTCTACTTTATCTATTCTATTTTTATAATTCTGCCTATATGGAGTTAGGTCAAGAGTTTATTGTTATTAATACATACTACGCCATTTACAAAATATACATATTTCTAGCCATTTTTATCTTTATATATGTATTTGGATACTTTATTATAATTTTTCTAGTTAATTTTCAACTGGCAATATTCCTGAAAAAAAAATGTATTGTAATGACAAAAATTTTTGTTATGTCATAGAATCATGCGTCACTTTCATATATTTTCTATAATGTTCATTTTCAACAATTGTAGGATGTCACCTTCTTTAAATCCTGTGCTCGGTTAAAATCAGACAATATACGTATCACTGCAGCAAGCAATCATAGTACTTATCTCTAAATTTTAATATTTTTATTGTAATTGAGTTAGACATCTTGGACTGATTTTCATCAAACATAGCTACGAACACTTCTGACTAAATCACCTTTCAAACAAAAAAAAAACAAAATCAAAATCGATTCATCCGTTCGGGAGCTACGACGTCACAGACAGACACACACAGACACGTCAAACTTAACCCTGTCTTTTTTGCGTCGGGGGTTAACAAAAGAGGCGAAGAGAATTAAAAGAAATAGAAATAAATAGAAGAGTTTTTAGATTTTTGGTCAGAAAAGTCCATATAGTGTGCATTTTAAACTATAAAGAATGTTAAGTAAATAAGCGATTCAAAGTAACTATTACTTGTAAGCTTAATGCATACTATTAACGTTTTAATAGGTGTAGCTTTTATAAAACCTCCACGCTACAAAACTAAATATTTAGTAGTCAACAATGTGAATATACAAAAACAAAACGACGAATATAGCTACTAGTAAAAAAAATCTAAAAAAAAAGTGTGAATATTATCCCTAGAGGTCTTTCTACGCAGAACCTAATATACAGTAGGTAGATAAGGTTACTTACACACTATACTACTACTTTTAATTTTAAAAAAGTACCTATTTAGTTTTAAGCATAAAATAACATTTTCTTTAAATGCATAAGTTTTGGACATTACAGCTCCTTCGAAAGTAAGTATATTTATACATATATTTATAACTAGTAACTCACACTCACTCCTCTCGGGTTTGTCCCCAGGTACATTTTAATGGTTAGTATAGATATCTCAGAGATGAGATATTTTCCCGTAGTAAAAATATCCTATATGTTGACCCGGACAACTAGCTATTATAATAACTTTCATTGAAATCGGACGGACGGTTAGACAATAAGAAAAAAATTCTATAACTATAGATTCGGCCTCTGTGTCAATAAAAATGACCCTCTCAATAAGATTTTAAAAAAAAAATTAAATTCGACTCAGAATTTTATTATATGTATAGATATAAAAACAAATGCAATCAAATCACATTACTTGGTAATGGCTGGACTTATTTTGGCATTGCTTTTTTTTAAATATTTGAAATACTTCAAAAGACGTTTTGAGGAAAAAAAATTAGAAACGCTACCCTGAAAATTGGGAAATTCGGGTGAAACTGTGCATACTTTTTGTGAACAAAATTAAAATTGGGAAATTTACAGCTAAAATCTCATATATTATTTACAAATCTCTTATTTAAATAAACTAAACTTCCGCTTTTTATTATAACAGCTATAAAGTACTACGTATTTCATTTGAAAATGACCTAAATCCATCTTTTTATTATATTCCCAGCGGTTCACTTAAAATGCACTGTAACTACAGTTTAAGCTTTAAAGCATTGGTTTAGCGTAATTGTATGACCTAGGGTTTCTAGTTATAACTTATAATAACTAATTTAAATTTATATCTTGGGTTCCTGAAGTTTACTAAAGTTTAATAAAACTAAACATAAAAATCTTACCAATTCTTATTTTATAATAACTGCCTACTTAAATCCACGAAAATCAAACACGTGAAACGTGTGGAACCAAAAATCATAATAAATCCACAATAAATTCGAAAAGATTTAGTAAGTATTTAAATTAGTAGTATTTTAAGGTTTTATTAAAATTCAAATCCTTGAATAAGAAAGTATGATATAAAACTATAAATTATATCAGAATGATCATTTGCAAGAAATATTATATTTAACGCTTAGTATAGATTTCTTTCTTTTCCCACAGTTAAAAGTATCCTATATGTTGACCCAGATAACCAGCTATCATCATACCAAATTTCATCTAAATCCCTTCAGTGGTTTTTCCGTGATACGGTCACAGACAGATAGATAAAAATTCTAAAAATTATAGATTCACAGTAAGTATGGTCACTACAAACTGAGCCAAACTTGTCGTCATCTACGTTTTTAATTATCAACGGATGTATCTATCAGTGAAGCACTTGTAAGTTTTTGCAACATTAAGATTATCCTACTAAAACCACTTTATACGCCGGCATTAAAAGATTATACTACACTAAGCTATATTTACCGGTGATAGGACTCTGTCAAGCCTGAGGAGTCCGACTGGATGGGTACCACCCCCTTATCTATTTCTGCCGCCAAGCAACAATGATTGCATTGTTGTGTTCCGGTATGAAGGATAAGGTAGCCAGCGCAATTACAGGCGAGAGGCATATCATCTTAGTCCTCACAGTGACAACGCACCTGTGGTTCTGCATTTTTGTTACTTAAAACCTAAGTGCATGAATCGTAGGTGTTATGGGTGACAGGTGCTGCTTTCCATCAGGTGGTCTGTCTGCTCGTTTGTCACTGAATGTCATAAAAAAAAGCAAAAAAAACCTAATAAGGATTAACTTGAACTCACTTGCTTATGACCCATTTTAATAAACAAGGTAATATATAAAATGCAAAATGTTTTTTTAACTGCACAGTTACGAGTAGTTTTAACAAAAAAATGAAAATTTTTTTTATAAAAATGAAAAAATGACTGCGTAAAAATCGCACTAACTAAAAAGATACGAACAAGTACACAAAGGAAAACAGTATTATGCAGTCGGACGGACACATATGCACGTGTATTATCTATATAGTCTCGCTAAAACTCAAAAACGGTTGGACCGATTTGAATAATTCTTTTTTTGTTTTGTTGGGGGTGTGTCAGGAATGATTTAAGTATAAAAAAAATTTAGGAAAACCCCAAAAGAACAGCTGGTCAATCGGAAAGTTCAAAACTGTTTATTTTTTATCTATGTATGTATATATTCCATACTAACCGTTAAAGTGTACCTGGCGAGAACCCGAGCGAAGCGAGAACCCGAGCGAAGCGAGGGTAAATCGCTACTATGTATTATAAAAATCACTAATATCAGAATTATACCAACATTAGCTCAACAAACCTTAGGACAGTGTTAACGTTTTAGCATATATGTATATTAATTAGAAAATAAAATCTGAACCAATATGTATGTAAGTCTTTTTGTTTTTACAACGTGATTGCCTTCAGCACTGCAGTAGCTGTATTCGCAGTAAAATAATACAATTCACTGTTACTGTCCATTCACCGGTTTGAATACAATGGTTTTTTTATACTTTCATATTTGTACACCTTTTTTAATTTTTTGTTTTATCTCGTGGTGTAGTGGTTAACATGTACGGCTTCAGTGCCTCAAGCCCTGGGTTCGAGTTCATAGTCTCTAGAGCCATAGTTATTAGATTTTTCTGTGAAGAAACTGTCAGTAACAACCCGGAGTTGGGAAAGGAATAAAAAATAAATATGTTGGGACATTAACGCACAGCACCATCCAGTTCCATAGTAATCTTAAAGGTATGAGGCTTGTGTTATAGATACCAGATAGTTTATACACTACACATACATTACATATTATAAATATAAACACCCATGACTGGAGTACAAACATACGTGCTCACCACAAAAATAAATGCTCTCAGCGGGACTCGAACCCGCGACCGCTGGCACAGCAAATAGGATCACTTAATTGATCCACACGTATCGTCAAAACGGGAAGATGGCGGTGTTTCATTGTGTCTCATCGGTGTTGCGTTCGATGTCTCACCGGTAGTGTCAAATTGTCATCCCACCTCAGTTTGGGAGTGAAAGGAGTGTAAGTAAAGAATGCATTTGTACCATAATATCTCTTGCGACTGGCCACCGTCGCCAAAATCGGTCAGGAGATTATTATTTAAATCTTGATTGATATTTGAAAAGTGTATGTTATTACTATAGTTAATGCATACGTATTAAAAAAAAACCCTAATGGCATGCTTCTAAGCCACAGTACAAAGAACATAACAAAAAAATTATGGACTCATATTTTAAGTATAATAAAAAGTAATTCAAAAAAGTATCGTAAATTACCATTTTTATCCAAAAATAATTTAGGTTTAAAGATACAATATAGATATTAGAAAATATATTTTAAGACAACAGCGAATATAGCTACGTATATAACTTTCTTATTGCTTTAAAGTATAAAAGCTCTTCATGCAAAAAAAATAAGTTTACTTTAGATGTTTATATTTTAACCTCTGTAAATACCCTCAAAAGTTATAATTTCCTATACAAATTGCGGCAAAATTGTTCTACTTGTTCTTTATATTATTATTTCAATAGCAACGCAGATAAAAGCTTGATTTATACACATAATATTAAACTTTTTTCTGGTAAACTATTTTCTCAGATATTTTGAGTGCTTTGTTATCTCATCAATTATAGCTATTACAGACAGTGTCTACCTACGAAATTAAAAAGGAACAAAACAAAAATAATACCTGATTACAACATTAGAAAACAGCAATCATGGTCACAGGAGAGACTAAGGTTTTAGACGTCTCAAAGCTTATACAGTTGTTAAAAATTCAAAAATGGCACTGAAGTACAAATAAATTAAAAAAAGTACATATTAGGGTTGCTATAGTCATTCAATTTGAAAATATTTAACATGTGTTGCTATTATAAACCTTACAGTTTTTAAAAATAATTTTGGGTTGCTATATTAAAAATAATATTCCAGTATGTAGACATCTCGCTCATTAGGCGTCTAACGAGAAGTTACTATAATAGCTTGTTTGTATGTCAAGTTGCCCTTTGATGTGTTGCTAGGACAGCTTTTCTAACTCACCCTCCGTCATTGTAAGTCATTGACTCGCAACGAAGTCAGGTCAAGACTCTAGTATTAAAAGAATTATTATATTCTCATGTTTCATGTGAACGCGGGAACTATACTTATGTAAAGTGTGTTTCAAGTGTTTTTTCTATGCAACAATTTTCATGACTTCTTAATATAGTCCCTTATTAGGTTGATAAAAAAAAAGTTATGAATGAAGTTATACTTTTAAAGATAATCTCTTTAATTATAGTGGTTTTAAATAAAACTATCTTTTCGGATTTTTTTTCTAAAAAGCAATATAAAAAATTCGACAAGTTAGTTTTATTTAAAAAGTTCTGAGAAAGTATTAAATGAGTCATTTTTAAATAAATTTAATAGTAATAGTAATTATAATAAAAGTGTGTAGAAAGATAAGCTTGCTTGTGGATTAACTGGATTGTATAAAATGAAACTTAACTGTATTTTAATTTAGAATTTAAAATATACTCTAAAAAGCTCCATTGATATTAGCCCAACAATTCCACTTAACAAAAAACCAGATAGAAAATTAAAATTGACAAACCATTCAAAAAACTTTTGATTTTATTTCTTTTAAGTCACAACGTTTATATAATAATTATGTAAAAATATATTGATACTAGCGACTCACCCTCGTTTCGCTTCGGGTTCGTCTCTAGACAAAAATAAATTTATCCCAAGGGAACCATACATTTTTCCGGGATAATAGCCTATAGCCTTCCTCAGTTAACGGACTATCTAATGCAAAAAGAATTTTTCAAATCGGATTAGTAGTTTCTGAGATAAGCGCGTTCAACCAAACAAACAAACAAACTCTTCAACTTTATAATATTATATTATATTATAGATAATACAAAATATAATTAAAATTCAAAAAAAAAACAATTATATAATCCACTTTTTATCACGAAAAGTATCATAGCCAATATTATTATTGCTGTGATTAAATATAGTACTTTATATTTATAATGTACTCTTTTCCAGTAGATATATTAAAAAACCCACACTACCTGTTATTATTATATCGTAAAAAAATTAATTTCATTCCATTTCATGTACATATCATTTTACTTTATGTATTACCACAATGAAACCACTATTGCTATAACATAATAATTAAGTCAGAGTTTCATTGTTATAATAAATATAAGCTGGCAGAACCCGCGGCTTCGCTCACGTTCAAATTACAAAGAAAAACTCTTTGGCTTTATGCTATTAATGTATGGAAATCAGCCCAATTTGTTGACATTTATGATCATCGCTACACTCTCTTGGGTAATGATATATAGCCTTCCTCAAACAAACAAACAAAAAAACTCTGCCTCTTTATAATATTCATAGAGATAAAGTGAAATTTGTTGATATGTTTGGATATATGTCACTCAATCATGCGTTAATTGTTGAGGTTTATTATTTATATGAAATCTAGCTCACAGATGGCCAAGTTTCCACTTCTTCAGAGGTGCCAACAACATGGCAAATAAAATATAAAACATATTTCTAGTATACGAAGCTGCAAACAGTACCTATTAAAATACATAATTGCAGTCTGTACGAGATGGTTAATGTGATGTGAATGAGAAAATATTTAAAGCGCTGAAGTATCGATAACACATTTCTGAAATATCGATTTGTTCCGTTCATTGACTTGAAACCTTTTTACTTACTCATTACCATCACACCTGTATAGCAAGATAAAAAGTAGCCAGAAGTTAACAACCGGGGCGCACCCCCCCCCCCCCTCTCCTCCCTTTAGGGGCTTAGGGAGAGTTTATTTTGTATAACTTAAAATTAAAATAAATTAAAATCGTTAAAAACATGTTTCATTTTAATAAGAAAATATAAATCATTACAATAATGTTTGTTTTATTATAATAAAAAATAATAATGGGGGGCTTAAAAATATTTTTTATAATGCAGGGAGGCTTAACAGACGAAAGGTTGGGCAACCCTGCTATATAGACTATTCGGGCTTATAAAGATTCTATGTAAAAACGACGTTAATCTAACAAGAAACAATTATTAATAAACAAACATACTACATTTACATATATAATATATGTACTAAAACATATCTAGAAGTAGGGTAGTTTACGGAAAAAACGTGTTCTAACTCGTTTGTTTCATAGTAACAAATGCCATCGATTTTCTATTTTAAGCCGAACTTCTTTGTGTGACAGTAGATCGCCATGACACTGTTATTATGGGCTTTGACTATTTCGGTTGAGATATTTATATGAAAATCTATATTTTTTGCATTAATTACTTGCTAGCTTGGTTATATATAAGTGTATATAAATTACATATGTACTTGTATAGTATTCTTTTACAGTATTCTTTTAGAGAAAAATCAATTGTGGTGAATTCCTCACGGACTGACTAAACTGACATTTAATTTAAGAGGATTGTGAAGCTAAATAAAAAAAGTAAATTTCCATACAAAAAGCGATAACGTTTTCCTCCCCATTAACATAGTCTAATTTTCATAATTTTTGGAAATGTTGTAGATATAATAAAAAACTAGGTCCGTACGTTTTTATTTTAAAGAAATATTGCGTATGATAGAAGTTATTAGCATCTAAATATCTGTATTTTTGACGTAAAAACTTCCTCGAGCGTTTTTATTTTTTTATAATTAAACTAAACTGAATTACTAAAAAAGGAAAACGTACAGACCTAGATTAGGGTGTACTGAATCTAATGAAACCAAAATTGTCTCATTTCGTAAATGTTTAGGGGGGTAAAAACGTTATCGCCCAAAACAATATTTCAAACAGAAATGTAGGTAATTGCCTCTAAGATTTGCAACTCTCTCTATCGCACCATAAGGGTTGGCAAAGCGAGCGATATGAAACAGATAGCATTTTCTTAAAAACCTACTCGCGCCGTGTATCGGCACTTCACAATCCTCTTAAAAATGTAAAATTGACGTTTCAAAAGTGCTTGTAAAAGTCTATTTGAATGAAGTATATTTTCATTTGAATTGATGGTAAATAATTTAATGGACAAAAAACTATAACTTTTGAAGGAGCGAAAGTCTATAATATTTTACCGAAAGAAATAAAAAAAGTCAGCTGTAGCACGTCAAAAGTGAAAACTTCGTAGTTTCACAAACTTATAGACATTATTTTTGGATTGTTAAGAAATATTTTTAGGAAGTATTTTTTACAAGAATTTTTTTTTTATCAATGTATTAATTTAGTAATATTTTTTTTATTTATAGCGCTGTTTTACATGAAAAAGAATGATTATTATTTATATTATATAAACAAATGTATGAATATATATCATAAAATATAACTGGCGCCAGTATTTGTCTCGCTCACACTTTGTAAAATGACTCTCTCCCTCTCTGTCACAATAGCGTCATACAAAACATACATACACTATGTATCTGAGCGTGACAGTCACGCGAGTTCACTGCTTTTTCTCCATTACAAAAGTTCTTAGCGTGCCTAAAGAAGTTTTCACTTTAAGAATTTAAAAGTTTTAAAAGCTTCGAGTCTACGTTATCTATATCTATACATATAATAAAATTCTAACTAAGCCGAATCTGTACATTAAATATTCTTTGGAACATCTTATTGAAATAGACATTAACATCGATACAGAGGCCGAATCTATAGTTTTTAGAATTTTTTGTCTGTCTGTCTGTCTGTTACCGCATCACAAGAAAACCACTGGAGGGATTATGATGAAAATTCCTATGATGATAGCTGGTTTTCCGAGTCAACATATAGGATACTTTTTACCGCGAGAAAATATCTCATTTCTGAGAAATCTATACCAAACGTTAAAAGGTAACTAGGGACAAACCCGAGCAGAGCGAGGGTGAGTTGCTAGTATAAATATATTCTTACTAATGTACTAGTACTAGTTCTACCAATTAACTGTAATAATAATTTACTATGGCTATAAGTTTCTCATTTAAAAGACTTGTTCATAATCCATACTTATAATAAAATTGTAACTGATCGCTGTCTGTACATAGAAGATATTTAAGAAAAATTATTATTGAGGGTCTTTATTAACGCAATTAAACCCAAAATAATAATTTTTCGAATTTTTGTCTGTTGGTCTTTGTGTTTGTGCGCGCTAATCTCAGAAACAGCTTAAGTGATTTGGGTGCGGTTTTCGCTAGTGCATTGTGGTAAGCTACACTTAACATTTAGTATTTGTTTTATTTCAATGAGTTCATAAATAAAAAAATATGTCAATTTAAAGAATCACCAATGGGCGAACCCGAGAGAAACGAGGGTGAATCGCTAGTGAGAAATAAAGTTCTTTAAACCGAAATAGCTTACAAAGCTCCAAAGCGAAATTATAAATAAAGTGATATAACTTCACCAGGGAAATGACTTCATTTATAATGTGTACATAAAATGTTAATAAAAAGGCCTCCAATTCAAGTAACGAATGACGCAAAAAGTACCCTTTAATCTATCAAAGGTTTGCTAGATATTTTTGCCTCTGCGCGAGCCCTTTTTCAAACATAATTTAGTTATTCATCAATATTGTCTTCACCTTTAGCTATAATTTGATGCTATCAAAATAATATGACGCAGTTGTTTGTGTGAGATAGATATTGTTATTTCTGGTAAAAGTTTTTAAATAATTAAAATATATTAATATTAAATCAATACATATAATAAAATCGTAACTAACGCGAATCTGTTCATTTAATATTTTTTGGAAAATCTTATTGAAATAGACATTATTATCGATGTAGAGGTCGAATCTATAGTTTTTAGAATTTTTGTCTGTCTATCTGTCTGTATGTCTGTTACTGCATCGCGGAAAAACCACTGGAGGGATTTTGATGAAATTTTAGTATGATAGTAGCTGGTTATCCAGGTCAACATATAGGATACTTTTTACTGCGGGAAAGTATCTCATCTCTGAGAAATCTATATTAAAGTATAAAACGTAAGTAGGGACGAAACCGAGCGGACCAAGGGCGAGTCGCTAGTTATATAATAAAAAACTGTTCATCAATTATAAAACTGCAATTTTTTACAGCCTATGCCTATAAATGGGTGACAAAACTAAATATTTAGAAAGATTTTTTTAAATCATAGAAATTAAGACCATTATTTCCTCCTTGGTTTCGCATTTTATTTTTTGTGCTATTTTATCGTTTGTTATTTATGTACTATATTCAATATCATGAATGCTGTTAAAATATCGAGGTACCTATTGCGACTCGAAATTGCCGCACATTTAAATGGAAGGCATAATAATAAGGTTCCCAATAGACCTTTTAAGTAGAGAACCCTAAAAAACTATATAATACTAGCGGCTCACACTCGCTTCGCTTGGGTTCACCTCTAGAAAAACAAAAACAACTCTATCCCACGGAAACTGTACTTTTTTCAGCATGAGCAAGTGGCCTATGTGTTATTCATTAAAATCCATTCAGTAGTTTTGGCGCAAAAGAGTAACAAACATCCATACATCCAGACATTCTCACAAACATTCGCATTTATAATATTAGTGGAATTCGCTAATCTCTGAAAATCCTCGATTTATGTCTCAATTTACAATGACCTAGATGATAATTAATGAGTATTTTGGTAAAACAATGTTTTAACTCATGAAAATTTAATGCATTTTCCTAAAACTTGGGGAGTTTATATAAATAAGTAATTGCCAAGGTTACAGTTAGTTTACAGCGAAATTTGTTGTTATACAGTTACATATAATATGCACAAAGATAACACCTAACGAGATGTATGAACAGATTTATCTCCACAAAATTCATGTTAGACAGATACAAAATAATCTGAATAAGTGAAAGTGATAAACATATGTGTTTTATTTCTAATAATACATGTACAGTATAATGCAATTGAATACTCTTTCAAACAACAACATACAAATGAAATTAAAAAAAATTGACCATATTCATTGGGATATTTTGTAATCTATACAGATAAATAAAATTAAAGTATCTGTTTATAATGTAAAAATAAAAGCTTTTTACTAAATGCATTTGAAAGTATATAAGGTTCTTATAAGAAAAAACAATTTTTAAAAATTTTATCTGTCAGTCTGTCTGTTTGTTCCGGCCAATCTCTGAAACAACGAAACTTGACGAAACTTTCTCTGGCAGATAGCTGATATTATAAGGAGTAACTTAAGCTACTTTTATTGTAGAAATCTGCATACCTATGGACGCACTTGCGTGAAGCGAGAGTAAGTCGCTAGTGTAAACTGTATATTTAATATACAACATAAAATGTATAAATTACTTTTCTCATAAACTAGACGTGTAGTATGCTCTACAGAAGTGTAGGCGTCTGTCGGTTAATATTACTCAATAACTACCGCCACTGGGTAAGTTAAAATAAGTTATTTCGCTAAGTAGTTTTCCTCTTTGGATAGAATATCTATGAAAATCCCTTTGAAATTAAGAAATGAACTACAGGTGCCAAGTTAAATATTTTTTACGCTTAAAAATTTTTCTTTTGTGTATTTGAACATCAAAAAAGAATGTTGAATACAAGTTTTTTACCTTTGAAAATTTACTAATAAAATTTAGTCAAATTTAAGAATGCCGTTGACAAAAGAGAATTATACGAGATATTATAAGGTACTAGCGACTCAAACTCGCTCTGCTTGGTCCCAAGATACGCTTTAACGGTTAGTATAGATTTCTCAGGACCTGGATAAACAGCTGTCATCATACAAAATTTCATCGAAATCTGTTCAGTGGTTTTCTCGTAATTTGTTCTCAGATAGACAGACAGACAAAAAATCCAAAAACTATAGATTCGGTCTCGTCGGATTTAAGATCCCTCTGTGCACCTGCGTTGAATTAAAGAAAAGCTTAGGAAGCTTATTGAAGCTTATGCAAGATGAACATAATATGGACGCAAGTTGGACTCACATAGTAACGAATGTAAAAGTACAGCGACACATCCACCAGGAGCAAGAACTTTTAGAGATCGTCAAGATTCGAAAAGTTTACTATCTGGGGCAAGTATTCAGATACAAAAGACGTTAAAACTTGAAACACATTATAAAGGGAAAAGTTCCCAGAAAAGGCGTCGTTTGCTGAAAAAAATCATGGCTGCGCCCATGAATGGTCAGCAAACGCGAGTGCCGCCGAGCTTTTTCGAAGAGGATACAAAATTAACTTCCGATCTTCGCTAGCCGAAGAGTCATCTAAAAAGGAAGTAAACGATTTTATACACTCTGTATCGTTTAAGTATTCTTAGTCCAAAAAGTATATATATGGCTACGACTGTAAAGTCAAACAGAGCGACAGTCGGACAGAGTTACTCATACTTACGTTTATCGTAAATACTAGCGACTCACCCTCGCTTCGCTTCGGGTTCGTCCCTAGACAAAGACAAATCTATCCCACAGGACCCGTACACTTTTCCGGGATGATATATAGCCTATAGCCTTCCTCAGTTAACGGGCTATCAAATGCAAAAAGAATTTTTCAAATCGGATCAGTAGTTTCTGAGATTAGCGCGTTCAACCAAACAAACAAACAAACAAACAAACAAACAAACCCTTCAGCTTTATAATATTAGTATAGATTACTATTATATTTCAAACGTTATCATTTTAACTTTTTGTTTTACTCAAGATAATATATTTTGTTTTAAATGTTTTGTTTGTGTTAATAGTACCATAAATCACTTAAAAGCTGAAATTGTGACACCTCATAAAAATGACGTGTAATAAATTGAGTAGTCTTAACCTTAGACGAGGCTATTACCGTCCATTTAAATAATAACATCAATCTTTATAATAATCATTTTTATCACTAAAAATATATTACTAACGATTATTTTATGATTAATAGTGAACATACGTAGTATCTATATAAATTTTGATATCAAAGTTTATTGGCTTTTTAGAGCTTTTTACCCGACTGTGGCAAAGGTCAAAATGTGTAGTGTTTAATCATTTATAGCTTTTATTATAATCCAAACAAAAAGTAGTATTTTTTGACTCCACTTGGTAAGTATTCAACAAAAATCTAAAAATTCTTTCAAAAGAAACCCAAAATCCTTTTTGTTTATGCTCTATCATAAAATTTTCAAGACTTACAATAAAAATGCATGTGTGAGCAATATATCTAAATAATACTTCTTAGATTTACGCGAATATTTGACATTTTAAATAAAACTATCTTTTCGGATTTTTTCGTGGATTTATTTTGATTTTTGGTTCCCGACGTTTCGAACGCTTTACAGCAATTTTTGTTTCGAATGCTTTAGTCTCTCCCGTGACCATTATTGCTGTAAAACATTCGAAACGTCAGGGACCAAAAATCAAAATAAATCCGTAATAAAATTCGGAAAGATAGTTTTATTTAAAATGTATTAAAATTAAAAAAATAATCAATATTTTATTAATTAATTAAAACCAAACAAATCAAACTACCGTTTTCATCAGTATTCAAAAATTAGTCCGCTTCTATTGGCAAATACGTAACATATTCAGGTTCAAATGTTCTAATATAATTCGACCATGAATTTCGAAATATATCTCGGAATTACTCAACGTGAAACAATAGACAGAAATTTCATATCACAGGAATTGAAATTGCCTATAATTTAATTAATACAATATATACATATTATGTGTACCTGACTTTTTGGTCCAGGGTTTTATAGGCTGCAGATTGTCGGGTCCTGGGTTCGAGACCCGAGTCTTGCCAAAATAGTTGATGGGATTTTCTACCGGGCACTACCTGGGGTTGGAAACTCGACAGTGTGAATACACTCTGCAGTTAATTTACTAAAGTCGGTGCTGCGTCATTTTCTCATCCTTCACCGATCGTGTCGAGTTGTATTCCCACCGGAATACAACAGTAAAAGGAATAGAGACTGCACTTGTGTCTATCCATATATTTGAACACTATAATAAGTTCCATGCAGTTCACTAGTCTTTATTTCTATAGACGTAAAGATCAAATTATGAAAACTAAATTTTAGATCAGTCGGATCGAAATATGTTAATTGACTTTCCCCTTCTTTATTCTTTAAGATCATTTATTATGAACGTGGACTGAAAGAAATACATACGTAAGAAACAGCTGATTATAAAAATAAATAAATAAATAAATATGTTGGGACATTAACACACAGCACCATTTAGTTCCACGGTAAGCTACGAGGCCTGTGTTATGGATACCAGATAGTTCTCATCACACAAATGAATGCCCGTAGCGGGACTCGAACCCGCGACCGCTGGCATAGCATGTACAGTCACTACAAACTGAGCCAAACGTGTCGTCAATTATATTTACTTATATATGTAGCACGAAGAAAATATTGTTTTACATAATAAATACATACATTTCGTGCTCGTTTCCCGACGATATAACATTCTTTTACGTGACGTTGCAAACAAGAAATGGCGGCCCTTATACGTTCATAAGTACCAACAATGAATCTCAGTGATTAATTGTAATAATATCATACATTTTGTGAAGAAAAACCTCTTTACTAAATATGAAAGATGAGACTTTGGCAACATACAACTCCATTTGAACAATAGGGATATTTCCATGTCTTATTGTCTGTAACATTAATAACATTTGTCGAAAAATAAGGTTTTAAGCATCCAGAGATCGCAAATATAATTTTATCTGTCCATTACTATTGTATTCAGCCCTTTTTAACGTCCCACTACTGGGCACGGTCCTCCCTTCAATACGAGGGGACCAGGCTATTGTCACGTTGGCCCAGTGCGAGTTTGCGTATTATAATAAACATATTATGTACTATATAAGTACATACATAAATAGGTAACTACATAAAAATCTATACTAATATTATAAATGTGAAAGTTTGTGAGTATGGATGTTTGTTACTCTTTCACGCCAGAACAGCTGAACGAATTTTTTTTTCCAATTCAAATTCAAAATATTTTATTCAGCATTAAATTATTACAATTTTTTACTGAACGTCATGAGTCTACTACCAGTTCGGAAAAATGAAACCTCAGACCTGAGAAGAACTGGCGAAAGAAACTCAGCGGGACTAATATTTTTTTAATAAATTGTAATTTACAATATTTTTATAAAGTTGAAGTAGCCTGGAGGCGATCACTTCATTCCCAAGGGGTGCTATCTTCTATGAAATTATTTATTGTATAATAGCCTTTAGCACACAAACGTTCTTTAACAATTTTTTTGAATTTAATGATAGAAGCTTTTTGAACATTTTCTGGGATCCTGTTGTACAAGCGTATACATTGTCCATAAAAAGAATTACTGACTCTCTTTAAACGAGTTACAGGCATTACAAGTTTGTGTTTGCTCCTAGTATTAAAGTTATGCATGTCACAATTCTTGGGAAATTCGTGTATATTTTTACGAACATACATAACACATTCGTACACGTACTGAGAAGCAACAGTCAATATTTTTATTTCTTTAAACTTATCTCTTAATGACGCTCTAGGACCTAAACTATAAATTGCACGAATAGCTCTTTTCTGCAGTACAAAAATCGTATTAACAGTTGCTGCATTTCCCCAGAGTAAGATACCATACGACATAATACTATGAAAATAGCTAAAATATACTATGCGAGCTGTATCTACATTAGTAAGAAGTCTAATTTTTTTTACCGCGAACGCTGCAGAGCTGAGTCTACTCGCTAGTCCCTCAATATGGGGGCCCCACTGCAATTTGGAATCTATGATAATACCCAGGAATTTAGTGGACTCTACCGGTTTTAACATTTCCCCATTTAATATTACACTATTATCAACAAGTTTAACATTGGGTGTTGTGAATTTTATTAATTTTGTCTTTTTATTATTTAATAATAAATTATTTGAATCACACCAATAGACAACCTTTGAGAGAGCATCGTTTACATCGTCGTACATAAGCAAATTTCGCTTCACTTTAAAAATAAGTGAAGTGTCATCAGCGAACAATACTATCTCATGTTTGTCCTGTACAAAAGATGGCAAATCATTAATATAAATTAGAAAAAGAAAGGGGCCGAGAATAGACCCTTGCGGAACCCCCATATCTAACGGAGCTCCAGGAGATCTCTTACCATTAATATCAACCCTCTGTATTCTATTATTTAAATACGAATTCAAAAGGTCGAGTGCCTTATTTCTAATACCATAATGATGCAGTTTCCTGATCAGCGTCTCATGATGCACACAATCAAAGGCCTTGGATAAGTCACAGAATATCCCAAGTGCATCTTGTGACCTTTCCCAAGCCTCAAAAATATTTCTTACTAACTCAACACTAGCATCTGCCGTGGAGCGGCCTTTCGTAAATCCAAACTGTTTCTTATGAAGTAGATTGTGTGCATTGAAATGCGTTAACATTTGCGCGAGTATGATTTTCTCAAAAATTTTACTAAACGTTGGCAGTACCGAAATTGGTCTCAAATTATTAGGGTCTAAGGTACTACCTGATTTAAAAATAGGAATAATTTTACTGTGTTTCATTAGATCAGGAAACGCACCATGCTCTATACTGCTATTAAATACAGTAGCTAAATGAGGTGCAACAACATCAATTACCGAGCTAATAACTTTTACAGATATACCCCATAGGTCAGCGGTTTTCTTGAGATCCAAACTTTTGAAGGCTGCAATGATATCTTTGGGGTATACAGGTTTAAATTTAAATACTACATTACATTCTTTAACATGTTTCTTAAGTAAAGATTCGGCAATAGCGGGAGATGAATTGAGTGATTGCGTTGTTGAAATTGGAATGTCAGTGAAAAATTTTTCAAACTCAGATGCAACTTCTTGGTTTGAAGTAATAAAATTATTGTTTATATTCAACTTAAAATCGAAGCTGCGATCTGTGACTCTCCCACTTTCACAAGCAATTATGTTCCACGTCACTTTTACTTTATTATGTGCATTTTTTATTTTGTCTTTAATATACAAAGATTTTGCCATGGAACATACTCTCCTAAACATTTTTGAGTAGGCACTTACAAAAGAAGCAAACGATGTACTATGATTATAAGCTTTTTCACCATACAATTCATATAGTCTTTGCCTGCTCTTGTAGATGCCAGGAGTTGCCCATTCACTAAATGACAAGAGACCCCCTGAATTGACTGTTTTAGAAGTAAATATTGTAGAAAATTCTGTTTTTATTAATTTAAACAAAGAATTATATAAGAAGTTGGGGTCATTATTGTAAGATAAATAAGGAAGTTTTGCTACAATATTACCTCTGAACTTCTCCATACGTGTAGTATTTATGGGGACAAAAGTCTTTTTTAACATATTTTTATTGTCATTTAAAGTATAAGAAAATGAAGCTAACTGACCACAATGATCTGAACTCAACTTGTTTATAATAGATTTAGAGAATGGTTTATAATTTGTAAATATATTATCAATACATGTAGCACTGGTAGCAGTGATTCTAGTTGGTTCAAGAAATAAATTATTTAGGTTATATGATAGAAGCATGGATTTGAATCTGAGACTTAAAGTGGAATTTTCTAATAAGTTTATATTAAAATCACCACAAACAACAATGAGTTTATTAGAACTATTTAATTTTAACAAAGTTTCTTCTAATACTTTCTCAAAGTACTCATATAACCCATTAGGAGGTCTGTATACGCATACAACAATGAAGTGCTCAAGCTCTGCGCAGGCTAGTTCAATAGTTTGCTCAACAGAGAGGCTCACAATGTCTTTACGTTCTTTATATTTTAAAAGTTTACTAATTATTATTAAAGAGCCCCCACGTATAGTTTTTTCTCTATTGAACATACTAGCTACCTGGTGACCGCTGAAGTTAAATATGGACTGAGAAATAGAAAGCCAGTGTTCTGTTAAACATAAAATATGAATATTTTCACCATTCATAAATAACTCCAGTTCAAGATCTTTACCTATCATGCCCTGTATATTTTGGTGCACCAGGTTTACAGTTTTTAATTTTTTACAATTATGGGCATTTTGTGGTATTTTACTATGACATTTATTTGATTTAATGTCATTACTTATAAATGTGCCAGAGGCATCCTCTGTTGTCTTAATTATTAATTTAAATTGCTATTTGGAACGGATTCCAAATCAAAAAACGTCATATTACAATTTTGCTCAATAGGAGCAAAAGTCGGAGTAACCAAAACATTGGCTATGTCAGTTTGTATATAATAAGATAGCACAGATGCTATCTGTCGTTTAAAAAAATATGATAGGCTAGGCCTACTATATGTCAATATATAATTATTATTTTTCCATAAATTATTAATGTCAATAACATCAATTATATTATTTTTTTTAATATTTGAATTTAAATACTTACAAGTAGTTATTGTGTGCATTAAATTATTAATGTCATGTCATGTATCTAGATGAAATTTAGCACAGGGATAGATTATGGTCTTGAATAACCTATAGGCTACATTTATCCTGGAAAAATGTACATTTCCCATGGAATAGGTTTGTTTTTGTTTTCCTAGAGGCGAACCCGAGCGAAGTGAGGGTGAACCGCTAGTATGAAATATGTGATGGGGACAGCCCTTGATTAGCCTAGTTCATTTTGACATCATGTTAGCTGTTCTAAAACAGTAAAATCAATCATTTGTCAAATCAATCTATCATTACGAAAACAATCAATTCAATCGAGCAAGTGATTTTTAAGGTTGAACGAATCTGTTATATGGTTAATTATACAGTACCTGGGCGACCGAGCTTCGCTCTGAGTTCTTTTTTGTTATATCGTTTTTTAGGTAACAAAAAACTAAAAACTTGAATAAATACAAAAAAAAAACAAAAGTAAAACCTTTGTATTCCGAACGGGACTCGATCCCGAGCATATGTGTTGTCTAACTTACGCCTTGACCGCTTGACCACGATGCTTATAACCGAATATAAGAAATTATCGGCCATATTCTGCGTAGAATAATGCAAAAGAAAACCATATGAAAATTCGAAAACACGCGTTTTCCCAGACATGAAACTAATCTAGATCGATTTTTCGCCCCCGAAAGCCCTCACATACAAACTTCAGCGAAATTGTTAGAGCCGTTTCCGAGATCGCTGGTATAAATAAATAAAGATATAAAGATATAAATATACAAGAATTGCTCGTTTAAATATATTTTATTATATAAATATATTAGATAGATATCATTATTTCAAAATGTGTGTTGTAGAAACTAATCAAGGTAAAAACTCTAGTATGCAATTTACCGACGTTGTCTCATATAATTTACGGTTCGAAGAGTAAGGTCGCCCTTTTATTCTACTTTCCCATTGCGATGTATCAAGGGGTTCCTATAGGATAATGCAAAACCATCTAGGGACAACGTATACTTATGACGAGGACCCCTTTGTGCAAATATCAAGCACGTGATTGTTCAGATGAGGTTACATATACAATTGACCCTATTGCGTATGTCTATTATCTGTATATATGGATTGTATTGTACTAAGTACTCTTGTTTTTCAAAGGAGTATACACAGTGTCTTAATACGACACTCGTTCTTGGGACATTCCACCAGTTTAGTATATGAAAGCCACTCTTTGGATTCTAAGAGCCACCGCTTAACTTTAGTTTCTACTTGTGTTATAGAATATTACTAAGGTAATATTATATTCTGTATTTTAAGTTAATGTAATTGAAGTACTAGCTTTAAAGCAAATTATCCTGTTCATCATTAATGTTGGCTACACTGTTCATTTTTTACTGTAGTCAAGGAATATTTGTAATATTAGGGAATCATAATTATGCAGATTTATTATCATATTAGTTTTTACTCGCGGCTTTGCTCGCGTGATTTATGGGGCTTTAAGGTATATCCGTTCTTTAAGGTATATTATAGGCGTAATTCATATGGCTATGTCCGTTCTCAGAAAGTAATTGATGTTCTTGCCAAATTTTATTCAAATCTGTTCAGCGCTTTAAGGGTGAAATGGCTGTTTTCATATTTATAATATAACTAACGATTTCCCGCGGCTCCGCTCGCGAAGTACAAAATTGTATTACTATATCTTAAGTAATTATGGCCTAATGTATAAACTATATTACCGTATAGTTTCATCAAAGTTCAGTTGGTAGATTTTGCGAAAAAGAGTAACAAACATTCATCCATGCTCACAACCTTTAGCATTTATAATATTAGTACGAAATAATGCTCGTTGTATCGAAGAAATCGAAAAATAACAAAAATATTGATGTAACACTTTATCTACAATTTTAAAGATATACTAGTGACTCATCCTTGCTACGTTCTGGTTTGTCCCTAGTTACGTTTTAACGTTTAGCAAAGATTTCTCAGAGATGAGATATTTTCCCGCAATAAAAGTATCCTATATGTTGACCCGGATAACCGGCTATTATTATACCAAATTTTAATAAAAAAATTATCAAAAGATCCAGTGGTTTTGAGTCATAGTGATGTGGTTAAAGACAGACAGACAGACAAAAATTCTAAAAACGATAGATTCGGTCTCTGTATCGATAATAATGACTATTTCAATAAGATTTTCCAAAAAAATATTTAATGTACAGATTCAACTCAGAATTAGTTTAATTTAATTAGTAGTAAATGGACACCAAGATCATGATATACTTAACTACCTATTTAAATTCTATTCCTAACTAACATAACTCTTGCCCTTTGATCTTTTATGTATAATAGTTTTACATCTTTTGTTACGCAAAATATAACATAACAGGATTTTCCTATAATAATCTATTGTCCAATTGTGTTCAACAAAGGCTTTGTTCACTGTCGGGTGCGAAAAGAATTTTTGACTTAATCTTATACCTTTTTTAGTTTCGTCATCTCAAGTTATTCACGTTCAGATTCCTTGTAAGCCCTTACTATGTAATGGTGGAAAATTTCAAGAATAATTTTGATGAGCTCAATTTTTGCCAAAGTATCATATTTTGTAAGTGGTAATAAAATAAAGTAATTATTTTTTTGATATTTATATTTCGGTTAATATGTTTAAAAACGAGGTTATTAAATTAACACAAGACAAATCGAAAAATAATCTTTCAATTTTTTTTTCTTCAGCTTTATCTGGAAAAGATTTGACGGCGGAGCTTAAGCTACATCTTTAGGTCTAGACCTCTTTTTTTAATTTAGATTTTTCTAGATTGTCACTGATATAATTAAAACGTCTAATTTATATTACCTATAGCTGTTCCTAATTGATAAACTAACAAACTGACAGAGATATACATATAAATTCTAAATAACTATTTGTATTTAAAAAAACAATTTCTTAAATAATATTATTTGTAAAATAAATGCAAAGTATTGAAATTAAACTTCAATAGAACGGGTAAATCTGTTGAAAAGTCTAATTTATGGCTAGTGAATGGGGTTTCAAGCACACAATAACAGTTTGTAGTAGAAACAACAGAAGATCTAACGTGATTCACATACAAAAGGCCTGATCGTTTCGCTATTTCTAGCCACTGCGCTAAGCCAATTTTCGTATCTGGCCAAACCGACGTGTTTTGATGCAGTGAATGACTGAAAGCATGTAACAAAAGATTCATCAACTGTTCAAGGTTGAAATAGTCATTTCTGAATGTTGAAATATAACGATTATTTGATTACTTTTTAAACAGTACTTCCGGTTTTTCTTTTATTTTCCATTAGTTTTGTCCGCGTCATTACTTTCCTAATTTTTTTATAAAATCAAATCAAATCAGCTGTTTAGATTTAGAAGTTTAGACTGTGAAGTTAAATCACTGGTCAACCTATCAACCTATAGATATTCTAGAATTGAATAACTTACTTTCTATTAGGGTATAAATTTACAGAATTACTCGTAAATATTTCCAGATATTTTAGAAGCAAACAAACAAACAAAAAATCTTTTCCATAATGATATAAGATATATGTATATTTAGAAACCACTATCAGATTAATATATTTTCGACTGAATGAAATGGAAATTAGGTATATTTTCGATACACTTGTATAACTTCCCTTGAATCGATGTAATCAAATCTAAGAAGTCAAGTTTAACCTACTTCTTATAATTATACAGTATCTATATAGTATCGACTTGAAATTTTGTTTATAATACAATAATATGTAGCATCGAGCTGAGCAAATAGCGTAACCCGGAAGTGAACAGTGAAATTCTTTAATACCTATTGTTAAAAACTTTAAATTATAGCTCATTTAATTTACTTTACCAAATCCCGTGTTTCGAAACCAGTCAAACACATGTCTCTTAAGTTTGTTAAAGCTACAATTATATATTATTATGACTAAATTTTACAGTAAAATGCCCTTGAATTTCTCTTAACCCTAAATGCCACGTTAAACATGATGAAATGATGAGATAAAAATTTAAAATCTGTCAATTTGACTGCATTATATAGTTTTTTGTTTAGTTACTACTAGCGACTCAGCCTCGTTCTGCTTGTGTTTGTCCCTAGTTACGTTTTAACGTTTAGTATACATTTCTCAGAGATAAAATATTTTCCCGCAGTAAAAAGTATCTTATATGTTAACACCGATAACCAGCTGTCATCATACCTAAATTTCAACAAAATCTGTCCAGTGGTTTTCTCGTGATACGTTCCCAGACATACAGATAAACAAAAGTTCTAAAAACTATAGATTCGGCCTCTGCATTGATAATAATGACTATTTCAATAAGATTTTCTAAAAAATATTTAATATACAGATTCAACTCAGAATTTTATTATATGTATAGATTTTAAGAGTAGTTAGTACTCATGTACCATTAGTACATATCTAAAATTTATAATATATAAAAGTACAATAGCAGCGACACACGCTTTTAACTCATATTTTAGAGATTATAGGATATAGGTATATAGGAGGATATACTACGCGAAGCACCGGAGCGTGATAATCCTTGGTATAAAAGTTGAACGAAAATTTCGATTATTTTTACTAAACAACCATCCAGAGTATAGCTTTGTTCTTATGTGTTTTTGAAAAAATATCTAAGTTCTTGGTATATGGGGAATATGTTATTTGTTACTTTGGAAACACCTCCGCGAACGAATCAAATACGTCCCATGAGGTTTCTTTTGTAATAGACAAGAGCTTTTGTGAACTTTTTGTTCTTAAAAAAAACCATAAAAATACATTTTAATATAAAGTTTACCCGAATTCCCAAATTTTTCGGGTAACACTTTCTTCCAAAAAATATTATTCAGATGACATTTAAAAAATCTGCCAAATAAGCTTATTATGAGTTCATATATAAAACTCTGTGGCTTAAAAACAAACCAATAAAAAAAATATTTAAGTTACAGATTCGACTCAGTTAGAATTTTATTATATGTATATATATTGGAGGATTAGGTACGTATATCCATTGTAATAAATCTCTAAAGTCGTAAATGATTATTTAATAGCATATAATGAAATCTTTTGTCCGGTCGTTCCGTAAAACTTAGAATGCGGTACTTCAAGGAGAATTTTTCATCGTTTAATCTCAGCAATATGGGATGAGCATGTGTTATGACTTATCACATTTCTTACAGTCGATAGATTTATAAAATATTAAAGAATAATTTGAAAAAGATTTAGGAGTTTTATTATGTAAACTTAATTTATTATGTACTGAAGTACATACATACATATCTAATGACTTCTTTTTTTATTTTTAGAAAAAAAAAAAACAATTTTATCGGGATATAATTAAAAGATTTAGCATTGAATTCATTATAATACTAAGCTTATTTGTAATATTTCTTATATTTAACGTTTAGTATAGATTTCTCAGAGATGAGATATTTTCCCGCAGTAGAAACTATCCTATATGTTGACCCGGATAATCAGCTATCACCATACCAAATTTCATCAAAATATATTCAGTAGTTTTCCCATAACACGGTAACCGACAGACAGACAAAAATTCTAAAAACTATAGATTCGACCTCTGTATCGATAATAATGACTATTTCAATAAGATTTTCCAAAAAGTATATAACGTACAGATTCGACTCAGTCAGAATTTTATTATATGTATAGATTACTTATTCATTAATATAGGATAATAATATAATATTATGTTATTATAGTTAGAAAAATGTGTTGAATTTACTAAAAGATTTTCTATTTTTCACCAAATTCAACTATTTCAATTAGAATTTGCCAAATTAATTCACTGGCGATTCACCCTCGTTTCGCTCGTCTTCGTTCCTAGGTGATTCTTTAAATTGTCATAACTTTTTTATTTCAGAATCGATTGAAATAAAATAATGTAGATACTAAATGTTAAGTGAAGCGTAACACAATACATTAGTAAAACCGGCCCTTACATCGGTTATCGGTTGTTTTGGGTTCTATTGCGTTAATACCCCCCCCCCCCCTTTCCACCAACATCTCCCCCCCCCCCCCCCCCCAATAATAGTTTTTGTCAAATATCTTCCATGTACAGACGGCAATTAGTTACATTTTTATTATATGTATAGATATGTTATTTTTAGTAAATATAAATGTCTACATAATATATACCTAGAGATTACAATAAATACATTGTTAAATTGTTACAATGATATATAAGGGAGACTACTCCTAAGTCCTACGTGAATCTGTTCTATCTATCACAATCCGGTGGGACGACTTATCCAACACGACCGATAAGAGATTGCACAAGATCGCCGACTTCACGTGGTCTCTGAGGCATGTTAAATATGTAATTGTACAATATATACCTATATATATAACTAGCGACTCACCCACGCTTCACTCAGGTTCTTCCCTAGCTTGCTTCCCAATACAAACTTTCATTCCTCTTTTTCATCCCCTTAAGAGATGATTTCCGGGTTATAAAGTATTATATGTCCTTCCCAGGGTCTCAAACTATCTTTTCACCAAATTTCATTTAAATCGGTTCAGTAGATCCAGAGATTAAACCCTACAACATCACAAACTCACAAACTTTACCTTTTTATAATATTAGTATAAATAAAAAAATCATATTTTCATATTAAAATAAATATCTTTAACTTGGTTTGTTGAGTCTTAGTTATATAATACTTTCTTAGATTTTTTTAAATAAAATTACTTATTTTTATTTTTGGTTTCCGACGTTTCGAATACTTTACATCAATCAAAGGTCACGGGATATAAATAATGAAAATCGTGGTGTATGTCGTCTTGGTTACATGTTAACCTATCACCTTATTAAATATTATAAGAAAAGCTATAGGTATATTTACAGCAAAGCTTCATAATAGTTTACCAATTTAATTAGTTTACAATTTAATCATCTGCCACCTGTTAGGTTTGGCAGACATTAGTCAAATACCTAATTGGACCGACCGGACCGGATAGACAGACAAATAGACGGACAGACAGACGGACAGAGAGACAGACTGACAAGAATTCTAAAAACTATACATTCGGCGTCTGTATCGATAATAATGACTATTTCAATAAGATTTTTTTTATATTTAATGTACAGATTCGACTCAGGTAGAATTTTAGTATATGTATAGATTAGTCGAAAGTTTAATTGGGGAACATTCTTGTTTTATGATAAATATGATTTTGCTTATTAATATACCTGTCTATTTTGATTTCCAAACAAAATATTATTAAGTTACAGTTTGCATTTTGGATGTGGACGTGTATGTCAGTTTTTAGTTGGTAATTGTCACAGCATGATTTATATCTACGAGTACTTTTAATTGACTTAATGCAGGTGAAATTACTGACTTTCACACATAAAAACTTCATATATATAACTTTATATATATATCGTTTTGTTGAGTCTATTTTTCAAACAATAAATCTTGGAACGTACCTAACCTTTAACGTCAGATAAACTTACAAGGGAAATTGTAAAAAAGCGATAAAATTTACGTGCCACAAATATATTAGGTGGTAGAGAAGATTTATAGCTTAGTATGGGATATATCATTTGGCAATTTATGGGTAAATCATGAGGTTTTTTTTCTATTGTTATTCAATACAGTATTAATGGTCTTTCCAAGGAAATTGTTTGAATAAAGAAATATGTTGGGACATCAATACACAGCACCATCTAGTTCCATGGTAAGCTACGAGGCTTGTGTTTTGGATACCAGATAGTTGATACACTACAAATGTATAACTTTAAATAGATATAAATATAAATACCTATGACTGGAATACAAACGTTCGTGCTCATCATACAAATGAATGCCCCCAGCGGGACTCGAACCTGCGACTGCTGGTACAGCGGGCAAAGTCACTACAAACTAAGCCAAACGTGTCGTCATATCCATTACAAATAATTTATTCTTGAAATCTAGAGCCAAAATAATTGTCAAAAACACCAGCACAACTTCATGAATAAGCAAATATTATGTCTTCTTTACTTTATGCCACTCTCAGATTCAAAAACAAAAGTGACGTTAAATTAACTCAGAAAGTACGAAAATGTACCTAACATTTTTAAACTTTATTGTAACTTTGTAATATATTCAGTAATTTTTAACGTCCCACAGCTGGGCACGGGCCTATCTTCAATACGAGAGGGATCAAGCCTGGCGAAGTGCGGATTGGCGGACATCACATGTCTTTCGAAAACTTGCTAGGTTTTCTCAGACATGCAGGTTTCCTCACGATGTTTTCCTTCACAGTAAGGCAAGTGGTAATCATGTTAGAAATGATTCGCACATGAAAATATCAGAGGTGCGAGACCCGGAATTTGAACCCGCTACATTCGGTTTCCCAAGCGAGCGCATTACCACTGGGCTACCACTGCCTTTGTAATATACTAAATTATTGATTCGCTATTGGCTATTTACTGTTCTATGACTGGTTCTGAACCTCAAAAACTAATATTTTTAACAACTTATTTTTATAACAGCATGAATAACCATTAAAAAACTAAACCAATATTTTTTATATAAGATAAAAAAATCGAAATTAATATTACATAATAAAGGAGGTTATAAAATTTGCATGGCATATAACATTTTTGAAGTGTCAAATCAAAAAAGTGGGTATAATCGAAAGTGGAAGTAGATTATTTAAAAAAAAAGTGAAATTGCAATTATATAAGAAAAGGTGTTCTCATTAACCACATCTGTACACAATATACTATATAAATAATTACAATTAATTAAAATCACAGACTGAATGTAAGTCGCCGGCATTGGAATTCATTTTAAATATCCAATTCGCGATTTTCGATGAAAGCCCATTCCCGAATCAAAAAGTTACAATGAATTCTTATGAAATTCAAAATTCCGATTTTAATTTGAAAATAGAGTTTGAAACATGGAGTAGAAGTAAGCTTACTGTTACAAAAGTTTACGTCAGTAAAAAAACCCAATTACTACACTTGATCTAACCGAACTCGAACCCAGGATCTACGGATCTATCCAATATATAGATGATCAATATAATACCTATCTAGATCAATGAGGTCAATCAAAATACCCGATTTTCATTTATATACATAAATTATTTCATGATTCTTGCAAAATCTCATAAATATAATACAATAGCAGAACCCACGGCTGCGCCCGCATTCAATCTACAAAAAAACTTTTTGGCTTTATGTTATGTATTTATATAATATTGTTCATACAAAAATACTAAAATCGCAATTAAAAATGGGGGGAGGGGGTAGGAGGGTGAAAAATACTTTACAACCTATTCTTATACCTACCAAATATACAAAAAAAATCATAAAAATAAGTTGAGCCGTTTCGGAGGAGTGTGTCCACAAATACCGGTGGTAGGACTCTGTCAAGCCTGAGGAGTCCGACTGGATGGGTACCACCCCTTTATCTATTTCTGCTGATTGCATTGTTGTGTTCCGGTTTGAAGGATAAGGTAGCCAACACAATTACAGGCAAGAGGCATATCATCTTAGTCCTCACAGTGACAACGCATCTGTGGTTCTGCATTTTTGTTACTTAAAACCTAAGTGTATGAACCGTAGGTGTTATAGGCGACAGGTACTACTTTCCATCAGGTGGTCTGTCTGCTCGTTTGTCACTGAATCGCATAAAAAAAAATACCGTATCACGAGGTTTTTATATATTGGATTACAAGCATCTAATATAAAAGTTGTATATAATGAATTTTAACACAACCTGAAATGCGGTCGCAAGATAATCCTCTTAACTAAATACTACAAAATTATTGCTCTTTTTTTTTTTATGGGTGGTACCCATCCAGTCGGACTCCTCAGGCTTGACAGAGTCCTACCACCGGTAGACAGAGTCCTACCACCGGTAAAGCTCCTGGAGCTTTAAGCTTTACATACGACTGTGCTTCGAAAATCTTAAAGTGAAATACTAAAAAATTCCACTATTTAATCAAGAAAATTAAATATATTTGGTCTCTTAGACTGTCTGTCCATAGTAACAAATGGATAAGTTAATTTGATCAAGCTTTTATTGCTAAGTAGAAAATATCAGACATGACTTTCGCGCATCCAAGGTTCCGTACAACCAAATATTAGTGTTGATACGAAAAAAAATTTAAATAGTAGCTAACCTCTAAAACTCCAAAACACATCGTAGGTATATTCTGCAAATATACCTAATTTTTTTATTTTGAAAATGATATTTATAAGTCATAAATTATTAGTTAGAAAATTCAGAAACTATCGAATTAACAAGCTATTTGGAAACATAAATACCATTTTTTCAGATATATATACACACAATGATGTTTTTTATTTTACATAATTTGACTTTACCATCTACCTGTTTCAATTTAGGGCCAAATTACGTCTAAATCAAAAAGATAAGCAATTTAATATATTATATTTAGCCCTTTTTTAACGTCCCACTGTTGGGAAACCTTACTCTAAAAAGAGGGTTATCGGGCCATAGCCCACCACGTTGAATTCAGCTAAAATCAAGTCATAATACATAGGTACATTTCGATCTCCCCATATTTAGCTGTTTGTTTTAAATCTATGTCGTAACTCGAACCATATTATGAGCTATAATTTCCTTCGGGACTTACCATCTAATATTAAAGAGATTGCGCTTTAAAAGTATTGGTTTTTTATTATTATAAAGTATCGGTTCAATCGAATACTTTGGCGTGGTAACAAAATTAAGCAGTTAAGTAATTCAATTTATCGACTAATTAATCATATTTATATTATATTGCGTGAAAATGTACATACGTATCCCGCTAATATTATAAATCGATTGATGAGCGTGAAAAAGTAATAAAATGTTTCACGCTGACTGGATGGATTTGAATAATTTGAATATGACCTGTAGTAATATTTAGGCTATTGTAAGGTGTTTAGGGACGAAGCGTAGCAAGGGTAAGTCATTATGGTATGTTACATAAGCGGAAGACTTCAGATAAAAATGGTACAAGATAAGATATTATTTCCATGAAGTTCACACTAAGAATATTTACATGCAAGTATTTAGTAATTGTGTAACACTTCAATATTCTTATATAGATTTCGTTTAATAAAATCATTGTCCTTGCTTAGATTTACGCAAATATTAGACATTTAAATAAAACTATCTTTTCGGATTTTTTCGCGGATTTATTTTAATTTTTGTTTCCCGACGTTTCGATTGCTTTACAGCAATCATGGTCACGGGAGAGTCTCTCCCGAAAAGATAGTTTTATTTAAAATCATTGTCATTTCAGCTTTCTCCCTTATCTCGTCCATACAATTAACAATAACTTGCTTCCGTACAGTGTCTTAAAATTTTATGGAAATGGCCTCAGACATCTAGTCGTGACATTAACGTACGGATAGACACTATCATATCTATCTATACAGATAAATAAAATTAAAGTGTCTGTTTGTAATGTTAAAATAACAGCTTTATACTAAATGCATATGGAATTATATACGGTACTTATAAGAAAAACACAATTTTTAATTTTTTTGTCTGTTTGTCTGTCTGTTTGTCTGTTTGTTCCAGCTAATCTCTAAAACAGCTGGATCAATTTTAACGGGACTTTTACCAGCAGATAGCTGATATTATAAGGAGTAACTTAGGCTACTTTTATTGTACAAAAAGAATTAGGGTTTCGCATTAAAAAAAACGTACCTAGGGACGCACCGGAAGCGAGGGTAAGTCGCTAGTATATAATAAAACCAAGGTGCTGTTTGTTAGTAAGCGCTAGAATGGCTGGACCGATTTGTTTATTTTTGAACTTCGTAATAGAGTTATGTTTAAGAGGAGAAAATAGGTAAGTTGTCCGGAATGTAAGGAAAAACTGAAAGTGATCTTTTCTGTACCATTTCCATAAGATCAATAACCTTACTGAAATAAACTTAATAAACTTACAAAATTGAAACAAAGAGTATAATTTTAATAATTCTTTGTTGAGTTAGCTAGTTACAATGAATACATTTTACGAAGTGAACAAAAAGAACAGATCATTAAACGCTAATATTATTTTAATTAGGTATAGCTTGTAATTTGTAAAACATCAAAATTTTACTCTGTACTATGTAGTACTAATTAAATCTTGAACAAGACTCTTAGTTCTTTAGCACAATAAGTTATTGTGAAATTTCAATTTTACCGCTTATATTATTTTTTTTACATGAAATCACCTGAAAATTCTATCTATATATGAATCGGATCAAAGGTTTCCGAGAAAAGCTTACATGGACTGACACAACAAGTTATAAAAAATATATAAAGTATACATCTACAACAAAATAACATATAATATTAAGTATTTGCGTTAGAATGACCACCTACAACAAAAATCGATAAAATCGAGGACGTATTGCTAAAAATAGGCTAAAATTTTTATGACACATTTTTAGAACATCGTAAACAGATACTTCGACTTGATTGTATGATTTTGATTAAAAAAAAATGACAAAATTTACTTTTTTACAGATAATATTATAGGCCCTTGAAATAAAGTTGCCTCAAAAGGTTTTGTTGGAAAAACAAAAATCCCGCGGGACCAGTATACAGTGATGAAGTAAAATAAAAGTGGGAATCATGACGAACCTTTGAAGATTAGTTAAGGGAAACAAAAACCTTCACTTGCCCTATTTGTACGGGACATGACAGTGATTTACGGTCGGCCTTGAATAGTTTAATACGTTTACTTACTTGTAACTATCTACACTACCATTATATCGGTCGAAGTATTTTTTTAAATTTTCCTTTTTTTACTCCTGTTTTGCTTTCTATCCACTCCGAAAGTCACGAATTCGAGACCGGAGTGAGGCTTAAATTGAGAATTACTTGAGAGGATATTGATTTTGTACTGTAGGCGTCATTTAAAGAAAAATGTTGTGAAATTCATCCCCTAAGAGGATAAAATAGGGGATGAAAGATTGTTTAAAACTCTGTCATTCTTAGTGAGAAATGTACTCTTCCTCATCCCTTTAAGGGGTTGATAAGGATGATAAATTTTCTATAGGAATAAAAATGTTTATGATTAAAATTACTTGAGACTTGGTTTTAATGTTTTTCAATACAATTAAATAAATACTTGTCCATCATACAACGCTAAGCGTGTAAATATTAATGACACCCTTGCGTCACTCAAATCATTATTTCAACTATACCTATCATTGCATAAGCATTTTAAAACACTTGCAGGCATATTAACAGAAACAGTAAATAGGTTGTATCAGTTAATAAAATACAAACTCAGCATATTCTCTTTGAAAATCAACACTAATATTATAAAGAGGTAAAGTTTTATAAGTTTGTGAGTTTGTTTGTAGGAAGTAATCTCTGGATTATTTAACCGATTTAGATGAATTTTGGTATGAAGGTAGTTTGAGAAATGGGAAGGGATAGTGTAGTTCTTATCCCGAAAATCATCCCTTAAGGAGGGGGGATGAAAATTTAAATGGGGAATCAATCATTTCTCAAGTAACTGATATAAAACCAAACACTAATACCCACACTGATATACTAATATATAGTCTATTTATTATTAGCTTAACTGCCTCGGTGGTGTAGTGGCTAGCATGTACGGCTGCACATCCTGAGGTCCTGGGTTCGAGTCCCGGGTCGGGCCAAGTTTAGTTATTGAGTCTTTCTGTATAGTAAGCCTCAGTAACAGCCCGGAGTTGGGAAGTTGGCGGTGTTTCACCCCCGTGCCTCGGAGAGCACGTAAAGCCGTCGGTCCTGCGCCTTAACTCTCACCGGTCGTGTCGAGTAGTCGTCCCACTGGAGTATGAGAGTGACAGGAATAGAGAGTGCACTTGTGTCTGCGCGTACACTTGTGCACTATAATATCTCCTGCGCAGTTGGCTAGTCTCAATGAGTTTGACCGCCGTGGCCGGAATCGGTCAGGAGAATATCATCATCATTTATTATTATTTATTATTACAATTACAGACGACACGTTTGGCTCAGTTTGTAGTGACCCTACTTGCTGTTCCAGCGGTCGCGGGTTCGAGTCCCGCTGGGAGCATTCATTTGTGTGATGAGCACGAATGTTTGTACTCCAGTCTTGAGTGTTTTTATTTATAATATGTATGTATTTAAAGTTATATAAATGTAGTGTATCAACCATCTGGTATCCATAACACAGGCCTCATAGCTTACCATGGAACTAGATGGTCCTGTGTGTTAATGTGCCAATATATTTATTATTTATTTATTATGGGACGAACTCAAGCGAGGTGAGGGTTAGTCGCTAGTATGATATAAAACAATAATATTCATAATGAAGATTATATTTTACAAGGAAACTCTTTATCACTATTTTCAGAAATTTAATTATTTTAAGTTTACGGCATGGATATAAATTATGTCTTTTTAATTTTTAACTAAAAGTATAACAGTCGACTTTCTTTGAAAAGCATAATGAAGTAATTAAACTTTTATTAATAAAACATTTGTAAAACGCGATGTTTATTGTAATCCAAATATATAATAAAATAGTAACAAAGCGAAATTGGTACATAAAATATTTTTTTAAAAACAATAACTGTTACATGTATACACTTACAGAATATACACCCTAAAATAATGGTTATTGAAATTTTTGTCAGTTTGTATATATGTGTGCGCAAAAAATACTGAACCGACTATAAATAAATTTTGTGTAGTGATAATAGTATATTACTCGGGTCCAACTTATAAGGTATCTTAAATGTATACAGGTATACAGAAAAATCTTTCATTCTCACGGTAAAACACAATAACTGGTTTTGTCGAGTCGTCCGTAGAAATTTACTTGGCTAACGCTGTTTAAACCTTACGGGAGATACATCAAAACAATGTACTAGAAAAAAAGATCTTAAAAATAAAAACTTAAAAAAAAAAACGACTTCCAGGCACTGAAAAGTAAAAAATAACTAAACGGGGGTTTTCATTTAGAATAGATATTTATTCAGATTTTTTCGAAGTCGGTGTGCTTTGATTTGTATTGGCTGGCACCGACTTCGAAAAAATCTATATATATATATATATATATATATATATATATATATATATATATATATATGTACACTCGCAATAACTATTTTTAATGTACCTAGAGACACAGCCGAGCGAAATCAGGGTAAGTCGCTAGTATAAAATAATATAATATACCAACTAATATTGTGCTAGGGCGGTACGTTTGATTTAGCTCAGACTGAACTACGTTCCAAAACGCAGACACAAAGATCTGTATCATTGGGTTATAATATGCAATTATAGCGCCTGTTAGACTCAAGCATATCAGTTTAATAGTTATCCCACGTAAACACAAGACTATTGATTTTTGATAAACGAGAAAGTTTGTTACTCTTTATCGCTAAAATGGCTGAACGGTTTTGAATGAACTTTAGCACATATATAGATTAAAACCTGGAGTATTAGATAGGCTACATGTATATAATCACTACATAGTATAAAACAAAGTCGCTTCCCGCTGTCTGCCTGTCCCTATGTATGCTTAGATCTTTAAAACTACCCAACGGATTTTGATGCGGTTTTTTTAATAGATAGAGTGATTCAAGAGGAAGGTTTATATGTATAATACATGCATATCATAGTGCAGAAAAGCCGATATATTTAAAGATGTGTATTTCATACTAACTGTTAAAACGTACCAAGGGACGAACCCGAGCGAAGCGAGAGAGAGTCGCTAGTAATATTATAAACACAAAAAGCTCCTTACGATGCAACCGAGCCATGGGGGATAAGTCACTAGTGAAACGTAAATAAAGGATGTTTCCCGTAAAAGCTACTAGCACGCCATAATTTTACCTAGATTATTTTAAGCATAACAAAGTGAAAATGGCAACAACCACACGAAATAATTTTCACATAATATATACGAAGTTAGTTATATCTATTATTTTAAGTGACATCGACAATTATGGTGTCAAATTGCTAAAATTAGCAACTAATTGCAGTCTGGATGTTAAATTGTATGTAAATAAAGATATTTAGGTCGCTCATTGCGATTTATCGTTATACCACCCTGTCGAAGATCGACGTTATAGATAAAATATTATTTATTTAAGCAAACCATGTCTTTATATCCAAAAATGTAAATATTACCATATTTATTAATGTAAACAGCTGTAGATTTCTACAAATTTCAATTTGTATGTTTAATTTTGGGTAAAAATTTTTTATTTCACAATCATATTATTCACTAATTTCAGCTCGTAGCTACGTTTGTGTGGTCCTACATCCATACTAATATTATAAATTTGAAAGCAACTCTTTTACCTTTTCACGCTTAAACCCTAAACAGATTTCGATAAAATTTCACAAGAACATAGATTGTATCCTGATATCGGATATAAGCTACCCTTGAACCCCATCCCGCTTATCACACGAGGGAAGCGGACAAAAAACTAGTTAGTAACAAAACGAGTCTATTTATTTATCCAGGTTATAGGCTATATTCGTTCCAATTTTATTCAAATCCGTTAATCCGTCACAATATAAAGACGAAATAAACATTCACTCACCCACAAGCAGGTAGTAGGGGAGACGGGGTCAGGGGTCACTTAAAACATTTTCCCATCTATAATAATATTATAAAGAGAATTTGTATTTTTGTATGTTTGTAATGAGTAAACTCAAAAACTACTGTGCCGATTTTAAAAATTCTTTCACCATTGGAAATCTACATTCACCCTGAGTGGCATAGGCTATATTTATTGCTAGAAAAGATTAGGGATCCTTACTACTTATGTAACGTAACCCAAGGTGTAAAAAAGTGCCCTAAAACGTCTTTTGTCACATGCGCTGCGGATTATTTTATAAAAAAAGCCTATAGATTCCCTCATAGCGCAGATATTTTCAGTATAACCTCATCCATTTGTAGTCAGGTAACAAAAACTTAATTTAAGTACACTTTCAAATATACAGAAGTAAAAATGTTGACCCAGCGAGCAATTTTTTCAAAAATGTTTCAACCGTCCCCAATCTACTCTATACTTATTCAGTCGCAACGACCATCAAAGACATCAAAGTAACACAAAAACCGTCAGAACGACAAAAGTTAAACATAAAATATAAATACATTCATCATCAAAGGATGGTTCCAGAAAATTAATTTTCTTTCTGGGTTCCTGTTCGATTTTTTAAAATAAATTGCAGTTTTGAGAAAGATTATATTAAATATATATATATATATATATATATATATATATATATATATATATATATATACACACACATTTAAATATATAACATTCGCTGCGTCCTTAGATGCCTTTTGTATTCACAATCATTATCCATATATTATAACGCGAAAGTAACTGCCTTTAAGTTCTTTTCAAGCTGAGTCCGCTGAATCTATTTAGATGAAATTTGGTATGATTTTTATTCCGGAAACCATTCCTTAACGGGGGTGAAAAGAAGGGGTGGATTTTTTTATAGAGAATCAATCATTTCTCAAGTAAGGGATATAAAACTCATCATATGTAAGTATATACGAGTATATACAATAATATATAGTCTATCAATTTCATAACAAATGTTGAAAGTACGTACCTAGCGACCAACTCTAATGAAGCTAGAATGAGTTCGTTAGTATTTTATAAATTAAAATTGTGTTTGTTCAAGCTAATCTCTGGAACCTACTGTACAGATATTCACCAATAGAAAGAGGGATTACCTAGAAAGAACAGGCTGTAAACATTTTGCAAAAACAATCTAACGGTATAATGATATTTATGAGTTAAGTCGGAAAAAATAGACATTTTTATGAGCGAACCCGAGCGATGCAGGGGTAAGCCACTAGTAATATACCTTTTGGTGCCAAATTTTATAACTAGCAATAGATAAAACATACAAAGTAACACCCTATGGTGTTACTAAGGTCGTAGTTTATCTTTGTCTATCCAAATTCAACCAACCGTCATATATAATTTTTAAAAGATATATTCTTAAAAAACTTACTCAATTAACTTATAGGTTCAGTCTATCTATTATAATGAAATTATCAAACTAATTTTCATTCTAACTCGGTTCAGTGGAAAATTCCCGTCTCATTCCAAACAGCCTACGCGTATCGCATACACATTAAATTCATTAAAAATCCACGAACAAACGGTGTGAAAAGTTGAGAAACGTATTTATTATCAGTATTTCTTATAAAATAATAAACTTAAATTATCTTAGCATTTTTGTAAAATCCACAAAAGATATAGTTTCATGAATCTTAATACTCAAAATTGGACGTAGTTATGCAAAACAGATCCAACCACAAAAACTTTCTTTTGAGAAAATAAGAGGTTTTAGTAAAATTTGTATATCAAAGTAACAAGACTGTATCTTTTTTTAGTTTCTCTTAAATATTGGGTATCTACTTTCTGAATATAAGTTGATATGTAGGTGCCATTTATGACAGTAACTCAAAAAACGGTTTTCATGGGCTGGATCCATTTTGTATAACTACGTCCAATTAATACTAATTCTCGCGTAATGGGTTTTTTATAAAATATTTTTTGTGGTGTACAAAATATTTCAGTGTACATTTTTTATTAGGATTATAAATATTTTATTCATATCACTCACCGCTAACGAAAGTCGATGAAATTAAACACTTTACATGTCACAGTCCAAATCTAAATAATAAATATTTAGAGTTAACAGAACAACAATGTTGAAAACAAATTTCACATACAAAGATATTTGAATTTTCGTAGCGCCGCCGTAGGTCGAGACGCGTAAACGACCGCTACGGTCGGGTCTCGTAGATACACTGAGCGGTGCTACGAGGTACTACGTATTATTTTTATATATGATAAGAGTTCGCTGTCTTATTCCGGTTTTTGGTTCCTTTAGTGTAGATACATGAAAAAATTGATGACAGAATATCACAGATTCGACTCCCATTAGAAGCAAATATTTATTTTATTGATTATTAATCATAGTATCATTCAGACTTAAACGTTGATAATAAAGTATTTAAAATAAAAAGTCTCGTAAATACACTACGCTGTTTCTTTCCGTGACAAATTTTTATATTCGCATTACAGTATTTACCTTTGTTTTTTATATTTTTCATTATAATATTTCTAATTTGATAAATGATTTCGACGTCCTTTATTAAAATATTTAAAAGTACTTTTATGATAAAGACAAAAATTTGATACAGTTTGCAAGATTAATAATACAATTTCATCTAAGCGTCTACATTTAATTTCTTATTTGCATCAGAAAATAACAATCACTTAGTATAATAATACAACAAATACGCGTGTACGCGTGTAAATATCGTCCCCTGAGAACATTTTCCTTTTATGATTTGAGATAAAAAATATACCTAATAGAAATGATTACGATATTTTAATGTAAAAGAAAACATAAAAAATCCGCGAAAACATCCGAAAAGATAGTTTTGTTTAAAATGTCAAATATTCACGTATTGTATTCAGCCCTTTTTAACGTCCCACTGCTGGGCACGGGCCTCCCTTCAAGACGAGGGGAATCAGGCCATAGTCCACCACGCTGGCCAAGTGCGGATTGGCGGACTTCACATGTCTTTCGAAAACTTGCTAGGTTCTCTCAGACATGCAGGTTTCCTCACGATGTTTTCCTTCACCGTAAGGCAAGTGGTAATCAAGTTAGAAAATGATTCGCACATGAAAATATCAGCGGTGCGAGACCCGGGATTTGAACCCGCTTCACTCGGTTTCCCAAGCGAGCGCGTTGCCACTGGGCTACCACTGCCTTTTTAAATAAATAAATATTCACGTAAATCTAAGAAAGTATTATAAAACATACCTATATATGATACTTTCGTAGCTGATCGGTCTTGTGTATACTCATACGTTGCATTCGTGTCACGCAAAACTCTTGTAAAGCAATTTAACCATTTACACAATGCTATAAGATGTTCACGTTTTATGATTAGAAAATGTGGACTTGACTTTATTAGTGCTATTCGTTTAACTATAGCAAATATTTTATATTGAAGGCCGTGGTAGCCCAGTGGTAACGGACTTGCTTGAAAAACCGGGTTAAGTGGGTTCAAATCTCGGGTTTAGTATCTGAAACATTTTCAAAATCAAAATATACTTCATTCAAATAGACTTTTACAAGCACTTTTGATTTGTCAATTTTACATTTTAATTTAAATTAAAACGTCAGTGTTGTCAGTCCGTCAGGAGTCTACATCTACATCTAATCATTTCCAACACGATCACCATTGTATTACGGAGGAAGAAAACATCGTGAGGAAACTTGTATGTTGGGGAGAACCTAACAAGTTTTCGATAGAGATGTGAATTCCGCCAACCTGCATTTAACCAGCGTGTTGGATTGATCCTCCTCGTATTCAAGACAGGCTAGTGCACAGCAGTGGGAGGTTAAAAAGGGCTGAAAACATCCATACAACAAATATTTTCAGTATTAACCCCTTGAGGAACGCGTACACGCCGGCGTATCAGCTAACAATTGATTTCTTAGAAATTATCCAGGAGAGGTTAACAGATTAGATGAATGTTTAACTATTTTAAATAATATTGCCCTTTTAACAGGATTTTGATTACTGAGCCAAACTAATTAGATCGATATATAATTCACCACGTCCACGCGAACTGACGCACCCTTTGATTTCTCTATTATTATTTTGATGTGATGGATATTCGAAACTGTCAGAGTCCAGTGGAATGGAAATTAGATACGACCAATCATATCAGGCACATAGTGGACAGCTTTATGTGTAGTAGTGTAGTACTAACTTCCTAAGTTCATGAAATACCTATGACAATTTTAATTAAAACAAATGCATATTGTAAGAAGTTTTAAATATTTAAAACAGAAGAATAAAATATAAATACAAACGAACTCTGAATTTGATGAAAGCTTAGCTTAAAACATAATTAAGCATCTAATTGAATTATTATTACGGCCTTTATTATGTATCGAGCTTTTAGACGAACTGGGTCATATAAATTCACGTACCACAGAAACCACTGAACTATTCACAGTTCATTTAATAATTATTTGCCATTTTAAAGTTTCCAAGTTAATTAAATTTTGCATAACTACAACAGAAGTAGAAAACTGATGTTCTTTTATAGAAAAAGTAAAAAATATATCGTTTACGTAGCGGAAGGTATTTAGTTTGAATCTCTCGTCAGGCCTTGAGTACTTATTGGATTTTTATTGTAAAGATATCATAAGTAGCAGCCCAGAGTAGAAAAGTTGATGATGCTAATTGATAAAAAATAACCTATATCTCTTTCCGGCTCTTAAATATATACATAAAATTTTAGAAACCCTTTTCTTCTTTGCTACCTAAAAGAAGGACTAACTAACAAAAAATATAATATTAATAAGGTGATAAGAAAATATTCGAATATAGGATATAACTAGCGACTCACCCTTACTCCTCTCGGGTTCATTCCTAGTTATGTATTAGCATTTAGTATAAATTTCTCAGAGATCAAATATTTTTACACAGTAAAAAATATATAATGTATCATATACCACCTATCATCATACCAAATTTCATCAAAACCTGTCCAATTGTTTTCTCGTAATGCGTTCCCAGACAGACAGACACAAATAGACAAAAATTCTAAAAACTGTAGATTCGGCTTCTGTATCGATAATAATGACTTTTTCTAAAGATTTTTAAAAAAATATTTAATGTACAGATACGACTCAGAATTTTATTATACATATGTACAGATATAGAAATTAAAAAAAGTTGAGCTACCTTAGTTTCTTTTTGCCAATTCTCTAAGGACTGTGACATTTTCTTACGTTTTCAGTGAATCCCTATAAATACTGTTACTCTATGAAGATTCATTAAACATTTTGACTTGGAATGATTTAGAAGTACTTTATTACGAAAGTTTATTTAAAAAGAAAATATGAAGACGAACTGTATTTTTTCTTTAAAAAATTATTACTAAACAAATATATATTACTGTCACGCGACCGCTCTCAGAAGCCGAGCAACAACAATAAGTCGAAACTTTTCGCATTTTTAAACAACTTACGAAAACTCAAATTCCCTTGTCTAGACTAGTATAATCGACAGCTTTTGCGAGATCAGGCTTTTGTTCTAATGAATTTTATCGTGGAAACCTCCACAGTATAGTGCAGTGGACTACGTCTGACTGTGTACTGCCTATTAGGTTACACTTTGCGAATTCGATTATCATACAAATTGTTTTTACTAGCAACCAGCTCTCACTTCACTGAGGCCTGAGGAAAAAAAATTGAAAATAATTTTTAGGATACCTCCCTATACGTAGTGAAGACGGTTTTTTTTTCTGTTTCAAAAATATTGCGGGTTTGTGAAAACAATTTTTCAATTAAGGCATTTGTGAAATATTAAGCTTTAAAGTGGTCAAGTGTTAGTCAAGTTTGTTAGTCAAGAGTTTATTCATGGTAGTAGTATATATAACGAAGTTAAAAGGAAAACTATCATAGCTAAATAGGCTTTACTAGTTTACGAGTAATAGTCGACCATCTTATAAAATCTACTTATCACTATGAGCTGCCGAAACCGTTAACTGTTAAAGGTTTATAGTATGAAACAACAAAAAGCCCTCTTTTTAGTCCGCATTCTTATTAGCAACTACGGAACCCTACATTGCGCATGGCTCAACACGCACTTGGCCGGTTTTTTTATAAATAAAATAGTGAATCACAATAATTCTTCAACCTTAAAATAGCCTGGAACTAGGAAAGCTAGAAAAAGCTCTAGTAAAAAGCATGTTTAACGTAAAACATTTTACTTCTATATCATATTACACTCATTTACTTATAATCTCTGCAAAGATAAGCCCTGATAGAGTTAGCAACGACAAGTTCTAGTACGTGAGGGATACTTTATCACGGCTGTTAACCCTTTCGTAGGGCTGAAGCGTGTCTCGAATTTGAATTGTTACTTTATTTTTATTTGTTTTTGGTAAATATTTTAGGTACTTTTCTTTATATTGAATATTCAGTGGCAGTATTTGCAGGTATTTCTGTGTTCGATTTTGATTTAACAAGTTTTTTTTTTTATATTTGCCCTTTTTAAAATTGCATTGCGGGGCACAAGTCTCTTTTCAATACGAAGGGAATAAAAGCATATAATAACATAGTGTAAAATAATGGCTGAGGGATTTTGATAAAATTTGGTAGCTGGATATCCGGGTCAACATATAGGATACTTTTTACCGCGGGAGATTATTTCATTCCCACGGGAGTACACGTTATAACACAACCCAAAAAATATTTATGATCAGAATTTCTTGAAACTTGGTATTAATGCTCTTCAATACAATTAAATAAATACGTGTTTTAGCGTTTGAAATTCATCCGATAAGGAGATAAAATAAGGGATGAAAATTTGTATGAAACCTACCTTTTTAAAGTTTTTTTGTTGTAGTTTTAGCGCGAGCGAAGCTGCGAGTTTTGCTAGTAATATATTAAAACTCTGAGTAGAATTTGTAGGTACATTAAATATTTTTTGGAAAATATTATTGAAATAAGTAGTCATTATTATCGAAACAAAGGCCGAATTTGGTTAGCCGGGTCAACATATAGGATACTTTTTACTTCGTGAAAATATATCATCTCTGAGCTACACGTTATAACGCAACTAGGGTGAGTTGCAAGTTAATTTATATACAAACCTAATTGAATAACTGTATCTTGATTTTCATTTAGATTTTTATTATTAGACAGTCTGATAAGTCACACAATATGTGTACCGCAACAAATTATTTTAGATTTTATAAATTTTTGTCTACTTTTGACTATTAATTTCTGAGAAATAGTTTAATTTATATAATTTACTTAAAATATATTGTGTAATCAGTAAACAACCTTTTGTCATTCCGAAACACTAAATTCACTAAATTAAAAATGATCCCATTAATGTTATAAATACAAAAGTTTGGATGGATGGTTGTTTGTTACTCAATCACGCCGGTCAAAACGGATCTGGAAATTTGGCACAGAGATAGATTATAGTCTAGCATATCACATAGGTTACTTTTTATCCAGGAAAAATGTAAGCTTCCCGTGGGATTGATTTCATTTTGTTGTTCACTAGAGACGAACCCGAGCGAAGCGAGAGTGAGTCGCTAGTATCCATACATAAATTAACTCAAATACTATACGTAAAGATTTATAATACTATGAATATCTAATATTTACATAAGGATATACAGATCTCAGCTCCCCAAAACTTTTATCTCTGCTAACTTCAGTTAGAGATTACTAAACAATTATTTGCTTTAGAATTACTGTTTATTGTTTGTGTAAACTGAGTCTTAGAAGTAAAGGAGAATCTGGAGGCCTTTCCATTCATAGAAAGGACAAAGCTTATACCCCAATTTCTTACTACAATAGAACTAAGTTTAAATCAAATGTTTCAAATAACTAGATTTATATTACAAAAATAAAAAATCCGACTACATAATACCTAACTAAATAGATACAAACAGGTTGATGAAAGAATATAGTATTATGCAGTCGAAGTCTACTCTCTCGTTCTCTCGTCGAGTCTCTACGTTCCTTCGTCAACTTGTTTTTTATGAATTTAGTTAGGTATTATGCAGTCAGGTTTTTTTTATTGAAGTAAAACTTTTTTAGAATCGTTGTGATTTGAAACTCGATGAAACGGAAATGCGACACTAAAAAGAGACAAACACATAAATAAATATAGGATTAAGCCGGCGAGAGAATGGGATAGCATACATTGTCATGTTGTGACACAACAATGGAAAAGTATATAATATTCTATAAATATATGATTGTAATGTAAGGCAGTGGTAGCCCAGTGGTAACGCGCTTGCTTGGGAAACCGAATGAAGCGGGTTCAAATCCCGGGTCTCGCATCTATGACATTTTCATGTGCGAATCATTTCCAACATGATTACCACTTGTCTTAACGGTGAAGGAAAACATCGTGAGGAAACCTGCATGTCTGAGAGAACCTAGCAAGTTTTCAAAAGACATGTGAAGTCCACCAACCCGCACTTGGCCAGGGTGGTAGATTATCCCGGGGGAGAGCCAACTCCTACGGGCGCAACAACCACAACACCGGGCGCGTCCCCAGGTGGCGGATCGGGGAACGCCACCCGCTTGGACCCAGCGGGTGGTACCGGAGAAATCCGGCGCGGACCAAAGCAGGACGGGGCCGCTCTCCGTTGAGGCTTCGGCTTCTGGAGTTGCGGCCACCGGGAGTGGGGCCGCTTCGGCGGTCTCGCGACCGGAGGGTGGGGACCGGTTGCGGGACTGTGAAAACAGGCTCGTAACCGGTAGAGGGGAAGGCCGCGGTGGGAGAGGAGTGCCGGTATTTCGGTGCGCCGTTCTCCCTGCCCCCCGCGGCCTTGACGGGGCTGCCACCGTCTTAGATGGCAGATGCGGTGGGGCTGCAGGGGAAGAGGAGTGTCGGTGTGTCGTTGCCGCTCTCCCTGTCCTCTGCAGCTAATTGAGGGGTGCCCACTTCGGTGGGCGGTGAGGTTTTAATGGGGCTGCTCCTGGTACTTTTCTGCTTCAGCAGAGTGGACTGTGGAGCAGCCTCATTGGTTTGGTAGCCGTCAGGCCTGCCGCCGGGGTGTCGCGGTAGTTATGCGTAAGCGATCCCGCGGCGCCCCACTAAGGCGGAAGGGCGGGGAAAGTTGGGGTTTAGTGGGTAGTACCGGCTCTTCTAGCCGGTGAGCCCCACATAACCACCTGGGGGTACAGGTGGTATGCGTAAATGCATTCCCCAACTATATAAAAAAAAAAAAAAAAGGTGGTAGATTATAATCCCCCTCGTACTGAAGAGAGACCCGTGGCCAACAATGAGACGTTAAAAAAGGCTGAATACATACGTACAATACATGTGATTTTAATATACCTAATATGCATTATTTAATTATTATTTATTTATTTTAATTTAATTGTGATATTTGCCAAAGAAGTTTTACTTCAGCCTCTCGGAAAGGTTACACGCACCAATGTTAAAGTGAAAACATATCTAGGCAGGTCACGTGACGTGTTAACGCTAACACTCAGAGTGCCGATAGATGTGAAAACCAGATAAATGTAAACAGTTTTAATTTAAAAAAATTAATTTAAGATCAAACAATTAATTTGAATATCCAAAAATAACAACTGTTTCTTTATAGTTTTAAGTTTTGACTTCTGTCGGCAATCCTCATGACTTCTTTTTATATATATTTTTTTTAATATTTTTATTTACAGCTTTTTAGTTTTGGCCAATTAGACATTTGAAGTTATATTTCTTATCCTAAATCACTTTTAAACATGTAAGTTGCTTATATTTTTTTAATCGTCTCTTAAAAACCTTTATTTTGATATCCCATTCGATAGGTTTAGAAGAATTTTCTTTTAATGTTAGAAAACGGCTATTTTAATTTTTAACTATTTCTATATAGCCAATGACGTTCGCACAATCAAGACGATTCTAACAACATATTATGAATCAATACAATCGGTTATTTCGTTTAGTAATTACGAGGAACCATGGGTCGGACATACATACATACATACAAGTCAAACATAACCCTCTTTTGGGCTTCGCTGCAGTTGAGTAAAAAGGAAATATAAGGAGATTTTTGTTTCGCAAATCGAAACTCATAAAACTATGTCAATGAACAGTGACTAGAATACAATAGGAAAACACAAAGTTAGGTGTATAGAGTCATTATTATTCATTGAATTCGAGATGGTATACGGTTCCTCTTGCGACCTAAATTGCCTTTGTTTTTGTCTACATACGACACGATCTCTGATCAATCTGTATATCTGTATAAATATTATAACTGTGAAAGTTTGTGAGTATGGATGTTTGTTACTCTTTCACACCAGAACGGCTGAACGGATCTGGATGAAATTTGGTACAGAGATAGGTTATAGTCTGGAATAACACATAGGCTACTTTTTATCCCGGAAAAATATACGATTTCTAAGGGATAGATTTGTTTTTGTTTTTCTGGAGGCGAACCAGAGCGAAGCGAGGGTGAGTCGCTAGTTATAAATATATTTATTTGATCTCTCTTATAATCTCATATCCATGGATTTTTATAACATCTATTGTAAATATTTTACTTATAAATCTTAAAAAATCGAACATTTGCGACTTACGCTATGTGCATATGTTATGTAGGTACATTTATGTTTGTAACGAATAAACTCAAAAAGTACTGGACCGATTTAGATGAAATTTGGTAAGAAGATAGTTTGAGACCCTGGGAAGGACGTAGGATATTTTTAGGATAGGATTTAAAATTAGGATGAAAGTTAGTATGGGAAATCAACCTAGGGACAAACCCTAGCGAAGCGAGGGTGAGTCGCTAGTATCTTATAATATTAAATGAGCAGTTTTTATATATTTTATTTCGTGTATCTCGGAAACGGCATTTTAAGTTTATCTTATTATATAGACGTCTTTTATAGTGCCATCTCGTAAATGTTTATGGTACTTATGGTACATTATCGCCAACGGAAGATAACCCACTGGACGAGAGTCTACGCCGAGCCCAAGTGAAGGTCACCCAAGTACTTTAAAAGAAAATATATGTCAATAAAAAGTAAAGCTATGGATTATTTCGCGAATTTAAAATAGTAGGTAGGCTGTCTGTAACAACTGTATAATGCCATTGAGACATCTAACACCTTAGTCTCTCCCGTGACCATGATTGCTGTAAAGCAATCGAAACGTCGGGAAACAAAAATCATAATAAATTCGCGAAATAATCCGAAAAGATAGTTTTATTTTAAAGCTATGGAATGTAAAAGCAGTAAAGCTATGGAAAATGCTCCCCCGTTCACCATTCAAACTTACTAGGTATTTTTAAACGTCGTCTAACTATTATCTATCTAACTATTGATTATATATTATGTATAATGTATGTATTACACGTATGTATGTATTTATGTATATGTGTTCATATATATATTATACATATATATAATTTTAGTCTTATGTATGTATTTATGTTTGTAAACGTAGTTTATCATTGTTGTATTTAGTATTAATTGTACCGTCCCGTCTACGGTTTCATAAATCCTTTCACCAAAGGTTGTCTGTAAGAGATTTCTCATAACAATAAGACCGCCTTTGCATGCCTTTTCATCTTCTTTATTCTTCTTTTGTGTGTGCAATAATATATTTATCTATCTATAATATATTAATTTTGACGTATTATGTACACCGACCCACACAAATAACCTAAAAACACAGTGAATAGATCTAAAAGTTCGCTTCATCTTTAACTTTGCCTCCAGCTCGACTCATGTTTTATAAGAAGCCTCAATTCAATTTAAATATTTATTTTGATGTTTTTTAGTTTATTTAAGATTTCGTCATCTAAGTACTTATTTATTCAAACCATCAATACTTACTTGTTGTATTTTACAGTAGTTTCTATCCTCTTTTTTAAAAGCTAAGCTTTATTTATAAGATTTAATATAAATATATATATATATATATATATATATATATATATATATATATATATATATATATATATATATATATATATATATATTAAATCTTATATATAATTTAATTATATATAAGTAAAAACATTTTTTCGGCTTTATTAAATAAAACGTGTAATAAATACTAATAAAATTTACATTTGAGTCAATAATCCTGTATTAAAAAAAATCCTTTAATAAAATTGGTCGTTTGAACAAATAAGTACTGAGCAGACTTTTTATTAGGATACATAGGTTTAAAATTCTAAACTTTATTTGAAACTGATAAAAACAAATCTATCCCACGGGAACCGTACATTTTCCGGGATGACATATATCCTTATAGCCTTTCTCAGTTAACGGGCAATGTAATGTAAAAAGAATGTTTCAAATCGGATTAATAGCTCCTGAGATTAGCACGTTCAACCAAACAAAAAACAAACAAACAAACGAACTCGTCAGCTTTATAATCTATACTAATATTATAAAGCTGACGAGTTTGTTTGTTTGTTTGGTTGAACGCGCTAATCTCAGGAACTCCTGGTTGGAATTGAAAAATTCTTGTTGTGTTGGATAGTCCATTTATCGAGGAAGGCTTTTTTTAACATCACGCTACGACCAATAGGAGCGGAGCATAAATAAAAAATGTTGCAAAAACGGGAAAAAATGATTCTTTTTGAGAGCTTCCGTTTCGTGCGCTGCGTAAACAGTTAAAGTTACGCAAAAATCGTGTATGACGGAATTGTTCCCCTTTAAAAGTTCTAAAAAAAAGTCCACGACAGCATATGTCTATCTTTTAAGGTTGACTGAATATAACCCTTTTTATGGTAATCAAATTTGTTCTAAAATAATGCATTACTTCCGAAGGTGTTTTTATAAACATGATATTAATCCTTATCCAAATAAATACGTTATTCATCACAAGTATTTAATTTTGAACAAAATTTCCCTTGACATCATTTGATTTCAATGAATATCTTAGGAGATATCATAGTTTTAAAATATACATATTTAACTTTACGCGGTCTATGGGTGAGCGCGCTCTCAGCCCGATACAAGGCGAGGGCGGGGCGGTCGTGAGGGGGGAGGGCGCTGGCCGCCGCCCAGTAGTAGCTCTGCGAGCAGTCACTATTCCACGCGGACGCAGTCGCCGGCAAAAGCTAGTACTAATAATATACATGAGAACAGTGTAGTCATGGGTATAAAGGAAAACAAAATTTAATATATCAATATTTTATTTGGCTGTTAATTTTAAGTATAAAATATATTATTATATACAACCTTATTATATAACTAAAAATATTTATAATCTATGCATCATTTACAATTAAATAAAACTTTTTAATGTGCTCTTGTATCTATTACTATCTATTTATTACATATTACATGAATTTTTTAACAACTTGGTCATAAAAAAACTGTCTTCGCATACAATACAGTAAGGAATAAATAACATTAACAAAAGTTTAAATAATACTTTCTTAGATTTACGCGAAAATTTGACAATTTGATATTATAGTTTTTTTTTTTAAACACGATTTTGATCGACTATAATGTACGGGATTCATCAAAACATCAAATGAGACAAAACACAAAGGTTTAATAACAGCTATTTAATAAATTTAATAGATCTATACATATAATAAAACTGTAGAAGTCGAATGTCTGTACATAGAAAAAAATGGTAAAAACCAAGTCAGGGGGATGTAAGAAGAGAAATAGAACAAGTCCAGATTTTTTTTCAAATTTTTTGTTTCTCTGTCTGTTTGTCTATTTGTTTTATTTATTTATTTATTACCTTATATCTCCGGTCAATATTTTAGATACTTTTCATCCCAGAAAATTAAATAGTTCCCCTGGGAGTTAAAAAAACTATAGTAACTTATACAGCTTAGTACACAAAAACTATTGATTGGATTTTAATGAAACTTTACAATAATATAGTTTATACATCAGAATAAAAAATAGGCTACTTTTTATCGCGGAAAAATGTACGGTTCCCGTGGGATAGATATGTTTTTGTTTGTCTAGAGGCAAACCCAAAGCGAGGGTGAGCCACTAATATATAATAAATTTAATAGCTATAAAATTGTATAGCAGTGACAGCTTAATGGTAACGTACTCGCTTGGGAAACCAAGTGAAGCAAGTTCAATTCCCGGGACTGGCACCTTTGATATTTTCATATCGACTTGCAAATTGATGACAGCTTTTTACAAGTACCAATAAAAGGTGTTAAAAATTAAAATAAGAAAAAAATTATAGATTTTTTGGCCATGTAAGTATTTCACGTGGTCTGTGTGTATATCAATACATATCTTCCGTGCATGTTTCATGAAAACAACAAATGGTATCCCAGATCAGCTGAACTTGTACCATTATCTCGTAATTATTAAACTTCCTTTGAGAAGACTAATATAACCTAACTGCCTCGGGGGTGTAGTGGCCAGCATGTACGGCTACACATCTGGAGGTCCTGGGTTCTAATCCCTGGTTTAATTATTGAGTCTTTATGTATAGTAAGCCTCAATAACAGCCCGTAAAGCCTTCGGTACTGCACCTTAACTCTCACCGGTCGTGTCTCGCGTCGTCCCATTCAAATATTACTAAACACCAAAGGGGGGGTTGGGGGGTATTTGCTTTGCTTTTGATGACATAAGGGACGGAGTGTTCTGGATGGTGATTACGTCAGCAATATTTATTTAAAATAATTAAAATTTAATACATTTTGATTTGTCAAATCAATGTTTTCAAAAAACACATAACTCTACTTAGCAAAAAGTATGTTTAAAGATACACCAAAATAATTGAGACGTAATGTATGTAAGACGGAAGTACGAGCTTTGCTTACTTTTGCTGACAAAGGGGAGGAAGGGGTTAAAAATTACTAAAATTGCCCCCAGTATGAGGGTGACAGGAATAGAGAGTGCACTTGTGTCTGTGTGTATACTTGTACACTATAATATCTCCTGCACAGATGGTTAGTCTCAATGAGACTGGCCGCCGTGGTCGAAGTCGGTTGGGAGGACATTATTATTATTAATGTAATCTCAATAAATCGAACAACAGACGCACGATTTTATATAAAATATTTAAAGTCTTTAATTTTTAATCTTTAATAAATAAATAAATAATAATAATAAATATGTTGGGACATTAACACACAGCACCATCTAGTTCCATGGTAAGCTACGAGGCTTGTGTTATGGGTACCAGATAGTTGATACACTACACATATATAACTTTAAATACATACACATTATAAATATAAACACCCATGACTGGAGTACAAACATTCGTGCTCAACACACCCAGCGGGATTCGAACTCACGACCGCTAGCACAGCAAGTAGAGTCACTACAAACTGATCCAAACGTGTCGTCAAATAAAATAACGACCATAAATAGAAAACGATAAAACAAATTCAAAAACATTCTATTCCTCCATCTTTATTTTACTGTAACAGTATAACCAAAAATGTACATACATATATGACATTAAAAAACCTCCTACGCAAAAAATACTTATAGTTTAAGTAACAACCCTTAAAATGTAAGTAATTTTTAAAAAGAGTTGATACTCTTACACTGCTGGAGCGATATTAACCGAACATAGCTAAGAACAACCGCGAGGAAACTGGCTTTCAAATGAAAAAAACCGCATCGAAATCGATCCATCCGTTTGAGAGCTACGATGCCACAGACAGACACAAACAGACACACAGACATGACGTCAAACTTATAAAACCTCTCTTTTTGCGTCGGGGGTTAAAAAACAAATACCACACGCGGCAATCGAAGTCACTACCTACCTAATCTATACATACATACATTTACAGGTCAAAATAATAAATAATCCTTACTAGTACCATAAATGCGAAAGTACATTTCTTAGTTTTTCCTTCTTCCATACACAAATCATATCGACATTATTTTTTACATATAATCCAATGGCTTGGATGGATGGCTTGATCCAAATATATTGGAAAATACAAAAAAGACGTAGTGTTATTTGGCCATTTTAAGAAGGAAGGAATAAGAAGAAGGAAGGAAAAAAAAGAAGGAAGGAATAAGGAAGAAGGAATAAGAAGAAGGAAATAATAAGAAAAAGGAAGAAGGATTGGAAGTGGAAGAGAACAAAAGCAGTTATATATTAATCAGAATGTATTTCTTCGGCCACTTGTTGCCATTTCGCGACCAAACTCGATACTGACTTGTGCTTCATTCCCAGTGATGATGACAGTTTTACCTGAAACAAAAAAAAATGTTCTAAGTTTACATTATTCCTTTTTCGATTTGTTATTTCTGATATTATAATTTAATTTCATAGATAGTCTCTATGTCTGTGTTACACTATAAAGCACTATGTGGCACCTTAAAATGTTAAACATTTTACTATATATAGTATTAGATCTTTATGTGTCCATTTAAGAAATAATTAAAAAATATATATGAACAGAATGTAATTTTTTTTATTAAATAAGCCTGTTATAATATGTAATAATGCCTGTTCCTAATAATACTATATGAATATGTTATTCTACTTATTTTAATTCAGCCATTATTTTAATTAACTTAAATTTTAAAAGATATTTTTGAAACAAACTTTAGTAATTTTGTCTTTTATTATTTAATAATAATTAAGTATAAGAATTAGACCAATGTATAAACTGTGAGAGGACATTCTTAGCTCTTCATATGTTATTTGATATTTTAAGTGTCACCAGCGAACAATACTATCTTTAGGTCACTTTGTGCTATAAAAGTTATTAATTATGTAAATCTACATTGGCGAAGTAAATGGTGCCCAAACGGCGCTCCGAGAAGCCATGGAACATAAGAATTGAATTGAACTATGTAAATTTGGAAGCAAAGTGGTTCAAGAATAGGTCCTTGTGGAACCCTCATATTTGATGACATGTCAAGACTCTTTATAGACACAAATGAATGTACTAATTGATCCGATAAAGGTTTTAAATGAAACTATCTTTTCGGGGGAGACATCCCGTGACTATGATTGCTGCAAAGAATTCGAATAAATCCGCGAAAAAATACCAAAAGATCCCATAGATCTAATTATTATGTGAACCCATAAGGATTTTCATTTCACCTCTTCAAGAGGTGAAATGAAAATCCTTATGGGTTTCCATGAGACCATAAAAAACAATTACCAGAAAAAAAAACAAATAAATAAGTATTTTAACTTACCTTAGATTTCTTTTTAGTAGCTTTACTAGTATCTTTAGTGTCCCTCTCAGCACTTGGTTCTTTTATCACAGGGGGTGGTGGTGGTCGCGGGGTAATGTGTGGGGGTCGTGGGGCGGGGTGTGGGGGTCGAGGTGTGTCGGGGGGTGCTGGAGGTGTCGCGGGAGCGTGTTGCTCCAGTTGTGCTATGTCGTTGTAGAAAGAGAGAAGCTCATCTCCTATTTCGGTCTTAGATTCATGCTGGAAATAAGAAAATTATGGTGAAAATACTTCACTTATTATATATAGATACACTAGCGACTCACCCTCGCTCCGCTTGGGTTCGTCCCTAGTTACGTTTTAACGTTCAATATAGATTTCCCAGAAATGAGATATTTTTCTGCGGCAAAAAATGTTCTATATGTTGTCCGGGATAACCAGCTATTGACATACAGAATTTCAGCAAAATCCCTCCAGTGGAATTTCCGTGATCCGGTAACAGACAGACAGACAAAAATTCTAAAAAACTATAGAATCGGCTTCTGTATCGATAATAAAGTCTATTTCAATAAGAGTTTCCAAAAAAAATTTAATGTACAGATTCGGCTTAGTTACAATTTAATTATATGTATTGATTATTATCATATTTACAACATTTTTAACACGCTTTTCTCTCTCACCTGTATCTATCTATCTATGTATTATGGAATCTTTGAACGCGACTTTCACCCGCTTCAAAACTTCAGATTGAACTCAAACTTTGCACATTTAAGAAGGGCCAATGACAATACATTAACTAATAAAAAAAGATCAGATTAAAAATAAAAAAAAACATGGCGTGCTCGATATCAGTTGCTATAAATACCTATTCCATCGGTGCGACATCTAAAAGTAGAGTTAATATAGAAATACTGTACAAATCACACCAGGTTTTTTTCACAATAACATTAATAAAACGAGAAATTAATTTCTCTTTCTTTCTTTTTTTTATTTATTCTTATACTTACTAAAAAATGTTTTTTTACTTTTTAGTTAGGTTTATCATTAAAGCATGTTGTCTTAGTTTTTTTTTTTTATATATATTGTTTTAATAGGAAAAAATAATTGAACTTAAAAAATATATTACTTTTCACTAAGACATGTAAACCAACTCTAAAATATTCAAAAACACTGAAAAATAATTATTCCGGTTCAGGTGATGGATTTTTTTCTTTTTTTCTGGAATTTATATTAGACTGTTTTTGGACCCCTATTAATTAAAAAAGAATTGTGAAATTCGGTTTCTAATTGGTGAAGATATCGCGGATTAAAATTTTAATTTTATTCGTTGTATAATTCCATTGTAAGCAATAAAAAAATAACAGCTGTGATAGCGGAGTGGTAGTGCGCTCGCTTGGGAAATCGAGTGAAGCGGGTTCAAATCCCGGGTCTCGGACCTGTGATATTTCCATGTGTGAATCATTTTCAGCATGATTGCCACTTGTCTTACGGTGAAGGAAAATATCGTAAGGAAACTTGAACGTCTGAGATAACCTAACATGCTAAGTCCGCCCGCACTTGGCCAACGTGGTGGACTATGGCCTAATCCTCCTCCGTATTGAAGGGAGGCCCGTGTCCATCTATAGGACGTTAAAAAAGGCTGAAAACGACACGATAAATAACCTATATACATATAACATATAAATATGAATATGTTGATGGTACATTAACACACAGCACCATCTAATTCCATGTTACTCATAAGCTACGATTCTTGTGTTATGGATACCAGATAATTGATACACTACACATCTTATATATTTAAACGAGCAATTCTTGTATATTTATATGTTTATTTCTTTATTTATTTATACCAGCGATCTCGAGAACGGCTCTAACGATTTCGCCGAAATTTGGTATGTGGGGGCTTTCGGGGACGAAAAATCGATCTAGATTAGTCTCGCGTCTGGGAAAACGCGTGTTTTTGAGTTTTCATGCAGTTTTCTTTTGCATTATTCTACGCAGAATATAGTCGATAATTTCTTACACTTTCATATAAGCATCGTGGTCAAGCGGTCAAGGCGCAAGTTAGACAACACATACGCCCGGGATCGAGTCCCGGTCGGAATACAAAGTACTTACTTTTGTTTTTTTTTTTTTGTATTTATTCAAGTTTTTGGTTTTCTATCTAAAAAATACGATATAACAAACTTTAAATACATACATATTAGAAATATAAACACACAGGTACTCACAATGGGCGGCGGCGGCGGCGGGTCGGGGTCGGCGTCGGTGCCGGGCGGCGGCGGCGTGCTGCGCCACCAGCGCGGCGACGCGCTCGGCGCCGGCTGCGGGGTCGATTCCTCCTTCATAGCGCAATCAAATTAATTCAATTGTAAAACAACAGGCATTATTTCTGCACTTCAAACTTCTTTACGCACGCTTGACTTAGGGGGTAAGCTGGTGAATGCGTTACGAAAAAATGTACGTACGTTCGTTGCCATGGTAACCGTTGTTATTGTCTGACAAATGATATATAATATTATATTCTTTCCTGAAATGATATTCTGTAAATATACGACTGTAATATGTCTAATATGCGTTATTTTTAGTATTTCATCTATCGTAATTATTTAAAACATAAATTGAATTTCATAAAGAGTACCGATAAACTACAGAAGTATTACTTCTTACGCGTGTACACATTCATACACGCACTCTTTAATTTTTTTACAAGCTTTTATTTAACTTGCAATCATCGATCAAAAAAGTACTAGATACATAATCAGGGACAAAAAATTTACCTTACCGAATGACCAACAACTTTAAGTATTGCATTTAAGGTTTAATTTACATTGTTGTATATTTATTTCAATTAGAATAACCTAAACACAATTGGTGACAGTCTTAAGAGAACTTTTGTATGGGATTGTGTATTTAGTACTTTTTTGATCGATGCTTGCAATGGATATATATTCGGGTCAAATCTTGTAACTGAATTTTAAAGCAGTTATCCTCAACCGATTGAGTCGAAATTTTGCATACAAGTTTAGTTTAGATGACAATGCAACCTAGTGACGTCATTCTAAATCCAATGTGGCGGACTCCCAAAAATGGCGGACTATGTTTTTTATGCAGCCCCATAATATGAATATCAAACAAGGGTTTGCTGAGAAAAATACATAAAATAATGATGTATTATAAATAAATAATATTCGATTATTTAAATAAAATCAAACTATCTTTTCGAATTATTTCGCGGATTTATTTTGATTTTTGGTTCCTGAAGTTTCGAATGCTTTACAGCAACCATGATCACGGGAGAGACTAAGGTTTTAGACGTCTCAAAGGCTTTATATACTTGTTACAGACAGCACCTACCCATTATTTTACAAAATGATTTCAAAAAAATTGAAAAATAGCATCAAAGTACCTTACAATATTTGTTAATTTTAACTCTAAACATTAAAAAAAAAAGTATTCTAATTAAATATGGCAATACTATTAATTTAATTTCAGCTGTTATTATTATAAATAAAAAATCAATATACCGAAAAGGTAGTTTTATTAAAATGTCAAATTTTCGCGTAAATCGTAAGAAAGTATAATATTTGTAATTATTTGATTAAAATCACCTTAGAATCAATGCCGGGATGCGGCGGCGTGGTACATATGTCCATGTCCGTATCCGCCACGGCCGGGTACTCGTGCTGCACGAGCCCGTCCGACTCGCGCCGGTAGCAGTACCGGCCCTCGGACCTGACACAGAGACATTTGTCACAGTGTTTGCTCTACACACTTCTGTTATTCACCTTTACATTGGATAAGTGTCTTAAATTATCATTTTAAACGTACTTGCAGTGTTACATGTTGTGTTAAATTTGTGATGTTAGAACGCGAGTTTTTATAACGTACATTATATAGATACAAGGTATTTATTACAAAATACCATTGACAAGTAAGAATGAATTTAAAAAATATAATAATTAGGAGAAAATCAATTATTTTAGATTTTGGTCCTTTGAACCGGATTTTTTAATTACTCTGTTATTGTCATTTATAACTTAGTTATGATATATTTACTATTTAAGACAATTAACCAATCTAAAAGCTCAGACGGACTTAAAATAACACTTTAATGTCGCAAAAATTCTCCTTTTCACCATATCATTGCTATGGTTTTAGAAAAATTTTAGCGATAAGTTATATAATAGGTCTGTTCATACTTTCACCCGATAAGAATATCCACGTTGTGTCTGCTTCGAAATTACTCTGCGTTGATAACCGTTCTCATTTTTTTTTTTTTTTTTTTATTATAACATCCTAAATAATTTGGATATTTTCAAAAGTATTGTATGGTTATTATTATTATTATTTTTCAACGTTTCTTTACAGCAGACACAAACCGGTAGACCGCTGCCAACACGCCCACTGGAAAAGATCAAAGTGCATTATCAAGAAATTAAAAAAATAAATATATTATTTGTTTTCTTACCGAAATCCACGGCGCGAAGTCTTCTTTGTTCTCTATCGTCTTCTTTTTTCTTAAATTTCACTATTTAATAGCTACTTTGGTAATAAATTATTATATTTCAATAATATTTATTGAGAACATTAATCATCTTGATTTTAAGAAAGATAACAATATTTAAAGAATCATGATTTTATAAAAGGTTATATAATCAAAGAAACTCGTATATAATTAAAACATAATTTATTCCACTTAACAATAATATCAGGTACTTTGTATCACAGATATATCCAGTTTATCACATATTTTTTTTTCATAAAAATACAAATATTTTTCCGTTTTGCTTGAACTTATTTTTTTACAATGATTTTACTGTCTTTAATAATAAAGAAATTTCTATGAATCGCAAAATTATTATTGAAATGGACTGACAATAAATTAAAAATATAATTTATGATGCCACATTATATAATTACTTCGTTTAAAAAAAAAGCTTTCAGAAAAGTAATTTCAAGAACAATCTTGCTTACTATATGTTTTTATGATTGACACTAATATAACAATATGTTAACTTCCATATGTTTTTTTTTTTTTTTTTTTACTTTTACACAAAACTGTATTCATTCAGCTTTTATATTTTCCTCCGAATAAAATTTTCCGATATAAAGTCTGTTGGGAAAGCACCTCACATATTGAATGTTCAAAGTTCATATCCGTTTGTCACACCGAAGCGTATTATAAATGATAAATTTTAAAAATTATAGTTACCCTTCTTTTTTTATTCAAGTAATAATTAAAAAAAAATCTATAGTTAATCACGGGATAGATCACAAATCATTTTGAATAACACTAAGTCTTTCCTAATTTAATATTTTAGAGATGAATCCTGTGTCCTCTTACTTTCTTATAACTGAATCTAACATATTTATCTTTTATACTGAATAATACTTCAAGGCTTTTTTATTAAAAAAAAAAAAGATTTCTTTAACGTTCCAAATTATTTTAACCATACTAACATACGTATTTTATTTAACCACATCTAAAATAACCAAACTAAGTACTCGCTCAATTTGACAAACCAAAACTATATAATGAGATAACCCTCTTCACTCTTACGGGAGTTAAAAAAATATTTTTTCAAACCCTAACTGACAACCCTAAACAAAAATCATCAAAATAATCCCAACTAAAAAAACTCTTCAACTGACAGCCCTAAACAAAAAAAATGACACAAAAATAAAACGCGTCGGTGTGACAAGATGGTCGGACAAGATGGCGTCGTGTATATATAAGTGGGTCGTACCTATTGAACTCGCAGTGCCAGCCGGGCGGCGCGGCGGTCGCTTCGTGCGCGAGCAGCGCGCCCGCCGCGTGCGCCGCCCACCGCCGCCAGTACGAGGTGTGCAGGGCGCCTGCGCGGAATGCGCTTACTAGCGTCTGGGGGAGTTACACGTAATAATTGTTAGTTATAAGACAGAGAATAAAATTATCAAGATAAATATGTCTATTGATAATTATCACGATATCGAACAGATATAAACTTAGCAATCCTAGTGTAGGTACTGGTATTTGCCTACTTGCCCATCATAATTGACGTTAGAATAAATTATACACTTCTAATAATCAAGCTAATCTTTATAATACTTTTTTTCATAATTTTGACATTTGCAAACTTGGAAATAAAAACAGTATACACTATTTAATTAAATTAATGAGTGGAATATCATCCTCATCCTCCTAAACTGCATTAATTCTAGTTTGTTGATTGAGTTTTTTGAGCTCATTGAGAGAGTTTAGTTTGTTTGTTTAAACGCGCTAATTTCAGGAACTACTAATCCGATTTGAAAAATTCTTTTTGCATTAGATAGCCCGTTAGCTGAGTAAGGCTCTATAGGCAATATATCATCCCGGAAAAAAATGTACGATTCCCGTGAGATAGATTTGTTTTTGTCTAGGGACGAACCCGAAGCGAAGCGATAGTGAGTCGCTAGTAGCAAATAAAAATGAAAAATGCAAAAAAAAGGAATAAGATATATATGTATGCACATATTTTACCTGCATTTGAATCAACATCTCCTGGAGCGGTGTCAAAGAACATGGCTGTAATTGATTCAAAAACTTCAATTTCGCTTCAACCAACTCTGTTAAATCGTCTAAATCTTCATCTTTTTTCTCTTCATTCAGCGTCTCTCCTTTTGTAAAAGTCAAACCATTTCCATAATTTATCGTGTTCTTTGGACTTGTTTCACTTTCATCATCTTTGGAGAAACCTAAACCAGTTCTTTCACTTGAAAACCCTTCTATAAACTGTGAATATTTTGTTGTGTAAATTGGCAACTCTATCTTTTCTTTTTTACGTTCTGGCAAAACTGAATTGGAGATTCTTAATTTTTTCCTATTAACATTCTCTAAATGTTCATCACTGGCCATTAAATAGACATTCTCTTTTTTTTCTTTCTCATATGGAATATCTTGTTTTACATCAAGTTTATTTTCGTCTATATTAACTGCACTTGGAAATAGACTTGGTCCATTCATCGGGTACAAAGATTTTAATTCATCCAAAGGCGGAGTTTTATCACCTTTCGGTGAACTGGTGATACTATTTGTGTTAGATCTATCATCAAGTTTAGATTTAGTTTTCACTTTAAACTCCTTCTTTTCAATTTCCTCTAACAGATCATCAATATCAACATTCATGTCTTTTGGTGATGAAGCATTAGATTCATCTTTTATTATCCTTTGTAATTCTGAAGGTAATTCCCCACCCAGTTTTTCTAGTAGCTTCGCTTTGTCTTTTAATCTTTTCAATAAGATTGATTCATCTTGACTATCATCATCGATGGATTTTACTGATTTGGCATCCTAGCATAGTACAGAAAAAATCCATTAAAATAAAAATAAAAAAATCTGAATTTTTTAATCATCCTCATAAATTTTCAGATTGAAAACTTTAACCCATCACAACGCTTGATAACATTTCCAATTTAACTAAAACCTCTTTCACAGCATTACTATGCCTTATGACACATTCTATCATACAACAGAACATGTCAAAAGAACATAAGTAACACTATTTTCACACACCATGTAAAATCAATATATTATTGATTTCAAATGGTGGAACATAGAAATTATGAGTTATTAGTCCTCTTGGATTGTTATTCTTGAAGCGATTATCAGATTCTTTTCTCATCATTCACAATATAAAAGTAAATAAAAAAATGTGTATGCGTGTGCGCATGTGCGTTAGTGTGTGTGCGCATGTGCATGTGTGTGTTACATGATGTTAATTTGAACGAATATTTAACCATTCCAGTAACATAGAAACAAACACTTTAATATATCTTCAGGGATGTAAATAACTTGAATTAATAATGTACATAATAGTATGGGGAAATAGAAAACAATGTGTAATGTGCATTTTCTCTTTTGCAATGCAACATAGTGAATGTTACATTAAAATTTAATAGATTGGGGATATAGTATCTCCTTTTGGAACAATCTAATATCCCCATAATATAAAAACTCAAGATAGAAGATGACATATTTCACTATAATGTAGCTCATGAATGCTTAGTTTTTTGTACTGCATGATAAAGAGGACAAACCAACAAATCTACATTCATGTATTTAACATAAGATGTTAATATTAGCTCTTCCAAAGGAAATTATATCTGCAAACCTCGTCATAGTAAGCTAATTTCACAAAATAACATTTAACATTCCATGTGTTTATAATGTTTTAGTATCTATTTAACTAAAACAAAATTTGTATGCAAAATTAAAAGAGAATACATCTATTCATATATATGTCTGTATGTGTGTGTGTGTATGTATAAGAAAAATTTAAAAAACTTACTTCCTCTTTATTATTCTCCACCTTTTCAGGAGATTTCGGTTTTATTAGTTCTGGAGGTAGCTCTGGACCAATAGGCATTGAATAGTTCTGGTTCGGAGGTAAAGGTGGACCAAATTCCGTTTGGGGCTTGGTTTTTTGCTTTTTCTGGGGATTTTTTGGTAGCTTATTTGGTTTTGGTGATGGTGGTTTGGGTTTTTTCTCTGATTCATCATTAGATTCTGAATCAGAATTGTGGTAGGAAGTGATGAGCTCAATTTTTCTGGAAATACAAAGAGTGAAAATTGTATATTAAAAATAGTATAAAAATGACTTTTAGTTTTTTCCTTTCTTATAAATCTTTCTTCTAACAGTATAAAAATGTTTTTTTTATGATTTTCTTTTAATTATGTTAATGATTACATAAATGTACCAATAAAATAGTATAGTATTTGAAATTCTTACTGACTCGCTCATGTTGTATCAAGTTGTACAACCAAGTTACCCGTTGGCACAAAAAAAATTTAACACTTCTAAAACATATTTCTTACATAGATAACCTTTACCAGCACTTTTTTAATATTAGTCAGAGCATCCATAAATATAAAACAAGGTCAAGGTACATCTCAAAACATAGGTTCTTTAAAGTTAGAACAGAGATGAAAGGATATCATAGCTAAAAGATGTTTCTTGATCTAAACTGTATGTAACCCTTAAAAGTATAACATAAATTGATAAATATGTTGGGACATTAACACACAGCACCTTTTAGTTCCATGGTAAGCTACAAGGCTTGTATTATGGATACCAGGAAGTTGATACACTACAAATATATAACTTCTAATACATACATATTATAAATATAAACACTCATGACTGGAGTACAACCTTTCATGCTCATCACACAAATGAATGCCTCCAGAGGGACTCGAACCCGTGACCTCTAGCACAGCATGTAGGGTTACTACTACAAAAACTAGTCACAGATTGTACACTATTCCAAATCAAACCTATACTAATAAAATTAAAACTCTTTTGTACTTACTCTTCCTCATCATCACTGACAGGCCTCCTTTTATTTTTATTATTTTTGTCTTTTACATTCTTCTCTGGCTTTTTAGATTTCACTTTAGCTATCACCTTGTTTTGTGAATTCTGCTTCTCTGCTAATGCTTGTTGGTATAACTGCCATTCTTCGGCAGATACTTCTGTTGAACCTACAATGAAAATAACATAACATAAAAAAATATTTTAACGGATGAATATTTAACATATAAGGAAAATTTCATCAAATCACGGGGAAAAGTAGACAAAATAAATTAAAAATTAGGTAATTTATTATACCTGATGCATGTAACTGTTGTTGTGCCAATTTAAGAGCAAGTAAGTACTCAGGTGGAGCTTCCCATGTCACAGCATTAGTTTGCTGATTCCAATAATATGTGAACCCACTGTTTTCATCGTAACAGGCTGACCAGGCTGTAAGAAGCAGCAAAATCACATAAATGAATCATTAATATGAAATTTAATTCTTTATAAGAGATAGTAAAATTTGTTAAAAGTGCATATTTAATGCTTGCTTAACAAATAATTGCTTAATTAACAATGCTATTAAAAAAATAGGACAGCTAATTAAACTTTAATTAAGATTAATTTAAATAAAATAAATTTCCAAATAAAATACATGAAATCATCATCTTTATACTGCATAATTTATTGATAGCAAGAAATAATGATATTTTTAATATACGCATTTTTATGACGTTTTCAAAATACATATTTATACTTATTTGTCTTACAATATCAACTTTTATATAGTACTATTATTAGTTATAATTTAGAAACCGGTTTTATTAACGTGGTCTTATTGATATGCGTAGAGATGAGGAAATGAATATATATAATACTTACGACAATGAGGTATCGGTGCTGGATGTATACCAGCAGGTATACTTGTAGGTTGGTTGTTTGGAACAACTTCATAACCTGGATATCCCATACTTTTGACATTATCACGTTTGGAAGGTGTAGAAGGCCCATCTTCTAATTCATCATCAGAATCACCATAATTGGCAATTAGTCCTAACGGATTTGATTTACTCATATTAAGTCCACGTTTTTTTACGATTATGATTATATAGACTTGCTAGAAAGTGCTAAATTGCAAAATGCAACACATTTATACCACGACAATTCGCCATTCGCGAAATATTAAATGACAATGACATTTGTCATGTATACGACGCCATTATCTTCATAGACAATCTCGTGACGTTCAATTTGACGATCAAAACGTTCAGTATAAATATGCTTGCTTATAATATTTTATAATGGTACCGATGCGACATCGGTAATAATTATTAATTAATTGTAAACCCACATATAGGTCTTGTACTTTGTAGTTATGTTAAGGAGTTATAACAAGATCTCTGTTTGAGTTACATTACATGTTATTAAAAGATTTTATATTAGAAAGAAATAGACTGTGTGCCCTAAGATATTAAACAAGTGTATTACTTATATTAAGATCATTTATTAATTATCTATATAATCCGGCGTGAATGAATAAGCGAACGATAATTTATATTATATATATTGAGATGTTACCATTCTACCTTAGTGAAGAGAAAGAAATACCTAATTTCACTAATTACAATAATTTTAAATACCTATGCATTTGTTGGAACGATGTTCCTCAATGCAAGTTGCATATACTCGGAAGTCGAGACACTTGGCGAATGAGTACTAGAGGCAGAAAATTGTAATATTTTTGCCGTCACGACATTTCTTATTATTTAGGTACTAAAAGCCCTTTTTGTTTTCAAAAGACTTGTGACGTCCGCCAACCCATACTTGGCCAGCGTGGTAGACTATGACTCCTGACCCTCCTTCTATTGAAGTGAGTCCCGTGCCCAGCAGTGAAACGTTAAAAAGGGCTGCATACATACATACATACCTTTTGTGACGTCATCATTAGTACCAGGCTATTATAAATGGTAAGGAATGTAACATACATTTGTAAGATCTGTGCAGGCCCTTCTTCGTTCACCTTCAATATGTACAATGTACTTTGTTTGATGTATACAGTAACCTAGTACCCACTCGTGACTTAACTTTATGACCTAATTTATGAGCCAAAGGAAAGGAACTTTGTTCCTAGCGGATATCTCAAGATACCTACTTACCGACTTCTGACCTGTTGTAGGCCACGGCAGCCAATCTCACTGAGACTAACCAACTGTGAAGGAGATAAGAAGAGGATTATGTGCAGCGCATGTACGCGCAGACACAGGTCTCTATTCATTTCACCCTCAAATCCTAATGGGAAAAAAAAATCGATAGGATCGGAAAGAGATCAGGCGCAGTACCGACGGCATCACCTGCTCTTTGAAGCACGGGGTTGCAACATGGCCAACTTTCCAACTCCGGGTTGTTACTCAGACTTTCTTAACAGAATGACTCAATAATTAAACTTGGTCAGATCTGGGATTCGAACCCATGACCTCTAGATTTACAGGCGTACGTGCCGTTACATCACCGAGGCAGTAACTAAACCTGGCACATACTTTGTTAACCGACTTCGAAAAAAAGGAGTAGGTTCTCAATTCGACCGTATATATTAATCAGATTTTTTCGAAGTCGGTGCCAGCCAATACAAATCAAAGCACACCGACTTCGAAAATCTCTGATTAAGTATCTATTCTAAATGAAAATCCTCGTTTAGTTATTTTTTACTTTTCAGTGCCTGGAAGTCGTTTTTTTTTTGTTTTTTTAAGTTTTTATTAACTTTGCCTGTCGTTTTTTTGCTATGGCAGTATTTGTTTTGGATTATATCCATTTCTTTATAAATATAGCGAGATGTTAGCAATGTCTGTGTGAAAGCTATAATATAATTCTCTATGTTTAAGTTAGCTAATAGACTGTTTATTTTAGTTTTTAGAGGATGTAATCTAGCCTGCAGTCACAACCCATAGATAATTACTTCTTTTATTTAAAAATATAAAAGTACTTATAATTGTAGAATTAAAAAGGAAAAAAAATATAATGTTAAGTATTTATTCACTAACTTATAACAGACACGTGTAATAAAATATAAACAAAGTTATAAATATTTAATCTAACTTAAATGATGTCCATCTATTTTACATATTATAGCTTGTACTATGTTTAAATATTACATACAAGTTTATTACATCTCATCAATATAACAATAACATTAACATATATAATGTACTAGCAGTACCCGCGGCTTCGCCCGCGTTTAAACTTTCCATCGCTACCAAACTTCAAGGGATGACCCGTTGGGATAATCTGAAGATTGCCTGAAAATGTTATCAAAATTCTCCAGCCTTTTTGGAGTCCATAAGGAGCCTACATATCGATTACATACACATCGATTTTATATATATAATTTTATAGATATTGTGTGAACAACAAACAATAAAAAAATAGCAAAACATTACACCTCATTGACTATAAGAACCATCAAGTCTATTTTTTTGACACATGAAACAAAAAAGATATTTTTTTTTATGTAACGATTCGAATATATATTGTAAATATTATTAAAAAAAAACTTTTGATATAAATATAAAAAAAAATCTAGTTAACATTCCACTTTGTAAATTATTTTAAATGAATACGTCAGTTATTATAAATTATACCAGAATCTAAGTAAAAATTAACATCATAATTATGTATATAATATGTACATGAAATTTGTACTGCACAATATAATAACTAGGTACTGTACAAGATTGCATTCTTAGGTTGCGTCTTAAATATTTTATCTAAGTGAATAATCGTTCTTGACTTTTCTACCATCTTAAAATTAACTATACATTTTATAATCATTCTAATATAGTCATTACTTCAAAATGAAACCTGTCTTTTACTTAATAAACAAGGTTTGATGTGTTTATTGGTCTTAATGGGAATGTGGCAATCATCAAAATTTATTCAAATTATAATGACTATAAAGACTTATACTAATGTATCCTTAGATGTTACCGCTTGACAATGCAAGGTTCACAAGTACCAGGATTGAGGTAAGCTGGGTGGCACTGAGGACAAGCTGGGTTTTCCCCATAACTTTCTCTTCCAGGCCGAGGTACATGTACTTGGAAGGATGTTTGCGCATTTTCATCCTCATACCCTGGATGTGGATTGTCCAACGGAAATACGTAATCTGGGACAAAATATGAGCTGATATTGTATTCAGTGTTACGAGGAGTAGGATCAACTTCTTTCGGCGTAGATCGAGTTATGACGCTGAAAGGTCTTTTTTGTTGCTTAACAGGTTTTGGAGTAGTCGTGTTTGTTTCATTGCCAAGTTTGGGAGGTTCCAAGTCAAATGCAGGTACTGCCCATTTCCATTCATAATAAATAGGAGGCCCCATAGTAGTTGTAATTTTCGGAGTAATATCAAACTTGGGTGGTAATAATTCTTTAGATGGTGGTGCTACTTGAATGTTAGATGATTCTGTATTCGAATCAGTATTCGATTTTATATTAACAGTATTGAATCTTGACCCTTCTGAAGCACTATTTTTGCTACTACTTTGGACTATATTAAAGTTATTACCAAAGTTTTTATTTTTTCTTGGACTCCGATCTTCCTCTGAGCTGATCTGTCCTTCAGGTAAGTGATGGTTGAGATCAATAATTTCAGTCTTTGTCATTGCGGTTTTGATAGAATCGGAAGAATTGGGATCGAAACGTTTAATGAAATTAAAAACAGCATCCGAAGTTGGTTTCACTTTGCTATTCAATTCAAAACTACCAGAATTACTCTCAGTCGTTGATGGCAAGAATGGAGGAACTAAAAGTTGGGATGGGCGATTTACATTGCTGTTTGAAGAAAATATAGAATTAGTTTTTAGAACATTCGTTTTAACCTTATTTATTGCAAGATTATTCGAATCAATATCGATTTCAGATTTATTTATCGAAGGTTGTTTCTTTTTGGAACTAGTAGACCACGAGGTGGGCGGTCTGTAGTTTCGTTTGTCACTGTCCAATTCGTTTTCGTTCGTGTTGATTGTATCTGATATCCCAACGATGCTGTTACCCGGGTGAGATGGAAACTGCAAGCCAATAAAGTAAAAATGAATAATTTTAAAACATAAGTAATGAAATAATTTAAGATAACGTTTGTTTATTCATCGTTTCTCTGTAGTGTGTTGCTGAATGAAATTGAGATACTAATTTATTTTGCTCTAAGATTGTAAGCCTGTATACATAAAATATAAATATGTTGGGAAATTAACACGCAGCACCATCTAGTTCCGGGGTAAGCTACGAGGCGTGAGTTATGGATATCAGATAGTTGATACACTACACATTTATAACTTTTTTAATACACATGTACATATTATACATATAAAAACCCATAACTGGAGTATAAACATTCGTGCTCATCACACAGATGAATGCCCCTAGCAGGACTTGAACCCGCTACTGCTGGCATAGCAAGTAGGGTCACTAAAAACTGAGCCAAACGTGTCGTTATATAATAATAGGAAAAGCGTAAAACATTAGATTATTAGGTTATTTTTTGACCTCGCTTGTAAATACTGCAAGTAAATTCGCCGAACTTCGTTGGACTACTATGATAAATTCTAACGTTTGTATGTGTGTACAACGTACGTAAGTGCATGTTAAATATATTTGGTCTTCAATCTTCACGTTGGCTGGACGAATGTATACAGCCCTTTATTTTTAACCTCCCACTGCTGGGCACGGACTTGCCTTCCCTACAACGGGGATCAGTCTATTGTCCACATGGATGAAATTAAGTAGGTAGGTACATAGAAAATCTATGATCCGGAGTAACATATAGGTTGCTAAGCCATTTATGTTATATAATATGGACAATGTTTTTAGGAACAGGAGATATTTTAGATCTATAAATTAAACTTAATTAATGTGATAAAAATAAGGTAAACAGCTTAAACTAGTTTTATTATTTATTCGTAGAGTTTTATATTATATAAAACTTTTTTTTTTTTTATGAGATTCAGTGACAAACGAGCAGACAGACCACCTGATGGAAAGTAGTACCTGTCGCCCATAACACCTACAGTTCATGCATTAGGTTTTAAGTAACAAAAATGCAGAACCACAGGTGCGTTGTCACTGTGAGGACTAAGATGATATGCCTCTTGCCTGTAATTGCGCTGGCTACCTTATCCTTCAAACCGGAACACAACAATGCAATCATTGTTGCTTGGCGGCAGAAATAGATAAGGGGGTGGTACCCATCCAGTCGGACTCCTCAGGCTTGACAGAGTCCTACCACCGGTACAAATGTAACTAATTTATTTAAAATTCATCTTTAGATGTCTAAATATTTCATTTTCAAAACAACAAAGAATAGAAATTCTTAATGAATCCTCGATCTTTGGCTTTATAATAATTATTAATTAATTTATTATAACAAAAATACATATTTCTGTACTAAAAGATGATCAATTTTAATTTTAATTCATCATAATACCACGACCTCTTACACTTTACACTCTAATTTGAACATCTTGGTGTAAAGTAACAAAACATGTTAAACAAGAAAATTCAATCATCAATTTATAATACTAACTAGCCACTCATCCTCGCTTCACTTGAGTTCGTCCCTAAGTTGCTTTTCCATATAACTTTCATCCTTATTTTTAGCCTCTTAAGGGATGGTTTCCGGGATAAAAACCATTAAAACTATAACCAAATTTCATCTAAATCGGTTCAGTGGTTTCGCAACATATTCAACAAACAAACAAACAAAAAACCTTTCCCCTTTATAATATTAGTATAGATAAGTTTAAAGTACCTTAGATTTTGCTTCTCTCAATCCATCATAATATTTACTGTTCGGTGGCACAGATAAAATATCTGGACGGGGAGTGCGAAGTCTCATATCCGACTCGGATACGAACGGCTTGTCTCTTTGACCTTTAAAAAAATATAAAAAATTAGTAATATAACTTATAAATAGCATACTAAACAGTGTAGTGATGAATAATAAATACTTGTATATAATATTAAGAAGAATACATATATGCACATTAATTTTTTTTAATGTCTATTAGTGATTACTTAAAACGATATTTTTTTAAATAAAAAGCTGGATATAATCTGACTTCAAAATCATTTAGAACGTAATTATTACCAAAATGAGGTGACTTAACCCTCGAGGTACAACGGATTGAAAATAAAGTCACAAAAGTTTATAATTTATTTTCTATCCATTTTTCCGTTTTTGAAATCGATTAAAAAAGGCTTTATCTTAGTCAAGTCAAACATATTTCAATCCTTATTTACCTCATACATTTGCATGATACTCATACAACATAAAAAATATTGTATGACCTCGGAAACTAAAAAAAATCTCGTATTTTATTTCTGCATTTTAATAACAACTTTTACCTAATGATATCCTGTAGATTATTTTCCCTAGACAGTAAAAAACAAGCAATTTTATGCTAAATTTTATTATAATCTGTTCTATGCTTTTATTAAGAAAAAACAAATCTTTACATCCAATACTTAAAAGAACATGATGATTACATTATTTCCCTCATAGAATGGCATCATCATCCTCCTGCCCATTTCTCAAATTAGGTCGGCCTAGTACGTCTTCTGTACTTACTGCTGATCGGTTTGGGCAAAAGTTTTACGACCGGCCGCCTGCCTGACATTAACCCTAATTAGGAATGAAATAAAAAGATAGTGCATAAATTCAAACGATGTATTCACAATACCGTATTTTCATCAATATTGTATGACCGAAACAAATCTTTACGGGTCTTACAAAATTTTAACAAATTAATGTGCAGCTCAATTGGCTTTTATAAAACAAAATGATAGTTCAGAAATACATCTTTAGCTTTTAATGACCGTTATTAAGTCTCAGTAAACAATTCAAATGGGCTCCAATGATACCAACACGAGATACCTTAAAACTTGTGGGTAAAATAATAAGCAATTAACACTTCCATATGTGTACATAGTGAAACAAGAAAACTAGTAATGTCAAGGGTAATGAACTATTACATGAGTATGTTAAAGTCAAAACTATTTTTGACTGACAAAAACAGTCAAAAGTAGTTTTGACTGCAAGCCTCGGTCAATAGCGGCTTAGACCGTTATATATATAAATAAATAAATGTGTAGGGACATTAACACACAACAGCATGTAGTTCCATGGTAAGCTACGAGGCTTGTGTTATGGGTACCGGACAGTTGATATACTACACATATATAACTTTAAATATATACATATTATAAATATAAACATCCATGACTGGAGTACAAGCATTCGTGCTCATCACACAAATGAATGTCCCCAGTAGGACTTGAATAGGAGGTAAGTAGATTAAATAATGAAACGGTATAGAATTATTCTAATATCGTCAAGGAAATTAATAATACCTTAGGCAATGTTAGGTTAGGTAAGATTATTTTATTTATTAAAAGTGATTTTGACTAATTCTGGATGAATCAGTCAAAAGTGATATTGACCAATATTTTTAGTCAAAACAAACTGCTTTTGAATAACCTCTTTAGTCAAAAGTTATTTTGACTGTTTTAGTCAGTCAAGTAGTTTTGACTAGAGAACAGTTTTGACTGTAACAGCTAGGTATATGGTCTTAGATGTTTTACTCGTTTACATTGGTAAATGCGTTATTTCAAATCTTTTCCTCCAACAGCTGCATGGTAGAAAGTTCTTGGGAGCAAGAACGCCAAATTTGCATAGCATTAGTGCTTACAAAATATATCTTTCCGTATCCGTATTCCGATCATTTTTATTTTCTTCTTCTAGCTTCATGAAAACGTAACGTGCAAGGCGCAAAGGAGTCATAACAGTGACAATTCAATCCTTTAAAATAAAACTATTTTTTAGAGAGACGGTCTCTCCCGTGATCATGATTGCTGTAAAGCATTCGAAACGTCGGGAGCCAAAAATCAAAATAAGTCCACGAAAAAATCCGAAAAATATTTAAAATGTCAAATATTCGCTTAAATCTAAGAAAGTATTAAATCTCTCTTTTAATAGTTTCAGAACATGTCGATTACGTTAAAATCAGATATGCCTGTCCTTAAGATTGCCAAATTAAACCCAGATCGTAACAAATATAATATGAGCTCTTAGTAAGTACTAAACACTAGTGTTTTCAAAGAATCTTCTAACAGTGTCTTAACCAAAAACGAATACAAAGTAAAACACGTAAATCGTACAGTTGATAACGATCTTATATATAGGTATGTTACCATATTGTATGTATGTATGTTGGTACGTATTGGTTGTATTATTGAAGAATAGTCCCAAACTATTTTATTCCTTGCATCGAAGGGGCATGATTGTTATCTCTCATCGGCCTTCTTCCGAAGGTGAATTTAAGTTTTAAATATAAATATTGCACCTTTTCATAGCCTCTAAAAGACTTTAAGAGATTCAATATAATTAAAAATCTAGTTTTGCAAAACGTGACGACCTGCACAAAATCATGCTATCGCTCGATTTAACACAATATTTGTTACTTTATTTATTGTAAAGCGGGCCTATAAAATAGTGGTATGAATTATCAATTTAAATTATTAATTAGCTACACCACATACGTTAAGTGGTCATATATATTATACTTTCTTAGATTTACGCGAATATTTGTCGTTTTAAATAAAACTATATTTTCTGATTATTTCACGGATTTATTTTGTTTTTGGTTCCCGACGTTTCGAATGCTTTACAGCAATCATGGTCACGAGAGAGACAGGTTTTAGATGTCTCAAAGGCATTATATACTTGTTACAGACAGTGCACTGTAAAATGATACCTATATTATAAAAATCTACAAAATAAAAAAAATTGATTGAGCAGTATAAACAGGTCTGACTTATCTTCTATGCCTTTTGTTTAAGGGGCATCTATACTTAAACACTTAGTTCCAGTGAAAGTCTAGAAATTACATCACAACAGTTTACCTAACTTACCATATATTAGCATTTTAGTTATCAAATTGGAATAATGACTAGGCAGACTACAGGCCAAAAGCTGGTCATTGGTGGCTGGTATAAACAAAAAGGGTTACATAACCACTACGAGTGTATAACCGACAGTCAAATTGTTATCTCATTAAATATTTAAGTTGTACATTTACTGTGTTTTCGAAGTCGTGACAAACGTCCGATCAAATATTTATAAAGATAACGAAATTCCTTAAATGGATAGTACGTAACTAATACCTAGTAGAAATCTCAGCTATGTACATCTGCTTTGTGATAAATTAGTTAAGATAACCATTATAAATTTAGGTTGGGATTATTGATTTTCGAGAATTTTGGGAATAGTCTCGGAATTTATTAAGGGTCGATCCATATTATAGTGCCTATCACAGTCTGTTCTCGGTCAGACGCTGGTCTGGTAAAGTATTTTTAAACAATAAATAAAACTGGAATGTGATTCTACCGGAACTCGATTCTTAATAATAATGTATTAAAATTGATAGTGTGAATGTACTCTTTGTTTCTTGTATAAAATACTTTACTAAACCGATATCAGACAAGAACGAACCGTAATCAGCACTATTACACTGCATAAAATTTTATAAAAAAAGGACCGTTGGAGTCGAACCCACAATGTCCTGCATAGAGAAATAAATCTAAACCTCTATGCCAAGTCGTCACTTTAGTGCTTATTTGTTCAAACTTACTTGTTGTACTTCACAATATAGAGCTTTTTCCTATATTTTAAAAACAAAGCTTTATTTCTAAGACTAGCGGCTCACCCCCGCTTCGCTCGGGGTCATCACTGGGTGATTCTTTCAATTGGTATAACTTTTTATTTATGAAACAATTGAAATAAAACTGAATGTTAAGTGAACCTTACCACAATACATTATCAACTATCAACAAATTGGTTAAGCCGTTTCTAGGAATAGCGCACACAAACGCACAGACAAACAGGCAAAAAATCTAAAAATCATTGTTTCGGGGTTCTATTGCTTTAATAAGGACTCCCAATAATAGTTTTTCTCAAATATCTTCCATGAACAGACAGCGATCAGTTACAATTTTATTATCTGTATAGATTTATGAACATATCTAGATAAAATACATCTTTTCGGCTTCTTTAAAGTAAAATGTGTATTTTGTCAATAGAGTTGATATTAAAAGTCCATAAGTCTGTACTAAAAACTCTTTTGGTAAATAGTTTGTTTGGACAAATAAGTAGGTAATGAGACGACGAATTGTAGTGGTCATTGAATATACTTTTAGTGAAGTTTACCTATCAGCAGGTTGGCATCGTAGTCGTCCTCAGAGTTGGTGCAGTTGACCATGTACCAATGATCACATATCAGCATGCGTTGCTGGAATAGTGTTGTGTTTGGACACGAGTAGCTGAACTGCCTGCCGAGACCGTCGCACATGTGGTACACCTACAAATGTAACATTTAAACGTAAATTAATTTATATTAATAATTTAATAAATATATAGTAGTTAAAAAGTGAACTTTGTTTAATGGATTCATTGATTTTGATTGAAATATTTGGGATTGAAAGGAAAATGGAATTTAAAATATGTTTGGGTTTTTTTTGTGTTTTTGTGTATGTTTACTCTTATATAGTTATGTGATGTAAATAAATTTTACGTAAATAGAGTAAATCTAAAGATACAGTTTTAAATGTTAAATAAATTTGTATTTTTTCTAAGCTCACAGTGTGTAAACGACCTAATTATAATTTGAATAACCATTAAAATAACAAACAAGAGCTTTAAAAAAACTAAAACTTTTACAAAGTTGTTTAAAAGTATAAAAACACTATTTTATAATTTAATTTTATGCTCGCGACGTCCTTTTGCATAACCTTATACAGTACCTATACCTTTTTTATTTCCCGACATTTACTAACCAGAATTGTGTTAAAATAACTAATCAGGGCCAACTAGTCACACTTTACTTTTATGCAAGTTTAACAAAAATAAAAGCTTAACTTAATTTTTATAATAAACAAATCTATAATTTATGACAGAAATTAATCTACAATATACAGGTATATATTATAATAAAATTCTGAGTCAAATCTATACGTTAAATATTTTTCGGAAAATCTTATATAAATAGCCATTATTATCGATACAGACGTCGAATCTATAGTTTTAGAAATTTTGTCTGCCTGTCTGTGACCGGATCACGAGAAAACTACTGGATAGATTTTGATAAAATTTGATATAATGATAGCTGGATATACGGGTCAACATATAGGATACTTTTTCCAGCGGGAAAATATCTCGTCTCTGAGAAACCTATACTAAACGTTAAAACGTACCTACGGAAGAATGTGAGGGTAGCGAGGGTGAGTCGATAGTCAAAAGATAAATTTCTTAAGACATCAAATCTAAAAATTATCATCTTAAAAATGTTTTTAATTGTCTTATTTAAAGCAATTAAAATACACGGCAATTCTTTATTTTTTTTTTTTTTTATAGTATTCAGTGATAAACGAGCAGACACAAGAGTTAGCTTTGAAAGGGTACTTCCCGTTGACCTAGAGTCATAAAAGGAACTAAGATCTAATAGCACAAGAAAAAAAATTAAAAGCCTTAATACGTAGTATAATTTATTATTGTGTTTTTTTTACTACATAAAATATAAATGTTTGTTTTTTTTTTTGCAAATACTTTTCATAAAAAAATTGTTAATAATAACTTTTATGTTGCTTAAAAGAAAAATTATTATTAACACTATGGAAAAACGAATTTGTAAAAAACATATTATTCCCACTTAAAAGACCATAAAATCTTTTTCATAGCTAAATTACATGATAACAAATAAATAAAAACCAAACCTTTATACAGTTCTGGGCCCAATTAAATAACTACGATACATATGTACATACTATAATAATATTTATATATTTTCCTCTGCATTCTTCAGTTCAAAAATTAAGACGCATCTAGCGACATGTAAAAAAACAAAATACTGACTTTCCCGAACAGTCGATACAACTTTTTAACCCTCGACGCAAAAAGAGAGGTGTTATAAGTTTGACGTCGATGTTTGTCTGTCTGTGTGTGTGTCTGTCTGTGGCATCGTAACTCTCAAACGGATGGTCCGATTTCGATGCGGTTTTTTTTATTTGAAAGCCAGTTTCCTTGTGATTGTTCTTAGTTATGTTTGGTTAATATCGGTCCAGCAGTGTAAGAGTATCAGCTCTTTTCCAAAATTATTTACTTTTTAAGGGTTGTTCCTTAAACTATAAGTATTTTTTGCGTAGGGCTTTTTTTAATTTTAAATTTAATTACAATTATGACTTTGTTATTAAACGAGTTTGCAAGATAACATCGAACTCGTGACCTCTCATCCAAGTGGCACTGCTAAACGTAACAAACCACTGAGCCATACTCAATAACTTCCTCGACATATGTAACTATTAAATCACTTAAATCTAATTATTACATGCCATTCAACTTTTTAGCTAACTTCCGACTTGTGTAATGGAAGAAGCATCGTGTAACGCACAAGGTAACGTGATATTATGATTATTCACTAATTTTAATTTAACACTAATTTAGTTAGCTTTGTTCGCCCACGACTTATTATTTATATATTACTAGCGACTCACCCACGCTTCGCTCGGGTTTATCCCTAGATACGTTTTGACGCTTAATATGGAATAAATAGACTATATTTACATAAGTATGATAAGTTTTATATCCCTTACTTGAGAAATGATTGATTCCCCATACACACTTCCTTTTCATCCCCTTAAAGGATGGTTTCCGGGATAAAAACTATCTATATATCCTATATCCTTCCCAGGGTCTCAAATTATCTCTATGGTTTAAGCGTGAAAATATAACAGATAGAAGAGTTACTTCCGCATTAATAATATTATTATTCGGTGATTGAGATCTATGGTGGTGGATAAAACTATGGTATGTTTTTAGAGCACCGAAAAGCACAGTAAATAAATAAACTAATAAAGAATATTGCCAATTTAAAAAAAAATATTGGTTTTTACTACACGATCTCACTCATAATACATGAGAAAAGTACAGAATTAATGTTTAATCTGTAGTCTTAGTTACATTTTATATTGCACATTATCTTATATGATTGACCTAATTTCCTCAAATTTCAACAGTTAAAAAAAATGTTCTCAAAGAAAAAAAAATTGCAAACAGACACACAAAAATTTCTTATATGTAATTAAAGGTAATACTAAAGAGAAACGATTAATCATAATTAGATAGTACTTGCTTTTTTACACCAAATCCAATTAATGATACGTTGCGTGCATTTTAAATCAATTTGCTAACAATAATAAAGCCAGTTTCACATTTGTTTTTTAATTTAAAAAAAAAATGAAATAGAATTATAAATCGCTAAGTAAAGACCTGTCACGGCTTTTGACAGTTTTAACTTTAACTATAGAAAGTTTTTTTTTCCTGTTAACGAAATTACACATAATTAAAAAAAAACATTATTTAGATTTTTTCCTAACTGTCGTTATAAAAACATAATTTCACCTCATAGACTTTAGCCAAAGTCTTAAGCCTTGCAGTCGGTCAGTGCGGGAGAGAGGGACACTCGGGTGAAATTTTCTCGACTGCCATTTTATTTTCGGGACTCACCGGCTTGAAGAGCTAGTGCGACTCATTATGTATCTAGTACTTTTTTGATCGATGGTAGACCGCCATGAAAATAAGTATTTTTCACAACATGTATTTGACAGCATTTATTTTAAAATCAATGGGCGATTAAAAAGGAATGCCTTAGTGTTTGGATTTTTGTACTATACATTTACTTTTTTTTATCTAAATATAATATTTAATAGCAGTGCAAATTTTGGTAACACAGCCCTAAATCAAAATGTAAAATTAGTAAATCTGTCAGCGACAACCACGCATAGATATTATAAGTACACAATATTGTACGTAATCTTTATATGAATTATTTCGCAAATGATGATATTAGGTATAATACATTATTTATTAAAGTAAAGACACTTTGAATATGTTTTTATTGCAAATTATTAACCTCATAACGACAGTGTATGCGCAAGCGCATTGTCTATTATTACGTATTTGCGTCGTGTGAACTAGGCCTATTCTAAACTATTTTTTAACGGTAAAATATCGTGATTTATTGAATATAATAATCATTAGTTAAGCGCGCGTTCTGCGATGCGTTTTTATGTTTTGTATATAAATAAAATGTAGATATTATCTTTTAATTGCTGCGTGCTGCGTTTACTGACCAGGTTAAAGTTACATTTCTAAGGCTTATTGTCAAATGTTACACGTGCGGTCTCTGAACGAACTGTGCGAAAAGCTCTTAGAATGTTCTACGTATTCAATATAATGATGTTTTAGGGCAATGTTTAGACTGCCTAGATATTGTAATGCGTTGTGAATGTTCTGCGAGGCACGCACTGATGGTGCTGCTTGCTGTCATAAGAAAGAGGATCGCATCTCTGAGATAGAGGATAAATGACAGCAGAAATTCTATCATACAAGCTGTAGCAGTCACTTAAGATTCTCAAATTTTAAGATTTTGGGTCTTTCTCCAGACATAGTTTAAATGATTTTTCATGTCATGTTTTCGTTTAAATGTTTAATTTTTTTTATAGTTGATATTGTTCTTAACGTAGGAAACTTTTGTATTTATTTTAATTAGTTTATAATTTTAGTTTGATTTACTTCTCAAATTGTATGAAAAAGTTTTCCGAAATAAAAATTTATTATTATTATTATGATTTTTCAATTACTTTACAACGACAAAGCCAAAGGAAGGGTTAAGATTTTGTGTTTATTTAATTTCCATGTACATATCTATATATGTATATATGTATGTATGTATGTATACATCCACCGTAGCGCCTAAACTACGTTCGATTTTGATGAATAAGGAGCAAATCAATTCGTTATTGTTGTCCGGGTAACATAGGCTACATTTTTTCGTATTTAGTTTTATTTTTAATTATAGTTATTTTTAGAATTTTACTATTGTGTTTAACCGGTGGTAGGACTCTGTCAAGCCTGAGGAGTCCGACTGGATGGGTACCACCCCTTATCTATTTCTGCCGCCAAGCAACAATGATTGCATTGTTGTGTTCCGTTATGAAAGATAAGGTAGCCAGCGCAATTACAGGCAAGATACATAATATCATCGTAGTCCTCACAGTGACAACGCACCTGTGTGTGAATCTCATTACAAAAAAAATTGTAACTTTATAAGGTAACAATTAGCCCTTTTTAATTAGAATCATCAGAGTTAAAAATGTAAATTGCAATCGATTACTTAAATCGATATGAGGCTAAGGATTGTTTGAACTTTAAACTGTAAACTAAAGGTATTTTAATTAAATACAGTACTAAAATCTTGCCTTAATAGGATATAACAAAAAACGATATCAAATCATTGAACATTAATAATTGCTTATATTATAGATGCGAATATGTTTGATCGTCTATTTTTCACGCAGTAAAAAACTAATGGTGTATGATTATCGTCGATACAAACAGTTCATGGGTCGAGGAATTTTATTAATGGTACTACTCTGACAGCACAGTGGACCATGGGAGCAGCCCCTTGGTTGTGTGATGTGCTTTGGCAGACCTGTCATCGAGGTGTCGTGCTTGAGTGCGTAAGCTATCCTGCAACGCCCCATTAAGATGGGGGAGGTTCCGTTCGATTTTAGTGGGTATCACTGGCTTTTCTGACCGGTAAGTCCCACATAACCACCTTTATAACCTGTACAGGTTGAATGCGTAATGCGATGAATAATTTTTGAGGGTTTTTTGAGGATAAGTCACTAGTTAGTTAGTTAATTCCAATTGAGGTAGGGATCTCTAATTTTTTTGATAATATAATTTAGCCTATGTTACTCGGTAAATATGTAGCTTTCTAATGGTGAAAGAATTTTTAAAATCGGTCAAGTAGTTTTTGAGTTAAATCGTAACAAACAAACAAACAAACAAACAAACAAACAAACAAACAAACAAACAAACAAACAAAAAAATCAAATGTTTCCTCTTTATAGTATTAGTTTAGCTGTGAAAGTGTGTTTGTTTGTTTGTCATTCTTTCACGTCGAAAAGGGTGACGGATTGGCATGTTTTTTTTTTTGTTAAGACATAGTTGGAGGGCTATAGAGTGACATAGGTTACTTTGTACCGCGGGGGATTATCTCATTCCCACGGGAAGACACGTTATAATACAACCCAAAAAATTATTTATGATCAGAATTACTTGAATTTCGGTATTAATACTATTCAATACAATTAAATAAATACGTGTTTTGCGTTTTTTTAAATTGATTCCATAAGAGAGTAAAATAGGGGATAAAAGTTTGTACCCTTTTAGAGTTTTTTTTTGTAGTTTTAGCGAAGGCAAAACCACGGATTCTGCTAGTAAAATATATATTTTAAAATATTTTATGGTTATTTCAAAATTAGTTAAAATATTTCAATATCACCCACCTACTTTCCCGTGAGAAGAAATACAAGACAAATCATATATCGTCGTGTGAAGATGCCCTACATAAACACAATGCGTTCGTAAAAGCCACGACCTTAAAACATAAACAATCTGTAGCTTAAATTAGCTTTGAGGTGAAGTAGGTGTTACTGTTAGTTAACACCTTATAAATAATGATAAGTGATATATTCGAATTTCATAGGTTTTGTAAATTTTAGAAAAGGAGATAATAATCCTTCTATACTTAATTTAATCAAGTATTTCAAACAGATCAAGATAACTTTTCGTAGATATTTTATTAAAAACCTTGCTTCACTTGGTTCCACCCCTAGGTACGTTTGAATTTTTTTGAACAGGACCTTAATTCTTTTCCTCAAATAAAAGTAGCGTTAGTTATTCCTTACAATATCAGCTATTTGCCAGTGAAATTCCCGTCAAAATCAGTCAAACCGTTTCGGAAATTAGCCGGAACAGACGGACAGACAGACAGACAGAAGGACGGACGGATGGACGAACAGACGGACGGACGGACAGACAGACAAAAATTTAGAAAAATATATTTTTTTTATAAGTACCTACCGTATATAATGTCATATGTATTAAGAGAAAGAGAGTCCCTCCGGTAACCATGATTTTATTTAAAACATACAAACAACATAATAATTTATAAATAAACTGTATATAAAATTATTTTTTAATTGAATTACTGCTATTGATAATTAATTAAAATAAAATAACTTCTATTTCCTTCTCTTCTACACTTTCTCTCTACATAAAATGGTAATAATATTTTCAATAATATTTTCTTAGATTTACGCGAATATTTCACATTTTAAATAAAACTATCTTTTCCGATTATTTCGCGGATTTATTTTCAAAATAAATCCAAAAATCTAAATAAATCCGCAAAATAATCCGAAAAAATAATATTTTCCGTATTAGATAATAAATCCCAGCACACAGTATTGCAAATATTTTTAAGTTAAATCTTCCACTTAACTCTATTTAGTATAAGGTTAAAGATTTTATCCTGCAAACAATGCGACGCTAAACGCAAACACGCCGCCCAAGGCTGTTCCTTGTCGCAGACAAAAGACCACGTGACGTTGTTTTGAATGATCATAACAAAAGGTTTTAGAAATTTTAATTTTAACAAATATTTTGATTCTATCCAACTACTTCCTGCTAATGTGTTTTAAGCTTTTGGAATTGACGGATTCAGTTATTATATTTCTTCTTCACTATATTTAAAGAAGAACACTTCAAAATTGAGTAAAATAATGTCTTTCTAACCGATTTCACTTACAGGCGCAAATCTTAATAAGGTTAGCCATCTCCACAGGACATATTTTCGTGCGCAAGTATGCGCTGTAACAAAAATGCGGTGTCGAATCTCTATACTTTCTCATATTTCGGTGATACAAGAAGTCGACTCGGTAAACGATATAGCATCGCTAACTTCACAAATCACATCTAAACCTAGCTAACTACTTTAAAGTCGATTATTTAAGCTACATAGTCATTTGAGTCGAGTCGGAACTCGAACCCAGGACCTCAAGATTGTTATAATAATTACATTTTTTTTTATAAAACTGAATATCTCGTTCATTTTAAAGACGGCTTATGAAAGTAAGATGGCGAATACAATAAAATATACATGTGCAAAATAAATAGAAGCTTTTGCAAATTTATATAAGAACTAGTTGCCCGCGGCTCCGCCCGCGTTCAGATGACCAAAAACCAAACTCTTAGGTTTTATATATTAGACAGCAGTTTTTATATTTTTTCTCAGAAATGACATATTTTCCCACGGTAAAAAGTATCCTACATGTTAACCCAGATAACCAGCTATTTTCATATATCAAATTTCATCAAAATCTGTCCAGTGGTTTTTCCGTGATGCGGTAACAGACAGACAGACAGACACACAGACAGACAGACAAAAATTCTAAAAACTATAGATTCGGCCTCTGTATAGATAATAATATTTATTTCAATAAAATTTTCCAGAAAATATTTAATGTACAGATTTGGAATAGTTACAATTTTATTATACATATGTACCTATAGACTGTATATTCCTAGTGTTTGATCGTCTCACACGTGGCGATTACGAAACGTTGACAAGTCAATGGCTGTATGTCAAGTGCATAATTATACAATTATGTAATATTTACTAAGTACGTTTAGTATTCAGACGAGCCTTTAACTCCTGAGTTATTTTCAGGCATGTAGTTCAATAATAGCCTAAGTAACAATCTTGAAATTATTTGATAAAGCAAACGAGAGTTTGATAAAGTACGCAGCCTTTTTTAACCTCCTACTGCTGGGCTTGGTTATCCAGGTTAACATATAAGATACTTTTTACTGCGGGAAACCTTTGCCCATGGAGTCAACGTGCTAAACGCTTCTTGAAATAGGCTCGTTTTTCGCCCAAAGAATCGGCATTGCCATTCAGCGGGGGAATGCGACTAGCATTCTTGCCACTATTCCACGCGGACATGACTTGTACAGTAATAATTAAATGTACATTTTTTTTAATATAAAACAAACCGGAACGGCACATTTTTCCGGGATAAAAAGTAGCCTATGTGTTATTCCAGACTATAATCTATCTCTGTGTCAAATTTCATCCAAGTCCGTTCAGCCGTTCTGGCGTGAAAGAGTAACAAACATACAAACATACATTCTTACAAATTTTCGCGTTTATAATATTAGTAGGATTAAGTATAGTTGTAACTAAAATCATAAATATGTATAATAACGAAGTAGTTAAATTAGATGAAATAGTTCTTTCCCTACCAAACAATAAGTGACGGCGTTAGAGCAATCAGACCGGTTATACCTTGACCTGAAAGTGATTGGAGGCGAAGCGTAGGCTTCGATGGAGGATGAATATCCTGGCATTCATAATTTCAACTCATTAAATATCTTTGTTATGGCTTTTGCCTACTTTAAGTTAAATCATATGTAAATGCTACATTGCCTCGTAACGCTGTATTATAATTTCAATTTTGTTTTAAAATTAAACACCAAGATGCAATTTTAATGCGCGTGCGTAATTTCTAATTGATATAATCTATACAGATAAATAAAATTGGAGTGTCTGTTTGTAACATTAAAATAACCGCTTCTTACTAAATACATATGGATGTATACAAGATACATATACCAAAACAACATTTTTTACAATTTTTGTTTGTCTCTCTGTCGGTCTGTCTCTCTGTCTGTCTGTCTGTTTGTTCAGGCTAATCTCTGAAACGGCTGAACCGATTTTGATGGGACTTTCACTGGCAGATAGCTGATGTTATAAGAAGTAACTTAGGCTACTTTTATTTTAGAAAAAAAATCAGGGTTCCGCGAAAAAAAATTAAAACCCATGAAATTGTGAACAAAATCTGCGTATGGCGTACGCACCCGAGCAAAACGAGGGAAAATTGCTATATAATTTAAATGAATATCTTAGGAGTAGCAAGCTACTATTTAGGTATACATAGCTAACCGTGAAAACCTACCTAGGGACGAACGCGAGCGAAGCGAGCGTGAGTCGCTAGTATTATTGTCGCTAGTATTGTATAAATTGATACGTAACGTAAATAATATTGATAATTTACTCATACTAATAACAATCATGTTAAACATCCAATATTAGAAATAAAAAACACGTACTATAGGTACATACATATGAGTGTATTTTAAGTGCAGATAATTACAAGTAAGTTGAATCCAAATCGTGGAATAAATTAAAGTTATTTTAAAAGTCAACTGCGACGCCCAGTTACGTAAAAGAAGCGAAAGTTCAAGGTCCCCTTGGATCAGTGATCGAGTGATGTATTTATGGCACTCTCAGTTTCTTCTGTAACACTTTAGTAGAATAATATCAAGTTGTATTTCTTATTAAAGCTCATATTAGTTTCATTAAAGCTTCATAACTTAAATATTTTCTTATATTTATCACTGGTGGAGAAAAAGCTGATGGAGATAAATACTCTCTCCTGTAATAACCTATATTTATATTAAAAAATCACATTGATACCTTTATTTTTGAGTGAAAAAGTGACAAACTAACAAACACGCTTTCTTTTGTCTTAAAATTATATTAATCTCCTGTTGTAAGAGTATCTCTTTTAAATTCAAAAACATAACTTACAAAAACCTAAGTTAGATTATGTACTATTTTTTTAATTCACATTTAGTTTGTCAAATATCACTGGTAGTTCCTAAGATAAGCGCGTTTAAACAAACAAAAACAAACTCAGCATATTTAGTATAGATGTGTGGGATGAATGTGTTAAATATAAATGGTTCATGTCTTATCTGTGAAGTGTGAATGACAGGAAGAACGAGTGAAAGGGATAGAGTGTTTTCGGCCATGATTGATTTGAGTATGACAGTTGAGTTTGAAAGAAAGAAACTTAGAAAGCGAACTGCATGGGCATTGTGTGAAGACGTAAGATAAAAATAATAAACGTATTAACACCTCCTGGATAGTTTCTAAGAAATTAATTTTTAACTGTGCCTGCGAATCTCAACGGATTAAAATCATGATGATGGTATCCTCAATCCCACTGATGTATCCGTTTTGTTTTGTAGGCTACACAGGGTAGAACAAATGGATGGGATATGAAAGAAAAGTAAGTTAAATATTGAAGTTATCAAGATTTACTCAAAGAAAACTTTTATTTATTTAAAAAAAAAATAACTGCATTTAATTTCAAAAAAAAGCTTACCTGAACCGGAAATGGAACTAAATAAAAATGTAAAAAAGGACACCGTCCTATTTTATCGAATAAATCGCTAGGGCCTATGGGAAGGATAAAATCTCTCGAACAAATATTGCGTACAAAACGATGAAACCTTACAAATTATATCAATTGTATATCAGTAGACGTATAACACTAAAGTATTACATTGTACGGTTAATAGCCGCTATAAAGAAAGCGAGAGTCTGATGAGTGAACCACCGGTTTGAGACCTTGAACTTTTGCATCGCCATAATGTTTCGTAATACACTGTGTTGTATTTTTCTGATAATTTTATTTCATTTATAACATGTAAAATCCGCCAATTCGCACTTGCTAAGTTTAGTAGATTAACACTATGGAATACGGGATGAATTCGGCAGAATACAATAATAATTTATTAATCGATTTTATTCATTGATACATGATCTAGTTTAATTTCTTAATTTTTAGTGTGTTTTTTACAAGCGTATTTAATTAGTTTTTTAAAGCTATTATAAATTATTATGATGAATATTAATTTTAAAATAAAAGCTTTTAAAAAAATAAATTTATGGAAATTTGCACATATTATTATGTATATTTCAATAGCAAAGAGAAAAAGTTCGTCTATTTTATTAATTACTAGCTGACCCGATAAACGTTGTTCTGCCATACAAATTATGGGGGTGGAGATAGGAGGGTAAAAAATATTTTACGACCTTTTCTTATCGTTGGGAATCCCTTTTTTTGTCGTTGGGAAATGCATTTAGGCACGAGATGTGGGACTCACCGGCAAAGCCTTTACTACTCACTAAAACCCAGCGAAACCTCCAGCGTCTTAATGGGGCGTCGCAGGCCACAACAACCATGGATTTGCTTCTACGGTCCACTTTGCTATCAGAGAAGTACCAGGAGCAACCCGCAGAGCACACCGCCCACCGAGGTGGGCCGAATCTCAGTGCGTTTCTTGGCTTCGCACCCGGCTGTATTGCCAAGCACTACTGAGCCCTCTTACCACGACAAGTGAACGCACGTTGGGCCTATTCTCATACCTACCAGATAGACATGAAAAATCATTAAAATCGGTTAAGCCGTTTTGGAGGAGTGCGACCACAAACACCGTGACACGAGATATTCATATATTAGATATAAGTGTAATTAAATCAAATAAAATATTTGTGCTAACGACCTTAGCCGATAAGGATAAATTTAATTAAAAACAATTTTTTATTTTCCCGCGCGTTTTGATCAAATCATGACAACTAAAGGCGAACAATAATGCGGCAATGGAATTCTTGACATGAAATACTTACGATTTAAGTCACTTGTCCTTACTATTTATATATTCTAATGCTAGTAAGAATTCTTTCTTATTTTTTTAAGTATTTTACTCAATACAATATTTTTTATTACTCAAAATTATACACAGCATCAAGTTGATAGCTCGACGCTCGACGCTTGTGGGTATGTTGTCTGTAAAAACTATATAATGCCTTTGAGATATATAAAACCCTAGTCTCTTCCTTGACTATGATTGCTGTAAAGCATTCGAAACGTCGAGAATCAAAAATCAAAATAAATCCGCCAAAAAAATCCGAAAAGATAGTTTTATTTTAAATATTAAATATTCGCGTAAATCTAAGAAAATATTATTTATTTAAAAAGCTCGACGTATGTGTTTTTAAGGTAAGTAATTTATGGGCAAGAAAGTATCATATAGTAAAATATCTCGTTGATTTAGTAACCACCATGTGGATGTTGAGGTCTTAGATTGAGTCGACCGAACCATTGGGGTATTTTCTTCCTGCTTGATCGATCATCGGTCGTGTTGAATTGTCGTCGCACCGGCTTTCGAGTAAATAATAATGAGTGTATTTGTGTTTGCTCACATATTTAGGTACACTATAATATTATCTTGATGGAATTAGGCTGTAGTGACCGTAATCGGTCAGGTGGACATTATCCTTATTAACATTATATATGTGAAAGTGTGTTAGTTTGTTTGTTTATCCTTTCACGTCGAAACAGAGTGACGGGTTGGCGTGAGTTGGAGAGCTGGAGAGAGACATAGGCTTTTTACCGTGAGTGAATATTTCTTTCCCATGGGACTACACGTTATAATACAACCGACAACAACTCATCTTACCTTTGTATATACATATGTATATAATATATAGACTATCTATACCATACTACTAGTATAGTACTATATCATCTGTGACCATACTAACCGTTTAAACGCTAGTTATTATATAATTCCCTTTTTATTTCAATTAATCAAATAGATCTTTGGTAACATCAGTTAAGTAAGCGTAGTTAAGAATAATGTTGTCAAAAAAAAAATGAAGAAATCAAACCGATCAGATGCATTGCACGCACCTCATCGTCTATTCTCGTCATACTTTTCAAATCGGTTACAGTAAAAGGAAATAAATGCTTATGTAAGTTTGACACTAATGCCCGGTCACGAAATTGGTAAGTGGGTTATTTTCTTTTTCGCTATGCATATTCGATGAATACGCTTCCGATATTTCAGACATGATAAGTAACTTGCATTGATATAGAGGCAACAAATCCATATTACTTTTTTATAGTAATTATATTTAGCTTATGTTAAAATGTGCCAGACTCGATCACACGTCCGGCTTAGTTTGTAAAATACTGACTCTACTTGCTGTGTCAGCGGTCGCGGGTTCAAGTCCCGCTGGGGGCATTCATTTGTGTGATGAACACGAATGTTTGTACTCCAGTCATGGGTGTTTATATTTATAATATGTATGTATTTAAAGTAATATGTGTGTAGTGTATCAAATATCTGGTATCCGTAACACAAGCCTCATAGCTCACCATAGAAATAGATGGTGTTGTGTGTTAATGTCCCAACATACATATATAGTCTAATTATTAATAATAATAACTACGATAACATTTGAAACAAATATAGCTTTTGTTGTAGAGACATGATAGAGTTGAATACGATTTTTTAAATTCTAGAAAAGATAAAAGATTCAACGGAATTTTATAGAAAAGTTGTATTATTCTTTTGAAACTATTTACATAATTCACTTCAGTGTACACTGCCCTTTCAAAATAAGACTTAATTGAAAGAAATTTTCAGTAAGCAATTATTTTTCTATTAATTTTAAATATTTATAGCTCAGTATTGTAAGTGTCTGAGGAAGACTCCACATGCTCAAAGGCCTATGCCGGAAAAATGTAAAGGTCACTTGAGTTATGAAATAGATATGCATACTGCATAGATTATCGTGTATCTAGTATTAGTTAATATGTACATTATAAATCGACTAACTCATCAACTCATCATATCTTATATATGACGTATTCAGAAATTTATAAAGCAGACCTTTTCTTATAACTAGACCGGGATAAATAAGTTTACACCCTGCCTGGAATCGAATCTGCTAGCCTAGGTTAGGCAGCAATTATAATAGCAATTAGTACCTTTACTATCTTACTAATAATGTAAATATAAAAATGAGTTTGTTTGTTTGTTAGTCTCCCATTTTTGAAAAGATACCTTATACTATAATAATTGAGTACCTGAGCGACTAAACTTCACTTTATGTTTTTAAGAAAATATAAAATAATATAAAACTAGCCGCTCACCCTCGTTTCGCTCGGGTTCGCCTCTAGTCAAATAAAAACAGACCTATCCCACGGGAACCGTACATTTTATTGGGATAAAAAGTAGCCTATTTGTTATTCTGATGTATGAATTATATTATTGTACAGTTTCATTAAAATCCAATTAGTAGTTTTTGTGTACTAAGCTGTATAAGTTACTATAGTTTTTTAATTATCTCACGGGAACTCTTTAATTTTCCGGGATCAAAAGCACCTATTTAAAATGTTGATCGGGGATATAAGGTACCACCATGCAAAATTTCATTTAACTCGGTCCAACAGTTTCGGAGATTAGCCCGTAGAAACAGATAAAAAAACAGACAGAGAAACAAAAAATTTGAAAAAAAAAAACTGGATTTGTCCTATTTCTCTTCTTACACCCCCCTGACTCGGTTTTTAACATTTTTTTCTATGTACAGACATTCGACCTCTACCGTTTTATTGTATGTATAGATATCGGCGTTTTTTCACAGCAAAACCTTATCTAAAAACAGAATTTGATCCAAATCGTTAGAGCTGTTTCCGAGATACACGAAATAAATTTATGTATAATATATACATACATATAAGAATTGCTCATTTAATATTATAACCTATAAGTAATCTGTGCAAAGCTAGAGCAAATCATGGTATTTGTTTCACCTTGATTGTAGTTAACACATGAACTTAATTATAACTTAAGTAAAACAGATAGCGACCTAAATCATTTCCTAGGCTAGGTTACCTTCGGTTGAAGTGAATACATAATTATAATTATTAAGGCTGTTCTTTAAACTAAGGCGACTGTTTGAATAAAGTAAAACTAGGTCAGATATCCACGTTATTAACGCAAATTTTTTGTGTACACTAAATAAAAAAGTTACTTATAATACTTGTGGATGGAGAGCGCGTGTGTGTTGTGAAGTACTTAATACATACAGACGTATGTCCACATTTTTTTATTAGGCATGAATCTCTTGATTATTACAGACTCATGTTTAAACAGTTTCTTTGTTAAAATTGTATACATTTTTGAATGAACGTCAAATTTAAAATAACACTATCTTTTTGGATTTTTTCGCGGATTTATTTAGATTTTTGGTTCTCGACGTTTCGAATGCTTTACAGCAGTCATGGCCACCGGAAAGATTTAGGTTTAATATGTCAAATATTCGCGTAAATCTAAGAAAGTATTAAGGTGAAGTTCACTGTGAATCTGAGTGATAAACACACTTATGTATGAAGAACTCTACCAGCAGGCTAAGAAAAGAGACTCAACCCTGCGACAAACCGACGGTAATTTTTTTATATAATTTATAAATTTTCAAAGTTTATCTAATACTAATGACTTACACTCGCTTCACTCGGGTGCGTCCCTAGGTACATTTTAAATAAATGTGAATAGTTATTGCGAGTGTACCTTAGCAGAAAGACTTAAGACTGCAGATTTTTCTATAGGCCTTTTGAAGACCTACAACGTTATATATCTTAAGGTTTAGCCAGCATTAGCTATGTAAATTTCTAAGGACGACTCGATAGAACCGGTTATTATGGTTTCCCGTGGGAATAAAAGGTTTTCCTGTAGTTAAAGGTATCCTAAATGTTGCCCTGAGTAATAAGTTATCACCACACAAAATTTAGTTAAAATCGATTCAGTACTTTTTGCGTGAAACGCGATTAAAACAACCTAGTTGCTATCACTCTACTTTTTGTAAGTATATTTATTTATTGTATTGTTTGTTTTGTTTTATATGGCTATATAATATCAATTTTTTTGTTGTATTGGACTCCTAAAGGTATATTTACTATTTATTCAAATGGCTTACTTTAATAGAATAAACCTTGAAAATGTAACCAGTAAATTTACAATTGTTAAAAACAATAGGTTATAATTATTACAAGAGAGCTCGAGAAGCCCGCATTCCGTGACAACACACCTTCGTCTCTGTATAAAATGTCAAACATCCCATGATTCGATGAGTAAACTCACAGATTGCATCTCTACATCATATTATAGAATTATAACGAAATGAAAGTTGTACATTGAATATTTAGAAATGAGAAATGTTAGTGTCTGTTCAGTTGATATTTTACAGTTATCACGGTCACGGGAGAGGTTGCCGTAAAGCAATCAAAATTTTGTGGGCCAAACATCAAAATAAATCTGCGAAAAATCAAAAAAGCTTGTTACGTTTTAACGTTTAGTATAGATTTCTTAGAAATGAGATATTTTCCCGCAGTAAAAAGTATTATTTATGTTGACCCGGATAGTGTGTTTAGTCCAGTGGCTTTCTCATGATACGTTCCCTGACAAACATACAAACAGACAAAAAATCTAAAAACCATTGTTTTGGGTTATGTTGCTTTAATGAAAACCCCCTATAATAGTGTTTCTCCAATATCTTTCATGTACACTCACTAGCGACTCGCGCTCGTTTCGCTCGCGTTCGTCCCTAGGTACGTTTTCACGGTTAGCTATGTTTAGGTATACATAAATAGTAGCTTGCTACTCCTAAGATATTCATTTAAATTATATAGCGATTAACATTACGTACGTACGTTATTGTGTACGCCGTACGCGGATTTCGTTCACAATTTCATGGGTTTTAATTTTTTTTCGCGGAACCCTGATTCTTTTTCTAACATAAAAGTAGTCTAAGTTACTCCTTATAACAGCAGCTATCTGCCAGTGAAAGTCCCGTCAAAATCAGTCTAGCCGTTTCGGAGATTAGCCGGAACAAACAGACAGACAGACAGACAAAAATTGTAAAAAATGTTGTTTTGGTATATGTACCGTGTATACATCCATATGCATTTAGTAAAGAGGTTATTTTAATATTACAAACAGATGCTCCAATTTTATTTATCTGTAATCTGTATAGATAGTTGCTACACTCTTTAGGAGCGTACCATAGAATATCAGTTAAATAGCCTTCCTTAACAAATATACTATTAAATGTTAAAAACGATTTTATTAAATCTGATAGGTAATTCCAAAGATAAACAGTCGTTACAAACAAAAAACAAACAAGAAAGGCATTATATAATATTAGTATTGATGTATACTGTACTACAATATTGTTTTTTAATGTATTTGACATTTGTAGGCTCAAATAATATTTATCTCGACCGTGAGTCAAACACACGACCTTCAGTAACACCCTTTTTACATATATCTTTGAACTTCAAAATTACACCATTGTTATCGCTTATCTATTTAATAAAAATAGATCCTGCTATTCAATCATTGACTGAAAAATGAGATTTGAGACCAAGCAGAGCGGTTCAACGTTTAAACTATGTACGCACGTCCCGACATAGGTCAAGGTGACTAAATTCGTGGATTCGAATTAAATTATAGCTTGCGATCATATATAGAGATGAGCTATATTACATTTAAATAATATCGCATCACGGGAAAACCACTGAACAGATTTTGATGAAATTTGGTATGATGATAGCTGTTTATCCGGGTCAACATATAGGATACTTTTTATTGCGGAAAAATATCTCATATCTGAACCAAACATTAAAATGTAAATAGGGACGGACCCGAGCGGAGCGAGGGTGAGTTGCTAGTTTTGTATATTTTCACTTATATGAAATTCACATTTTACTTCAATAAAGCTGAAAAGATAAAATACATCTAGATACGCATATAAATGTTAGAAATAAAGCTTTGTATTTAAAATAGAAGAAAAAACTCTCCTCTATAGAGTACAACAAGTACCTATCGGTCGTTTGAAATAAGCACTAAGGCGACAAAATAGTGGTTATATTAGATTCCCTTGTTTCACAGATTAGTCCGTACAAACAGACAGAGAAACAAAACATTTGAAAAAAAATCAGGATTTGTTCTATTTACATCCCCCTGACTCGGTTTTTAGCATTTTTTTTTCTATGTACAGACATTCGACATCTACAGTTTTATTATAATATGTACAGATGACTACAATATTCTACAATATAAATAATGCCACATTTTCCGGATAATTAAATATTATTTTTAATTGACTTGTTTACGCATCTCCGCATTGATTCTAAATCACTACATTGTGATCGTTCTTGTATCTTGAAGCGATCTTCATAATTAGAATGTTGTTAAATTACAATATTACGTCATTGTTAAACGATTTTACTTGTGCTTGTCTGTGGTATGTAAGCTGGCAGCTTATTCAACGGAAGCAGCAGGTTCAAATTCAAACCTACACTCAAAATTTTACTAACTAGCGACTTACTCTCGCTTCGCTCGGTACGTTTTAATTTTTTAAGCGAAACCCTTTTTTTTTCTAAAATAAAAGTAGCCTAAGTGACTCCTTATAATATTAGCTATCTGCCAGTGATAGTTCCTTTAAAATTGATCCAACAGTTTCGGAGATTATCCGGAACAAACAGACAGACAGACAGACAAAAATTTTAAAAATGGTGTTTTTCTTATAAGTGCCTTATATAATTCCATCGCATTTAGTATAAAGCTGTTATTTTGACATTACAAACAGACATTTTTATCTGTACAGATACCATAACTCAAGTTAATGAAAACACGATATTCAATATATAGACAGTGTATAAACTGGAAAATAACATAAAATACTCTGATCAAGCACTTTAAAGAGATGTATCCTTCGGGATATAAATTCGTTGCAAATAAATAATGAAGGTTGTACTTAAAATACAGATCGCCATCTTAATTCTACTAACACACATCCATTTCATAAATATTTCAATCTCAATGATGTTTAGTGCATCTTAAAAGGAAAGATAGATATTACGATAAGCATAATAATGAAAAAGACGGCCACCATACAAAGGATCTTATCGGCATTTGGATATGTTTCGAAACTTGGCGGACAAAGTTTAGGAGTTTATCATGTTATAGATTAAATCTATACAGATAAATAAAATTGAAGTTTCTGTTTGTAATGTCAAAATAACAGCTTTATACTAAATGCACATGGAATTATACATGGTATTTATTTTAATTTATATAATTTAATATAACAAGCAAAACCAACAACAAGCCTGTTATGCAAATGACTGCTAATAACAAATCGAGAGTGAAATTTCATCAACATTTGTTTAGCAATTTAGCCATAAAAGTACTAATATGGTTGCAAGTCAACCAAATATAATGTAATTTTGTAATTCAAAATTAATTTGAACCAAAGCGAATAAATTCATTGAGAAAGACAACCATCTTTCGCAAAATAAATAATGTAGAGATAGTGATCGAAACATAAATTCAAATAACATGCAGAAACGTAATAAATTTATTTTAATCCATCTTCTTCTACATAAAAGGATACGTGTTTGAGTTCATTATGCATAAATGAAATCTTCATGTTTGTTTAATATTTAGAAATAATCACTTATGATAAAAATCATGATATTAAAAACATACCAACAACTTCTTCTAATTACTGTATTTGTAGCATTCATTTCTAATTGTTATATTTGTAAACTAGCAACTTACTCCTTAGTTACAATTTTGTTTACAATTTCAAAGGTTTTAATTATTTGCGCGGAACCCTAATTTCTTTTCTAAAAAAAAGTTGCCTTAGTTTGTTTAGCTTTTGCTTTCTATCAATGAAAGTCCCATCAAAATTAGTCCAGCTGTTTCAGAGATTAGCCGAAACAAGCAGACGGACAAATAGACAAATACTTTAGAATATGTTTTTTTTCTTATAAGTACCGTATAAACTTTCATATCCATAGAAAGCTGTTATTAGACAGTACAAACAGGCACTTCAATTTTATTTATTTGTGTAGAGGTGTAAAATGTGAATATAATTATGATATTTTATATCATCGAACAGATACATAATAATGAAATTGAAGTGAAAAGTGAAGCTCTTCGATATTTACGAGTGAAACTTTGTAATTTCCTAAATTTTCAGCTTCTAGCTAGCTTCTAGTATATAATTATTTTGTATATAACATGTATGTAATTAATTTTTGAACTCGGTCAATAAAATAAGTCAATACAGAATTACAATAAGTTATGTAAAAATGCTCTATGCACAGTCACGATGGTAAGGTGATCAGAATTCATTAAAATTCATAAGTAGTTAGTTCTAAATATAGATAATTTTAAGATCCTTCGAGTAGTTTGTATATTTTTTACATAAAAATTCATTTGGCAAGAAACTTACTCGTATTCTTGAAACACGCCGTTTTTAACCCCCAACGCAAAAAGAGGGGTGTTATAAGTTTAACGTGTGTATCTGTGGGCTTATCCGTGAAAATTGTTCTAGGTTACCATAGAAGCCATATAATACAACATACAATAAATAATATACACGAATATTATTCATATCAATCATCATTAATATGATTTTAGCTTCTTTTACATCGCAACTACATCCAATACGTACTTCCTCTTCCGATGTATAGTTATCCCATTAGATTCATTTAAAAAACCAAGATAAAACTTAATTGATCTAGATATTTAATCTAACAAATAACCTCTATGGGATCTATGATATTAGTATAGCAAAGATTTTAAGATTTTTCTAAATCATATCTCTGTCGCAGGGAAATTGTAACATCCGTTATATTATAATTTCACTAGTAATATTATTTTATAACGGATCTTACAATATTACGGGACATATTTTTAGGGTATATTATAATTTCTCTAAATAGGTACATTCATTTTAATTGTGAAGCGGTCACTGATTGGTCCGATTTAAACATTTCTTGAGGCGCAGCGTGAACCATAGACTTAATAAAATAAAGGAATAGAAATGTAATTTAAATAAAAATGTAATTAACGGATCTTGACAATTTCCCTGCGACATATTCATATTTTAAAGATTATCTTAATGCGAAGATGAAACCGTAAATGAAATGAGTATTCAAATATTAAATATGATGTGTTATCGAAGTAAAAGTTATTATGTCACCTGACAGCCGGTTTCGACGTCTGCATAGTAGCCGGACCCGCGACCTTGGCACGTGAATCTCGTCGCCGGACTCTTGACTCGATTACCCGTCTGGAAAGAAAATTTGCAATATTATTACTCTATAAGTAGATTCAACATATTTTTTATTATATAATAATAATCTATACATATAATAAAATTGTAGCTAAGCCAAATCTGTACATTAAATATTTTTTGGGAAATCTTAATGAAATAGACGTTATTATCGAGACAGAGGCCGAATCTATAGTTCTTAGAATTTTTGTCTGTCTGTCTGTCTGTTACCGCATCACGAAAAACCACTGGAGGAATTTTAATGAAATTTGGTATGATGATAGCTGGTTATCCGAGTCAACATATAGGATACTTTTTACTGCGAGTAAAATATCTTATCTCTGTGAAATCTATACTAAACGTTAAAACGTAAGAAGTGACGAACTGAGCGGAGCGACGCGCGAGGGTGAGTCGCTAGCCATAACTATAATGTGTTATTATGGTTTATGAATGTTGTTCAATGTGATGAGAAAAGATGGAAACACTGCCGAATAGCAGATGACACTTTGTACGAAATTATCCATTAAGTTAAAGAGGGAGGTACTTGAACGTATATTAATATTGTAAAGAGGTAAAGTTTGTTAGTTTGTGAGTGTTTGAGGTTGTAGGGCATAATCTCTGGATCTACTAAACCGATTTAGATGAAATTTGGTTAGGATACTTTTTATCCCAGAAATCATACCTTAAGGGGGTTGAAATTGGGGATGAAAATTTGTATGGGGAATCAACATAGAGACGAACCCGAGAGAAGCGAGGGTGAGTCGCTAGTCGTGTATATAATTGTTAACAGAAATTTCATCCCTTAAATTTAATAATTAAACTACTTTAAAACCAATATTGCAATCAGTGTAGTCTTCATATTGAAAACAGATAGTATTTCACAGTAAAAAATTAAAGAATGACGAGAATTTTGTATAATATTACCAACTTCACTACTTGTTATAAATTAAAATCCCCCGCCACGCTGAGTTTTTGTTAGAGATAATTTTAAAAACTGCTGCGCAGATTTTCGTACGGTTTTCACTAATAGAAAAAGATATTATGTATTTTAAGCGAAAAATAAGTTACGGGTATCATGAATATAATATTATAAATGAAAAAATAGTATATAATAAATTGTCTTTCTAAAATTGAGGTTACTTAAAATCGTTTGTTAGTTTATTTTAGTAAATAATGAACATACGGAAGGCAAATTCTAAACTCTGATCCTCAATCAGCTGACCCGTCCCAAATACCGGTCATTACCTTCCGTATTCGGTAACAGGGAGTTACGTAGTTAATTGTGATAGAGCTGAAGTGGAAGCTTTGTTTTACATGCACGATTATAGCGCTCCTTTTATTTGTTGCAAAGTTAAGATTTGTAATGTATTGCACGTTATATTATTTAATATTTTTTCTATTTTTGTAGTAAAATATTAAATTAAAACTAGACAGAAACGACTATTTATTATATTTTAGTATACAAAAAATATTGAACGAAAACATATTTTTATTTATATATTAGTTAAAGACAATGGTAGCTCAATGGTAAGGTGATTGCTTGGCTAACCAAGTGAAGTGGGTTCAAATTTAGGCCTGGCACCTCTGATATTTTCATGTGCGAATCATTATTAGCGTGACACCGCTTATCGCTTTACTTACGGTAAAACGATGAATGAAAACATCGTGAGGAATGTATTTCTGAAAGAACTTAGCAAGTTTTCAAAAGACATGTGAAGTTCGCCAATCCGCACTTGGCCAGCGTGGTGGACTAAGGACTGATCCCCCTTATTGAAGGGAGACCCATGCCCAGCAGTGGGATGTTAAAAAGGGTTGTATATGTTTGTTTGTTCGTCCTTCTTTAACACAGTAACGAATTGTTAAAATATATGAAAGAAGCGTTTGCTAAAAACAGTATAGTTAGAAAATATAAGTTACTTGATATACCACGAAGGGTAAGTATTGAATATAATTAGACTCCATGCGAAGCTATGCCGGGTCATAAGTCATATTTTATGTGAATGATTAATTAACAGTGACAACTTACAAAATGATGTAATCAGGAAGCAATATTAATGGAAATGTTTATAATTAAGCTCTGTATTTATTATGATACTATTGACCCGAAGAACTGATTGCAGGTAATTTTGCAGCTATCATCCCACGGGATAAGCACTATCATAGCTGGGATGTAAATACCAGTATGCATTCAACTTATATTTTGATGGATCAAAACTATATTTTGCTCTATATTTATCATCTATTTGAATTTTACTAGATTTTTCAGAATTTAACAATTTTCCAATCAACTTTTCAATTTTTCTTTATTTTCCAAAAAATACCTTATATCGATTAAATATCTTATTTTGATTAAAATGGTTTAAAAAGTAACCAAATCAGTACCGCAGGTAGACGTTCTCAAGACGTGATGCGCTTACGAACGTTTACTTTACCTTAATACTTAATATGTGAGAGGGTATTTCTAAATAGATCCCACCTATTTATGATGATGAACAACAATAGCAAAGCAGCATTTAAAATTTTAATTAAAAGTGGATATACATTTCTGTCCTGGGGGCTTTAACAAGATGTCATTTTACAATCGTTTAAGAACCGAAACATAAAAAAATATTATAGTCAAAAGAAATCGAACTTGCTACTAATTTAAAGCCACTGGATTACTCTTACCCTAATACCAGGCAATAATGCATTGCATAGTAGTTTCGAAAGATACATTAGTAACAGGAAACAAAAAAAGCACAAACGTAAAGCAAACAATAGTATGGTAATGTAGATCACAAAACAGGCTATCTTTTAATCAGCCATCCGGTCTATTGAATACGTTATTAGGATACTATTTCTTAATACGTACAATAGATACATCATGGTTTAATTCTTAAGTAAGATTTCATACATTTACGTTATTTACATAAGCACCGTCGTAGTATAATATTAATCAGTCATTCTTATTGACAGCAGAAGTCGTGAGTTCGAGTCCCAAGCACAGTGAATATTTGTAATGAGAATTAAGCCTTTATTTTGTTCCAGGTAAGCCTCACAACTATCCCAGAAAGATAAAGAAGAATCCTTGGAATTATCTCTAGCAATATTTCTTGCTCTCCTTATTACTATAGTCCTGTAGAACAAAAATTCAATAGTCAAACAGAAGAACAGAACAGAAGAAGAAGTAACAGAGAAAGATATCTAATGCTGAAACGACGGCTTTTAGGTGTTCACCGAAACATAAAACGTGGGAATGCAAGGTCTAAAATGCTTCTGACAATCACTTTGACAAAATTCAATTCAATTTTTTTAAACCGACTCAAGACTCAAAATCTTTTTTATTTTAATTTTATTCCAAAGTACAAAATTACAACTGAGTTACAACGTTTTTCTACATTGTTGATTTATAAAGATTTTTCTTCATAAAAATTAAGTCTACGACCTCTAATTTGCGAATTCTAATATTATATTATAAAACCTGTCTACGCTCATATGTTCTAAAATATTTTTAGCTTATGTTCTAGAATAGTCTCGACATTACTACCAATAATGTTAATCCAACAGTACAATAATAATAAAATAATAAATACGAGCACCATTTGTTAATATAAATTGATGTTAAATGAATCATAAAGATTTAAATAATATAAAAAATGCTTTTGAAGTATAAAGGATGAAAAAAATGTCTACTATTAACCACATCTGTCTATCCGATTTAGACTTTATCCCAGAAAAATATTTGTGTGGGATAGGGGATAGAAGTTTTATAACTTCTTATGGTAAATGGTCTGCCAAGGAGCCAAAGCAGGTTATGTATAGAGTCAGTCATTCTTTTTATACCCAGTTAAGGCTTCTATTGCTAAATTTAAAAATGTAAAAGAAAATAAAGGTCATTATACAATAAAAGATTTTTTACAATACTAGCGACTTACTCTCGCTCTGTCGGGTGTGTCCCTAGGTATCTACGTTTTAACGTTTAGTACAGATTTCTCAGATATATTTGCCTGCAGTAAAAAGTATCCTATATGTTGACCCGGATAACCAGCTATCAAATACCATCATACCAAATTTCATCAAAATCTTTCCAGTGGCTTTGCGTTTCCAGGCAGACAGACAGACAAAAATTCTAAAAACTATAGATTCGGCCTTTGTATCGATAATAATGACTATTTTAATAAGATTCTCTAAAAAATATTAAATGTACATATTCGATTCAGTTAGAATTTTATTATATGCATCACAGATCATATAATACTATACTAGTTATATAGATAACACCTTAGAAGCGACTTAATCATCTCTAGGGCATTTCAATGTTAAACAATTATATAACATATAATTTTATTCAAAAAAGCTAAACATTTTAATCACACTTATTTCCTTCCGAATTGAGATAGACTCATGTATAAAAATTTCATATTTTAACACTATATAAAACTTTTTCAATCTGAAATTTGAATATAATGACACAAGCAAATACAAGGCACTAACATAAGTGTACGTACGTAATAAATACAAGCGAACTGGTATGTGATGTTCTCCTGACCGATTCCGGCCACGGCGGCCAATCTCATTGAGACTAGCCAACTGCGCAGGAGATATTATAGTGCACAAGTGTACGCGCAGACACAAGTGCACTCTCTATTCCTGTCACTCTCATACTCCGGTGGGACGACTACTCGACACGACCGGTGAGAGTTAAGGCGCAGGACCGACGGCTTTACGTGCTCTCCGAGGCACGGGGGTGAAACACCGCCAACTTCCCAACTCCGGGCTGTTACTGAGGCTTACTATACAGAAAGACTCAATAACTAAACTTGGCCCGACCCGGGACTCGAACCCAGGACCTCAGGATGTGCAGCCGTACATGCTAGCCACTACACCACCGAGGCAGTTGAACTGGTATGTAGCAACGTCATGAAGATGCAAACGTGTTTTATATCATCACATATAAATCATTCACTTTACATACATCATTTGGCTTGTTTACTAACACGTTAGTAGAGTTATGCATTTACTTTGCTGTTGTATGAAAAATTAAGTATTTTGAATAATAAAGCCATTTGTCGACTACCTGGCTTAGTGATCTGAGTTCTGTCTCTATACTGAAGGTCGTAGGTTCGAATCCGGTTCTGGACAATGGTTTATTTTAGTTATCAGTGTGTTCTGAGAATTTGTCACTAGTATCAAACACAGATTAAGAAAATACAAAAAATAAAAGAAAATCTGACTTTTGTCGTACGAAGTAAACTCTATGTTATTATTACCGATTCATTTATTTACTTAAAGAATATTTAAATGATGTAAATAAGTGAGATTAAGGCTCTTTGAATTAAAAGAAATTTAAAAAAAGAAAATTAATGACAGTCTTCACATACCGTTCCGTTTAGGGCTACAAAACCCTACAAATTATGATACTTTACACGATCCTTAAAGTAAAAAATAAGGTCTACCCAAAACCGTGAATTGAATCCTTGTGTATTTTTAACATGGCTTTCCTATCTATAGCGGTATATATAATCTCGCCATAGATTACGAAACATAAAGTCGAATTGTCACAATTTTTAAATTTTCAATCCCATTATTTATTAATTTAATGTTATAAATGCGAAAATTTGGATGGGTTGACGACATGTAACAGTTAACGACATGTTTGGCTCAGTTTGTAGTGACCGTTCTTGCTGTGCCAGCGGTCGCGGGTTCGAGTTCCGCTGGGGGCATTCATTTGTGTGATGAGCAGGAATGTTTGTACTCCAGTCATGGGTGTTTATATTTATAATATGTACCTACGTATTTAACGTTATATATGTGTAGTGTATCAACTATCTGGTATCCATAACACAAGCCTCGTAACTTATCATGGAACTAGATGGTGCTGTGTGTTAATGTCCCAACATATTTATTATTATTTATTATTAGATGGGTGGATGTTTGTGGATCAATCACACCAGAACGGCTGAACGGATCTGGATGAAATTTGTCGCAGAGATAGATTATAGTCTGAAATAGCACATAGGTTACCTTTTATCCTGGAAAAATGTATAGTTCCCGTGAGATAGATTTGTTATTATTTTTCACTAGAGACGAACAGAACGGTGAGTCGCTAGTATAAATATAAATATTGGAAATTCTAATAATGCGATTTAAAATTGTAGAGTCGTGAGCTTATGCACGGACGCGAGAGGGTTGCATTAAGATCCATCCTTATTTAGTTTGCGAGCAACAAGTATTAAAATAATTTATATACATAGTTAACTAACCTTTATCCACGACTTCGCTTGCTCAGTTTATTAAATTATATTGCTCCGCAAATAAAGAATTGTAGTATTAGGTGACAGCTTATAATGGAAAAATCATTATGGACATTAGACATTCTATAAATCTGTCCGGTAATTACAGAGGTTCACTTATAAACAAACATAAAATACGTCTTTTCATCTTTATATTGTATTTTGCCCTTTATAACGTCCCACAACTGCTGGGCACGGGCCTTCCTTCAATACGAGGGCCATCAGGCCACCACACTGGTCAAGTGCGGGTTGACGGACTGCATGTCTTTCGAAAACTTACTAGATTCTCTTAGACATGCAGGTATCCTCACGACGTTTTCCTTCACCGTAAGACAATTGGTAATCTTGTTGGAAATGATTCGCATATGAAAATACCGGAGTTGCAAGACCCCTGATTTGAACCCACTTCACTTGGTTTCCCAAGTGACTACGTTACCACTGGGCTACTGCTGCCTTCTTTATATTATTAAGTAAAGTTTTATTTCATACTTAGTATTTGAATCTTACTTCAACAGCTGGATAGATTACAAAGAATCTTTTCTGTGTAAGTAATTGTCCAGCATAACTAATTTGCATTTTAAACGGTCTGTGTTCTTCCATACAAAGCGAGCTTCGTGTTTTACGAATACGGTCAATAGAAATACACTAGATATGTATGTTACCGAACGCTAACTTTAGTCTAATTGATACTATAGCCTTTATATTATTAAAATAAACAAAAATTTAATTGTATATTTAAATTTTTAATTTTTATATAATATTTTTAAAATAAAATTAATTTAATTTTTTTTAAATATAGTATACTTAATAAATATTTGATAATGTAGTCGAAGTACTATTATAAATTCCAAAGTTTGTACGTGTGTACGTTTGTTACTAATTCACGCGAAAACGGCTGGACACATTTAGATGAAATTTAGTACTCAGATAGACTATGATCTCAACTAATACATAGGCCACTATTAGGCTCCTATAAACGCACCTATTTATTTTTTAATGTTGAGGAATGCATTTACGCATATCACCTGTATACATACAGGTGGTTATGTGGGACTCACTGGCTAGTAAAGCTATTACTTCCCACTAACACCCAACAGAACCTTCCCCGTCTTAATGTGGTGTCGCAGGATTGCTTACGTACTCAACGGCGACGGCCCGTCGGCAGGTCTGCCGAAGAAGACCACAAAATCAAGGGTTTGCTTCCTCCCTCAGTCCACTCTGCTGTCAGAGAAGTACCAAGAGCAACCCGCATGGCACATCTCGCACCTCCCGGGTTGTCTATTAACTTCGCGCCCGGCTAAATTGCTGAACGCTAATGAGCCCATGAGTCCACAACAAGTTTTTTATTTAAATTCACAGATCTCAAATATGTCGGGTCACCATCCGGATTTATATCATAACATTTGAAAAATCTATGAAAATAAGAACAAAAAAGTCAGAATTCTAATGATAAATTGGTATCTATTTAGAAAAAGATTGAATTATGCTCTAAATTTCGCCCACACGTCATGTTTTAAAATACTCAATATTATGCTAATCAGGCTATTGATTTTGTCCAAAACATATTTTATTGCGTTTCGTTAACCTAAAATTGATTTATGCAATGTGCAGTACATGGGCGTACACGTGGGAACACTGGTAATGCTCGAACCCCACACTTGATAATAAAGAAGAATAAAAATGGCGAAATTAAAAACAAGGTTATTGGTACATAATTTTCTTTTGTTTGTTTTACGAGATTTCGGTCGAAGTAGCCAATGTCACTATAAATAGTGGAAATACAAGAGCACTCCTTATTCCTTTCACTCTCAAAGATCACTGGATTGACACACCTGGGTGAGAGTTTCGAGGCACAAGAGTATAACTCCCCAACTATGAGAAAATTCCCCAACTTTGGGTTATTAGTGAGAATTCCTTACATAAAATAATTAAATATTTTCCTGACAAAATAATTTAATATTTTTGAGACTCGTACTCAGGACTTTCGTAAGACCTTCAACCTATCATGAATGAATTAGAAGGCAAATCAACAGTCATTGCCTATCTATTGGTTTAAAGCGCATCACTCATAACAGAATTGAATAAAGCGACAAGTTTGTTATAGATTTTTGTTTTTTTTTTCAATTTGAAGATTTATTTTTGTTGTTCAATTACATCAAAGGTAGAAAACTACCATTTCCAAAAGTAAATTACATTTATTGTGACCATTTTACTGTGAGAAAATATTTCATCTCTAAAAATCTATACTAAACGCAAGTATCCCTACTTACGAACCCGAGCGGAGCGAGGATGAGTCACTAGTTCTATATATGTATATTAATTTATTTGGTGTATCTCGGAAACGGCTCTAACGATTTAGATCAAATTTTGTTTATAGATAAGGTTTTTCTTTTTAAGTTTATGTATACAGGTATATTTTCTGAAAGAACGCAATTTTTATATATTTTCCGAAAAACGCCGAGCGATGCTCTGTCACCCAAGTACATATTTTTAAACTGTAATTAAGTTTTTAAAACTTGTTTCCCCATGGTCTACACCTACTGAATTGAATCATCAAAAATCATGTGATTTGAGTCACTTATACTGTACATGGTAAAGTGAAACATGATGACACAGTTATTATAATGAGGCTCTGACCATAAGAAAGCAAAAGTCCCTAATTATTCCATCCTAAAGTGTGTGTTTTTTTTTCTTAAATTTATAACGTCCAATGATAACGTGTACAAAAAGAGATAAGTTCTTTGATCACTTTAAATATTTCTTAAAATTACTATACTTTTTACACAAAAAAGGAATACGAATTTTCAAATCATTTAAAAGTAAAAATTAGTAATAGAAGCTTAATGATTTGTCACTAATTGATCATTTATATGGGACTAGCGGATGAAAAGTAGCCTATGTGTTATTTCAGACTATAATCTATCTCTGTACCAAATTTCATCCAGATCCGTTGAGCCGTTCTGGCGTGATTAAGTAACAAACATTCAAACATCTAAATTTTCACATTTATAATATTAGTAAGATTGTCCTTATGATATAACTAATTGTAAGAAAATAACGATGATAATCGTTAATATTTATATTAATAACAGCTAAAATAAAGAAAATAATATTGTTATATTTAATTATAATACTTATTATAAAAAATATATATTTAGAATTAAAATCAATAAATATTGTAAGGTACTTTGGTGGCATTTTTTAATTTTTGAAATCATTTTTGTAAAATAGTGGGTAGGCACTGTCTCTAACAAGTACATAACGCCTTTGAGACGTCTAAAACCTTAGTCTCTCCCGTGACCATGATTGCTGTAAAGCATTCGAAACGTCGGGAACCAAAAATCAAAAGAAATCCGCGAAATAATCCGAAAAGATAGTTTTATTTAAATCAATGATAATCGATTTAAAACAACGATGATAACACTTCTCTTTTTTGAAGTCAATCAAAAAGTGAATTGTTTCATATATATTATAATAACTGGTTAGTTTTTATATACATAAAAGTATTTTTAATGACTTTTTAAATCTAAATTATGCGAGTATAAAATATACCGACCTTAAAACGAATTAAAAAGTATTTATTCCGTTACAGATCGACTTTTTAGAGTTCCTTAGTCAACATTTTCCTTATAGTTTCGCCATGTAGAAAAATGGAATTTAGTATAGATATACATACATATTACTCACGCCGACAAAGTGATAAAATAAAATCTTGAAAAACAAAACATATTAGGGTACCTCTGCACGTAAAGAGGAATTTTTCAAAAATATTGCGGGCTTGTAAAAACAATTCTTCGATCCGAAGGGATCCGTTTGTGAAATAAACAATCAAACCTTTAAAGTGCTAATTTTTGTTAGATTCAACTACGGAACCCTACATTGTGCGTGTTAATTTTAATAAGACCATCCACGGTGCTTAAGCCAGTTCAATATCAACTTTTCAATAAAATCAATCAGTTACTTTATTTTTATCTGTATCAATATTTTACTCAATTTGGTTAAAAGAAAGTACTACATGTTACTTTCATTGTTCACACGTTGCTCTGTCAACACCCAGAAGACGAGTGTATAGTGTATACATTCGTATGGAGTACCTCCAAATATTTTTTATGTGCCTAAAAACTCGTGGTTTAAGTGCTTATTTGTTCAAACTATCAATACCTGTTGTACTGTACAGTAGAGTTTTTACTCTCTATTTTTAAAACAAAACTTCATTTGTAAGATTTATATACATACATTATTATATACCAATAAAATTGACATTTAAAAGATAATAAATGTGTATTAAAAACTCTTTCAGTAAATTAGTTGTTTAGACAAATACGAGTAAGTACTAAGACGATGAACTCACGAACTTCAAATAAACTTCTACAACTATATATAATGGAAAGGTATTCAATAAAAATTACTTCGTCTCGGAATTCTGCTGAAGAAAACTCAACGGGCGTGATCTATCAACGCCCAGGGAAAACCTCTGAAATTAAAGGGCTAACATTTTAAGAGCCTATTCTTATGGTAGTATATATATATACATACCTAAGTAAGATTTTTTTTACATGGATCATAACATTATGGCGTTTTCATTTAGCATTCCTTTAAGAAAAAGATAATATTTATTTAAAAAGTAACCGAGCAGAGCCAAATGAGGCTGCTAGTCAAATAAAACTATCCTATTTGAACGTCCGAAACGCTTTTTCATTTTCTAAGACCAACAATAAATCACTAATTCTGAACAAAAATGCATGTAACATTTGAAAATATAAATTTCGTATGAATTAATAAAGTGGCTAAGGTTTTTTAAGATCCGAACCTGCTACCTTTGCCAAAGTATTAAGTCCAAACATGATGCAGCATCTCAATTATCGATGCTCTATATGGCTACCACAATTCAAAAATCCATAAATCAACTCATTTATGGCGGTCCGTCACGAAGTATTTATAATATCGTAACATTACTAAAATTGCAAATAGGCTTAGAATGATCTCATCTTCGAATATTTGACTTTAGCTAAGTGAATTTGAAAGACTAACAATGTAACTAAATAGTACACGTTTTCTGTTGAAATTAAACAGGTTTTAATCGAAATTTGTATATTTAACATATATTTTGTATATTTATCTACGAAATATCTAATATATATATAAACGAACAATTCTTGTATATTTATTTAGACCGGTGATCTCGGAAACGGCTCTAACGATTTCGCTGAAATTCGGTATGTAGATGTTTTCGGAGGCCAAAAATCGATCTAGATTAGTCTTATGTCTAGGAAAATGCGTTTTTTGGAGTTTTCATGCGGTTTTATTTCGCATTATTTCACGCTAAAAATGATCGATAATTTCTAACACTCGGGCATAAGCATCGTGGTTGAGCGGCCAAGGTGCAAAATTGACAATGACATTCAAATCCTGGTCGGATCAAAGTTTTCATTTTTGTTTTTTTTTTGTATTTATTCAAGTGCGAAGCGAAGCTTGGTCGCCCAGGTACTGTATTTTATACGTATATTATATAACTGTCTGGCCTTATGCTACCTTTCTAGAATCATGGCATATTATTTAAAGCCATTCTTGTTTATTATAGGATATTACATAACAGATGATTTTGTAGAAGATAATACATCTTAGAAACGATATAATGGTCTCGAGCTATTTCAATGTTACATAGAAGTTGTAATATAAAAAAAAGAATCAAAGATAACATGATTTACTTTCACAAATTCTTGCTCGTATTAAACTTTTAACTTAAAGAATTTTTTGCACTGTTAACAGAGTTAAAACATAGTAAATGTAATTTTGTATAATAAAAATTTACTTAAACTACTAACCATAACAATTAAAAAAATTTAGGTTTTTTTTTTCTTGTGTAACTTTGCAAGAGATATAACGCTTTTTTATTTTTTATTTTTTTTTTACTTATTTATTTAAATGTACTGTTGAATAGAAAAAAAAATCTGATTTTATGTTTTGTTGGTATATTATATTACCAATGCACCATTACATTGTTAGGGTACTTCCCTAGTTAAACAGTAGCATAACTTAACATATATGCATTCTTAAACCCTCCAACTATCTCCATACACCAAATCACATGAATACTCTTTAAAAACCAACAGACAAACACACATCGATATTTGTAGTATATTATTATGGAACCAAATACTTATTTTAAGTCGATTTTCAAAAAACATGTTAAAGCCGGTAGAATGTCTTTTTGAGTATTTTACGTAATATCTTCGCCAAATTTGAACTATTTTTTACAAGGATACTTTACCGGCTAAAAAGAAGCATTGGCCACTCTTTATCCCGCTACGTTAGATGATTAATAGGGTGGAATGAAAAAAATTTTTTTTCTTAGTTTGGGGGTAGAATTAGCATATGAAAAAAACAAAATAAAAAAAAACCTAAGATTTTGAGGTGGCTGACTGATTTGAAAAATAAATAATTAATTTAAATTTTTAGTTTGAATGGAAAAGTTTTTTTTTCGACTGATCATCTTTGAAAACATTCTACCCAACTTTCACTGTAATATACATAAGTATTATACTAATTTAAAAAAAAATGGAAAAAAATGCTTTTTTTGTATTACAGTGATAGTTGAGTAGAAAAGGACTATATTCGTCAATTCTTGAATGTTGGTAGCAGTGGGTCACTTCAAAATGTTAAGTCAATTTTTTTTTCAAAAATTTTGTTTTTTATAAGCTATAAATCCTACCCCCAGGCTAAGAAAAAATAATGTTTTTTATTCGCTCCACCTTAGTGGTTATGATAATTATCGTAAACTATATGTATGTACTAATTACATAGATACTTTTGACTAACAAGGTTGGCCAAAAGTACTTTTAGACTGGAAAAGAGGTTTCACTCTAACATATATACTGTTTTGTTAGGGTTGCTTATCCTATGTTGTATCCTAAGTTTCTAGAAACATGACATTTTCAAGTAAACATTAGCGGATATAATCTTTATTGTAAGCAGAGGCTTAAACTGTGTCAATGGTGTATGTGCAAAAGCTCGTGTAGTAACATCTTTTGAAATCACTCATATCACAGCAATATGCGTTTTTAATGTCTTTCTATTATTAAAGTATAGATATTTCAACGATTTTCTCACACACTTTAATTACTTTTTAAATCACTTTAAAGATTTATTATTTCAAACTAGAAGCTGACCCTCGCTTCGCTCGGGTTCGCCTCTAGACAAATAAAAACAAATCTATCACACAGGAACCCTACATTTTTCCGGGATAAAAAGTAGTCTATTTGATATTCTGATGTATGGACTATATTATTGTAAAGTTTCATTAGAATCCAATTAGTTGTTTTTGTGTACTAAGCAGTATAAGTTACTATAGTTTTTTAACTGTCCCATGGGAACTCTTTAATTTTCCGGGATGAAAAGTATCTTAAATGTGGACCGGGGATATGAGGTACCACCATGCAAAATTTCATTTAAATCAGTCTAACAGTTTTGAAGATTAGCCCGATTTCGTTTTAGCAATTTTTTTTCTATATATGTATATTTGTACTAGCGACTCACCCTCGCTCCGCTCGGGTTCATCCCTGGGGTGGACCACCCTTATCACATAGGGGTATTAAAAATAATTTACGTCCTATTCTCAGACCTACTGAATATACACACAAAATTTCATAAGAATCGGTCAAGTCGTATCGAAGAAATTTTTTTACAAACACTGTGACACGAGAATTTGATATATTAGATAGAGCACTATGCTATTATTATGCTTACTAATGTTATAAATCCATCAGTATTACGGCTACAAATCATGAGGACCTGAGTTTAAGTCCTGGGCTGGGTCAAAATAGTTTCTGGGGTTTTCTGTCACGAAAAATTGAGGAAGCAGGAATTGGAAAGCTAGAGTTTACATATCTGCGCTTCGGAGTTCATGTTACGTTTTTGGTCGTATCGAATCCGTCCGTCCGTTACCTAGCACTCGTTTCAAACTTTTATTCCATTGGATGTACTTGCTCACGCATATGTACATAACAATATTTAACAGTTGGCTAGTCTTAATAAGTAATAATAATGTCCTCCTGACCATTATCATATGCAGGAGATATTATAGTGCACAAGTGTACGCGTAGACACAAATGCACTCTATTCCTGTCACTCTCATACTCCGGTGGGACGATTACTCGACATGACAGGTGACGTTTAACGTTTCGAGGCACGGTGTAACACCATCAACATTCCAACTTTGGGCTACTAGTGAGAATGTCTTTACAGAAAAACCTAATAATTAAACCCAGGACTCAGACCCAGGACCTCCAGATATGCAGCCGTATATGCTAGCCACTATACTACTGAAACAGTCAATAAGTATTGCTGCTATAACCAAAATTGTTCACGAGGACATTATTATTATTTGGTGTTATTCATAGATATTTTCTAGATTGTGTTAAGGAATGTTTTACCTACTTGCATAATTTACATAGAAACGTGTAAATAAAATTGACCTTTAGATCATTCTCATATCAGAATATCTATCTAGCATTTTCTTTGAACGTCTTATCTACACATATAATAAAATTGTAACTAAGCCGAATCTGTACATTAAATATTTTTTGAAAAATCTTATTGAAATAATCATTTTTATCGATACAGAGGCCAAATCCATAGTTTTTAGAATCTTCGTCTGTCTGCATGTCTGTTTGGGATCGCATCACGAGAAAATCACTAGACAAATTTTGATAAAATTAGTTATGATGAAAGCTGGTTATATACAGGATACTTTTTACCGCAGAAAATATCTTATCTCTGAGAAATATATACTAACCGTTAAAACGTACCTAAAGACGTGAGTCGCTAGTAATGTATAAATTTATCTGTTGTGTCTTTGAAACGTTTATATAAAAGTAATCTTCGCCCACTGCTACAAAATTGGCCATAATCGTTATATTAAAACAAACAGTTTTCATTTATTTTTATCAATAACACTAAAGCTTGATAGCTACTAAAAAGAGAAAAAAAATAGGTTGACAATGAAAAAAGTTACTAAACTGAGGCAAGTGGATAAAAAGCAACCTCTATTTTATTGGGAAATGCATTTACGTATACCATCTGTATACATACAGGTATATGGGTTATATGGGACTCACCGGCTAGAACAGCCAGTGCTACCCACTAAAACCCAACGGAATCTCCGTCTTTATGGGGCGTCGCAGGTTCGTTTACGCTCGCAACCACGAGGCCACAATGGCAGGTCTACCAAAGCAGACCACATCAACCATGAGATTGCTCTAACGGTAGACCATTAGAGCAACCCACTGCTATATCTGCTATCAGAGAAGTACTAGGAGCAACCCGCATAGCACACTGTCCAACGAGGTGGGCACGTAGACATAGGTACTAGCAACATACTCTTTTTGGAGCCTAACAGTAACCTATGTGTTACTCCAGCTCATAATCTATTTTTGTACTAAATTTCATTCAAATCCGTCCAACAGTTTTAGCGTTAGAGGAACAAATACGAACATATGCATAATTTTCGCATTATAATAAATTTATCTACCTGCTACATACTACCTAAAAACTTCGCTCGCGTTTGACAAAATTTTAATCTATTCTATTAATATTTTAAGTCTAATGATATCTTGGGTAAATTTTTTGTTCTTCAATATCGTGATATATGTATTTATTAATATATGACACTGATGAATAATAAAACACACTAACATTCAAGCGCGATCGTATTGTATTTCCATAGGATTTATAATTTAAGCATATAAAATATAACTAAATGCTAAGAACATAGTCTAGTCAAAAAAAAACACTATTTAAAACACCTGTTTACGTAAAAAATAACAAGTTAAACGATACGAGTGACATTTAAGACTTTATTCACAAATATCAGACATTTCGATGTGGATTTATCGCGGAACAGTCACGACTTAGATGTATGTGAAGCTGCCTGAACACTTGCCAGGACTATAATGTTAGCTAGTCACTAACTTTGACCGAGATTATATTGTCAATTATTACAAGGTCAGCTCGTAATTTGTTTGCAAGAATTTTTAACCGACCTTCTAAAGAGGTTATACGTTTAGTATGTACTTTTTTGGATATAAATAACCCTTAAAATACTTAAATAAATTCAACAAAAAATATTAAACGTTTGTGTGTATGTTATGGGATAAATCATGAATCTATCTATCTCTAGGAGATCACACCATCAAAGGTGTTATTTTGACCGTAGCAAAGCTCATGATGACTCCACTTAGTTTTTCACAAGCTGCCGTTAATAAGACGTACGCACTTAATATGTATTATGAGTTCGTCCGAATAGTCTCTGTAAGTTTGTTTTTCATGGTAGAAAAGGAATACTTTAGAACCATAACTGTAATATTGTAAAACATCATTGCTTTACTAATAATTTTCCTCTTTGAAAAAACAAAGATTCTAATCGTCTATTTTTTCTGTACCTATATGGGAATATTACACGATACGCCAATTGTAAATCGTTTTTTTTTTTCAATAAATTTAAACTTATACTTCAAATGCAGTAATCTATGTACTTATATCTTATATATAAATGAATCAACGAAATGTATGTACGCGAATAAATTCCGATCGACAGCACCAAATTGGATATTTTTTTTTTTTTGTGTTTATTATTGTCAGGACAAGTTTTGTGTAGAAGAAAATTAAAAGAAAAAAATTTACTAAAATAATTTTTTTTTTTAATCTCATAATATGAAAAGTGAGCGAGTGAAATAGTTTTAATCCCAAAAATCATCCCTTAAGGGGGTGAGAATAGGTATGAAAATTTTTATATCGAAGCAAGCTAGGGTTGAACCCGAGCGAAGCGAGGATGAGTCGCTAGTTTAATATAAATTTCAATAACGCCACCCCTAACGATAATTAGGTATAGATGGTAATTGTGAAGCCAGTAAAATTCATTGTTAAAAAGTTTTTTTTCCCTAATTTTATAGTTCACTGTTCACTGTATATTCTGTATATTCACTGTTCAATACATACAAAGAGTTACAAGATAATCTGACTTGTGTATATAATTTAGATACATATCAAGTTATTTATCTGGTTTTATTATGTGGATTTCATATCTATCTAAAAATATAAGTCAACAAGGTCTGCGTCTCAATAATGATATTAATAAATATTGATTGTATGAATATGATTTTGATATATCACGAAACAACATTTGTTGTTATCGATTGTTTAAAATATAATATGTACATCTTTACTTCCTGAACAATTCTTTTGTAAACTAATTTTATGGGACAGGCGTTAAATTATAAAGTTTTTTAGCTTTAATAATAAGGAACAAATAATTTAGATTTAGTCACGATTCCATTTATATTCCTTTTTATATGCACTTATAACATTGTTACGATCAGCCCTCCCTTCGTTTTTATATTATACTAGCAAAACCCGCGGCTTCGCTCGCGCTAAAACTAACAAAAAAACTTTAAAAGACAGACAGACAGACAAAAACTCTAAAAACTATAGATTCAGTCTCTGCATCGATAATAATGTCTATTTCAATAAGATTTTCCAAAAAATATTCAATGTACAGATTCGGCTTAGTTAGAACTTTATTATAGGTATGTATATAGAGTAGCGTCTCCCCTCGCTTCGCTCAGGTTCGTTCCTAAGTACTTTTAACGGTAAAGTATAATATAGACTATATACATATATGAACATTGTACAATGTACATACATAGGTATAGAAAAGTAGGTAAGTATTACTTTTTGTGTGAAACTCGCACACACAAACAGACATACAGACAAACAGACAAAAATTTTAATAACAATTGTTTTGGGGTCTATATTGTGTACTGTACATAAGACGTTGCAGTCATTATTATTTAAAAATATTTCATATACAGATTTTGCTAGTTTACTGCTTTATTATAGTAAAGATATGTATATGTGTATTCAGCCCTTTTTACTGTCCCACTGCTGGGCACGGGCCTCCCTTCAATACGAGAGGAATCAGGCCATAGTCCACCACGCTGGCCAAGTGCGGGTTGGCGGACTTCACATGTATTGTGGTATATATTAGTATATTTATATTATGTACATGTCTTTCGATATGTATATAACATAAATATATTAATATATACCTCGGGAATGACTTAATTTACTGCAACATATTTTAATTTTTAAATAAAACTATATTTTCGGATTTACTTTGACTTTTGGTTGGCAACGTTTCGAATACTTTACAGTAATCATGGTCACGGAAGAGACTAAGTAATTATATAATTGTTACAGACAGCACCTACCGACTAAATTATACAATGATTTTCAAAAATACGAAAATGGCATCAAAGTATCTTTGTAAATTTTAATTTTAAGTAATATTTATAACTAGCGACTCACCCTCGCTTCGCTTCGGGTTCGTCCCTAGACAAAAACAAATCTATCCCACGGGAACCGTACATTTTTCCGGGTTGATATATAGCCTATAGCCTTCCTCAGTTAACGGGCTATCTAATGCAAAAAGAATTTTTCATATCGGATTAGTACTTTCTGAGATTAGCGCGTTCAACCAAACAAACAAACAAACAAACTCTTCAGCTATATAATATTAGTATAGATTTCAATATGTTTTATACTTGAATATTTACTATTATTTATTTAATTTTAATTGTTGTGATTATGGTTATTTCAATTTTTTCACATTGAATCAATCGTCCTATTTTTAAAATCGGACTAAAAGTTTTACTTTAACAAAGATGTTACTCCGTTTAATGTTATGTAACATGTTTTTTTTTTCTTATATAAATAAATTATGTTTTTTTCCATGAACCTCATTAATTTCTAAGAAGGTTTTCCTATTAAAATAGACAATTGTAAGCATAATAAAAATATGATTAGGTTATAATGTAAAAGACATTATCGAGATGATGTTTAATAAGTAGTAAGAGATTAAAATCATTATTTTAAGCAACCATTAGCAATACACGTTTTTTTTTTAAATAATTCTATTTTTTTATACTCTCTAAAAGTTATACCTTTTGTGGGTAGACGTGTTTTTAATAACTACAATTATTGAAATTTAAGAAATCTAAGGCTATCCCTAGGCTAAGGCTATATATCTTTGCTGTACAGCATCGGATTTTTTCCACACTTTTATTTTATTGATTACAAAGTTTCAAATGTTTTACAGTTAATATAGACGGTGGTTGTCCAGAAAATTGTACAATGATTGTAAGGAAGAGGTATGGCACCAAAAGGTAAGACTTAATTGTATTATATATGCACTTCTTCCTAAAAATAAAGTATAACTACGGGAAAATCAGAAAGAAATCTTTTATTTATAGTATTTTCCCTCAACATATCCAAGTTACAACCCTAAAATATTATTATCACCCGCGGCTTCACTCGCGCTCAAACTACAACAGAAAACTTTAAAAAGGTAGGTTTCATACAAATTTTCATCCCTTATTGTATCTCCTTATGGGATGAATTTTAAGAAACGCTAGAACACGTATTTATTTAATTGTATTGAAGATAATTCATACCAAGTTTCAAGAAATTCTGGTCATAAATATTTTTTGGGTTGTGTTATAATGCGTATTCCCGTTGGAATAAGATAATCTCCTGCGGTAAAAAGTATCCTATATGTTGACCCGGATATCCAGCTATCATAATACCAAATTTCATCAAAATCCCTCCAGTGGTTTTTCTGTGATGCAGTAACAAACAGACAGACAGACGGACAGACAGACAGACAGATAAAAATTCTAATAACTATAAATTCGGTCTCTGTATCGACAATAAAGTCTATTTCAATAAGATTTTCAAAAAAATATTTAAGGTACAGATTCGACTCAGTTAGAATTTTATTAATGTATAGATATATAAAAAGATTGATCTCGAGCTACGGAACTCCAAAATACTAACATCAGAGTTTCAGCCTTTGACATCACATAGCTTGATGCGCAATTAAATCGTGTCAAAATACATTTGATGTTGTTTTGCAATGTGATATGCCATGCGTACCATTAGACCGTAATTTCGGCCATTTGGCAATATAATTGGCCAACCGATGTAATTATAACAGTAATTTAAAAGTGTCTCTCCAGAGATTACAAGTATAAAGCCTGTGCTCATCATGATATAGTTTATTAGAATAGTCAAGCCTGATAAAATGCCTAGATTTTTCTTTGAGCAGCTTGAAAGAGCTTTCAACGGTGCACACTTTCCCCATTTGTCGGGAAAGCTTCAGTTAAACTCCACTGTTCAAACGCGATTACATTTTAACGGTTAATATATATATATATATATATATATATATATATATATATATATATATATATATATATATATATATATATATATATATATATATATATATATATATATATATATATATATTGATAATAATTACGATGTTAATAATATTTTCCAAAAAATATTTAATGTACAGATTCGACTTGAAATTTTATTATTTGTATGGAATGTAACAACAGATACCTACAGCCCTTTGGTTTAGCAAAATATATATATAAACATATACTTTTTAATGATTCAGTGAAATAAAAATTACAAAATTATTATTATATTAACTAAATCTTGTTCAATACATGTAGACTAAAACCTTTTTTTGTTTGCCGAAACATCCTCTCTGCGACAATAAAGACGATAGAGACGATCTCTATATACTAAGTTTAAAGACCTTAACTTTGATTGATTAGCCATACACTAATCGAACAATAGCTTATGTAATATGGTCAGTTATGTAAGGTCTGGACGTTTCAAACACTGCATCTTTGGACATAAATCTTTATTAAGATCACTTGTTTTTAAACTTTCTAATCTTTGAGGCCTGATGTGTGGCTCAGTTTGTAGAGACCCTACTTGCTGTGACAGCGGTCGCGGGTTCGAGTCGCGCTGGAGGTATTCATTAGTGTAATGAGCATGAATGTTTGTACTCCAGTCATGGGTGTTTATATTTATAATACGTATTTAAAGTTATACATGTGTAGTGTATCAACTATCTGGTATCCATAACACAAGCCTCGTAGCTTACCATGGAACTAGATGGCGTTGAGTGTTTTTTTTACATTCAATATTATAGTAAGTATATAACGTGTGTGCTTATCGCTTCTTTCTTTTCATTTCATTTCTTTTCGCACCTTCGCTAAGGGTCGATGGTCCAATCTTTGCTCAAACACTTAATAAGCCATCGCAACTATTACATTTTACTGGGTTACTTTTAGTTTGTTATTACTTATCGATACTGTTGTATTTATTTCTATCAAAATATATGTTTGATCAATTTTACTGTGTTCTAATAATAATAACTTTATAGCTTTAAAGGGCAAGTCCATTATCTGTGTTTAAATTTATTAAAAGCAAAATTAAGGGTAGATTTTTACAAAACACAAGTGATAGAGACGAGTACGTAACTCAAACTCCAATTTTATTATTAAGTTTTTCAAAGATATGGAAAAAAGAAATTTTGCATGAAAAAAATGTATTATTGAATCTTATACCTTAAATAAAAAATAAATACCAAACGATATTCAACCAAAAATCGAAGAACATTCATAAAGCGAAAGTCAGTCTAGTGTTTCCTGTATTTGGGCAACTTAAAAAAATCCCTATATGGGCTAATAAGCTCTAATAAATAATTTGTCATGGTCATATTAAGAAATAGCTTTACTTTGTGTAATAGTTGATCTAATATTAAATCTGAAATGGTGGTATTTAAAGGCACTTGTTGTTGTGTTTAACATTATTTCATAGAAACTAATGCTGTGCTATAAATAGACATGGATAGGTATGTTTGTTTATCCATGCTAATATTATAAAATAATGCAAAAGTAACTTAGTCTGTCTGTCTGTTACATTTTCATGCCTTAACCGCAGAACCAATTTTGATAGTTTTGTATAGAGAGGGATGGGACCTTGGTGAAAGACGTAGGATACTTATTGTCTCGAAAGGATTAAAATGGTGATTGATAGTTTGTATTGGGAACAAATCTTTTCTCAAGTCAAGGACAAGAATTCGTTATTATTTATATGCTATAATTTTGGTAAGAAATGAATGAATGAAGGTAAAATAATGGATAATTTCAAGTTTTTTTAAAGGAGAGGAAAATAAACGTACCTAGGGATGAACCCGAGCGAAGCAAGGAGGAGTCGCTTGTACACTATATCTTAATAAAAAATATTATATATACTACATAAAAGTAAACAAACGGACAGACAGAAAATAAATTTCACTCAAAAAATAATTTCATTACAAAATAAGATGTGATCATATCGTGAAATGCCGACTCGATAGTTATTTAATCGAAATGAAAAAAAAACAATGTAATAGAATCAAAATCGTGATCGTGGATTATAGGTTAGTTCCATGTATATGTCTCAATCATAATTGCTAAATGTCCATCTGCTACAATAACAGTTCACCCGCACTGATTATTTCAAATAAGTTTATAGGTTCAAATCCAATTTTTTAAATCGATACTCTATACTCGATACCCATAAAGAATTAATAGAGAAGTAAGAGATCTCTTTGTGTACTCTGTCTTCACAGCAGCATTTATATAGCTTATCAAAATATAGTAGCGTGACAGCAGCTTCAAACGTATAACATCTTGATCATTCTATACATACATATAAATAAAATTGAAATGTCCGTTAGTAATATCGAAATAAAAGAGTTTTACTAAATGCACATGAAATTATATACAGTACTTAGATTAGAAGGAAATACTATTTTTTTAATTTTTGTCTGTCTGCCTGTTTGTTCCGTCTAATCTCCGAAAAGGATGCATTGCTTTTTATGGGGCTCTTACTGGTAGCTATCTGATGCTATAATGGATAATTTAGGCTACATAAATTTTATAAAAAGAATTAGGGTTCCATTCAAATAAATTAAAACGTAGCTAGAGACTAGTTTAAAAAAAAACTAATTTTTTCGCGGATTTATTTTGATTTGTGGTTCCCGACGTTTAGAATACTTTAAAGCAAGAGTCATGAGAGAGATCTAAGAAATTATTATTGATCTTACCAACCAGCCATTACACAAACAAACAACTACACAACAGAGCTCTCTCACATATAAATTTTATTCTATTTCTTTCTCTCTTTTTTCTATTCTATTCTCTCACAGTGTAATGTCATGGCGAACTAACTATACAAGATAAAAGGCACAACAACGTCAGCTTTACGAGCTATTCGAGATACTCGTACATATGTTGTAATAGAATATTCAATAAATCTTTTTTGATATTTCCAATTAAGATGTCATAATTTGTACCCATATAAGCTGGCTATTATTGGTGTAATATACTAAAAAGTTGTCATGTCTGTCCAACAGTGAGGCACCAGCCTAAAGATATATCGTGACAACAATGAATACAAATAGTATAATATCAAAATTACTCAACAACTTTAATAATAACGTAATTACATAACGTTTGTCTGTCTGTCCCGTTCACCTAAACGTTTAATTTAAATATATACATTAAATATATTTGTATAATAGCGTCAAAGTACTGCAATGAACATTTTCTTAATTTTTTTTTTATTGATCTATAAAGGATTAATGATTTTGACCGACTTCATAAAACTCAGATTCGGCCGTATTTTTGTGTGTAGGTATGTTTCACAATATCTAGATTATTAACAGATTGTTTTTATATTATATATTACTCTTGTCAGTATGACAGCCCATTTACTCATGTGGTATCTACTGACCCGAAAATCCAGAACTACCAACTAAAACCCAACGCACTACGCACTCAACCACCAAGCAAACCACAATGAACATAGGGTTGCTCCAACGGTCTCCTCTGCTATCAGAGAAGTACCCTAAGCAACACATCTTACACCCTCTGGGTTGCTGGACGCTAACGAGCATCCCACCACAACAAGAAAAAATGATACCGTAAAGGTTTCACATACATTCAAACTAAATTCTGAGTTAAATTTTTTAATAACTTAAAACTTATAAACGATGTTGAAGTCAGTGTACCTTTTTGGAGATAAGTCATTATAAAGTATATTAAATTCTGGTTTTAAAAAATAGATAAGTTGGTTGTTTTCAACTTTTCTATATAAAATGTTCATTACAATATATTTATTTTATCTTTTACTTAATATCCGTTAGCAAAAAAAATTATCTATTCATATAATAAAACTGTAGAGGTTAAATGTCTGTACATAGAAAAAAAAATCTAAAAACCGGGTCAGGGGATTTAAGACGAGAAATAGAACAAATCCAGTTTTTTTTTTCAATTTTTTTGTTTCTCTCTCCGTTTGTCTATTTGTCTGTTTGTACAGGCTAATCTCCGCTACTGTTGAACCGATTTAAGTAAAATTTTGCATGGTGGTACCTTATATCCCCGTCCAACATTTAAGATACTTTTCATCCCGGAAAATTAAAGAGTTCCCGTAGTATAATAACAAACTATAGTAAATTATACGGCACACAAAAAGTACAGATTGGATTTTAATGAAACTTTACATTAATATAGTTCATATATCAGAATAACATATAGGCTACTTTTTATCCCGGAAAAATGTAAGGTTCCCGTGGGATAGATTTGCTTTTGTTTGTCTAAAGGCAAAACCGAGCGAAACTAAGGTGATCCGCTAGTATTATTACGTACTTAAATTATAATTCGTTATTTTCGTAATAGCATTCAAAATCGATTTCGCGCTTCATTTCTATCAATGACATTTAACACCGCGATATAAATAAGCAGTTGCAATCAACTGGCATGATTTATTTTGATTAAATACTAGCTAATTCATATGACCTTGCCGGTACCAATATTTTTATTTAAATGAAAAAAAAAACTTAAAAAGCCTAGAAAACTTAACAATTTTTTATTTATTTATTTTTTTTATAAGATTCAGTGACAAACGAGCAACAGACCACCTGATGGAAAGCAGTACCTGTCGCCCATAACACCTACAGTTCATGCACTTAGGTTTTAGGTAACAAAAATACAGAGCCGCAGGTGCGTTGTCACTGTGAGGACTAAGATGATATGCCTCTTGCCTGTAATTGCGCTGGCTACCTTATCCTTCAAACCGGAACACAACAATGCAATCATTGTTGCTTGGCGGCAGAAATAGATAAGGAGGTGGTATCCATCCAGTCGGACTCCTCAGGCTTGACAGAGTCCTACCACCGGTAAAATTTACTAATTAATCTCCTAAAGTAGCTATCTACGCAGAAGATATAATGACCAAGTGTGTATACAGACACACATGCAATCTGTATTCCTTTCACTCTCAAATTTTGATAGGACGACTATTTTACACCATTGACAGATCAGACACAGAATCTACACGTATACAATAATAATACTCGTAGTTTCACTGAAACGTGTTCAGCAATTATTGAACATTTCGTTTTTAACATCGACACAAGAAAACAATATGTAATATAACATATTACCTTTTACTACATATCAAAAATCCTTCGAGCTAAAATTAAATTTAAAGTAAAAAAAAACATGTGTGTACTTATGTATGCACGTAAGAAGTTATACTTCTTTGGCGTAACAGAACAAAAATAGCTAGATTTCATCCCGTATGTCACAACTCTCTGTTTGTAAAAGGAATGATAAATTAATAAAAATAATTAAATAACGCATATAAGGCTTATTAATATTTATAGAATATCATTTAAGGAAAGAATATAATATTATATATCACTAGCAAAACCCGCGGCTTCGCTCGCGCTAAAACTACAACAAATAAAACTTTAAAAAGATAGGTTTCATACAAATTTTCATCCCTTATTTTATCTCCTTATGGGATTAAGTTCAAAAAACGCTAAAACATGTATTCATTTAATTGTATTGAAGCGCATTAATACCAAGTTTTAAGAAATTCTGATCATAAATATCTGATTATAACGTCTAACGTTATTCCCGTGGGAATGAGATAATCTCCCGCGGTAAAAAGTATCCATGACCCGGATGGAAATGTTGACCCGGATATCCAGCTATCATCATACAAATTTCATCAAAATCCCTCCAGTGGTTTTTCTGTGATGCGGTAACAGACAGACAGACAGACAGACAGACTGACAAAAATTCTAAAAACTATAGATTCGGTCTCTGTATCTATAATAAAGTCCATTTCAATATTCATATATTTAAGGTACAGATTCGACTCAGTTAGAATTTTATTATATATAGGTATATATATATATAGATTTGTCAGACAAATAACACAGGTTACCATGGCAACAAACAATTATCAGCTAACTTCATCATGTCGCTTCTTGGCTGTCGGTGTGCGCGCGCATCGTAAAAATTTTACTCTCATAATTTTTTCCAAACGTGCCAAAAGAAGTATGACTTTAAAAATTATATTTAATTCGAACTGCATGAAACTATAGTACATATAAATATTGATTACAAATATATAATGATAATATTCCTTGAATAATTTGTTTTTATAACATCTAACTAGGTTGCAAGATAGCCGCGGGTCGCTTAAATGAAGTGTTTATTTGTATAGTCGATCCCTTTATCAATAGGTCAATGACACGCTATAAGTTAAATTAAAGTTACTACACTGGGGATTTTTATCTCATTATTTGTTATTTATAAACAATTTTATTAAAACAATCGACAATATGTATAGTTATATATGTAACAATACAGAAAATGTTTTATATAATGTACAAGCTTTCGCTTCGCTTCCAATGACTAGTCTTTTTCAACTTCAATTAATCTTATTATGATTTCTGGGATTTAATATATTTTATCAGCATAAAAAATATAGGACTCAGCGTATATGTAACTCATACATACTCATAAATTTTTTTTTTAGAGATTTTTCCCCACATACAAACCTACAAACCTTATCTCTTTATGATATTTTGACGACACGTTTGGCTCAACTTGTAGTGACCCTACTGGCTGTGCCAGCGGTCGCCGGTTCGAGTCCCGCTGGGGGCATTAATTTGTGTGATGAGCACGAATGTTTGTACTCCAGTCATGAGTGTTTATATTTATAATATGTATTTATTTAAGTTATATATGTGTAGTACATCAACTATCTGGTATCCATAACACAAGTCTCGTAGCTTACCATGGAACTATATGGTGCCGTGTGTTAATGTCCCAACATATTTATTTATTTTACATATGTATTATATTAGTTTCCTTGTAAACCCAATGTAAGAAAAAAAACCCTTATTCTAACTCCAAAAAATGAGTGAGGAATAATTAATTAAGGTATTTAACAAATCGTGTCTTGTGCCTTTTGAAAAAGTACTTATAATTTGTCTATTCAATAAAAAATAACTGAACCATACGAGGTACCTACCACAACGGTAATGAGGTGCATATGATCTTGACCAAATTTTTAGGAACTCAAGAATAATTAGAGCCATCAAATTTCTTTATATGGAATGATAAATCTGTACTAATATAGTATTAAATCATAATTTTATGCATAATATCAAATTATGCAAAGGCTATACTTTAGCACATTAAATTTGTATTAAATTTAAATTGACATAACTTTTTTATTTATGAACCGATTCAAATAAAACAAATACTAAATGTTAAGTGAAGCTTACCACAATACATTAGTAAAAACCGCACCCAAATCGGTTAAGCCGTTTCTGAGATTAGCGCGCACAAATGCACAAACAAACAAAAATTCGAAAAATCATCGTTTTGGGTTCTATTGCGTTTATAAAGACCCCCAATATTAGTTTTTCTCAAATATCTTCCATGTACAGACAGCGATTAGTTACACTTTTATTAAATGCAAAGATTGACTAATGTGAACCACTCGTAAACATAAAACTTAAATAACTATTATATCACTATACTACTATAACGCATGAGATGGCGACTCATGTCATCTGTAACAAAAACTAATTTAATTCTAATAAGGAAAATATGAATTTTAAAATTCCACCGGAAACATTAGTCAGGCATTGACCTAAATATTTTAATTAGAATCTGAAAAATATATTTCTTAGAAGATGGATGACAAATTCAAACTATTCCATTTGACATAAAATATTGTGGTCGTAACCATAATACACAGGAAATCTTTAAGTTCATGCACTCGTTTAAATGATCTATTACCGCTAAGATATGCAGCTGACACATAATCTTTAACATAAGTATAGATTTCTCAGAGATGAGATATTTTCCCGCAGTAAAAAGTATCCTATATTTTGAGCCGGATAACCAGTTATCATAGAAACAACTATATAATAAAATTTCATCAAAATCTGTCCAGTAGTTTACTCGTGATGCTTTCCCAGACAGACAAATAGAGAGAAAGACAGAAAAAAATTATAAAAATTATAGATTCAACCTCTGTATCAATAGTAATGACTATTTATTCCCGATTTTATTTGACGCTGTTCAAACAATTTTTCGCAGAGATTATGTTAATTACTTAACATATTTTTAATTTGTCTATATTGTAAGTATTGACGTGGTTTAGACTATTATGTAAAACAGTTTTTTAAACGTAAATTTATCATCATTAAGCAGAATCCACATATTTTTCAATTATTTATGTATAGACTCTAGTATTTGTCCATATTTATTGTTTATGTATTCTTATATATAATAATAACAATAATATATATAATAATAAAATCTAATCAATCCTCTTAGATTGATTACATTTTATTATTCATGAAATGCTAACGAAGTCCTAAAAGAACAATGATCTACTAATTAAGTAATATTAATGGCTGAGCTCGAATTTTGCGTCAAATTCGCCTATTAAAATAAAAAAAATATTATTTACATAAATTGTATTTTTCTGAACAAAACATTCATTTTGAAGATTACCTCATTGTTTTTCAACCTGACGGTTAAGATATGAATTAGAGCAAGTATATTATATTGTCTATGTCGAATTAAAAATATCAACTTCTACTTTTCAAACTTCCATACCTAATATTAGGATATATTTGTTATTTATGTACATTTGTCTTTATTTATATTTTCTACTAGCGACTTACTCTCACTTCGCTCGGATGCGTCCCTATGTGCGTTTTCATTTTTTGTGCAGAAAACCTAATCCTTTTTCTTATATAAAAGCCTAAGTTACTCCTTATAACATCAGCTACATGCCAGTGAAAGTCCCGTCAAAATCGGTCCAGCCGTTTTCGAGATTAGCCAAAACAAACAGACAGAAAGACAGATAAAAATTTAAAAAAATGTGTTTTTCTTATAAGTACCTTATATAACTTCATATGCATTTAGTAAAAAGCTATTATTTTGACATTACAAACAGACACTTCAATTTTATTTATCTATATAGATGTTTTTTAATATGTATTTTAAATATAATCAAAACTGAATACTAAAGTGCAGAATAATTTGAACAATTACTTTGCTAAAAGTAATAATGATCATAAACTAGTGTCATCTAAATGCTTCTCTCTTCCCATACCAAGTACCAAGGCGAGCGACATAACGAACGAGCTTTTGCGTGTAAACTTATTCTACTGTCACTTGCTAGGGCTGTCAACTTATAATATCTTCCTACGCCCAAAATTAACCTGTTGAGAAAATCGCTTATAGATGGAGGAACAACTTGATGGACGATGTACTATGTGGGTTGCTTCTGGTACTTCTCTGGTGGCAGAGTGGACCGTGGGAGCAACCACTTGATTTTTAGGGTCTGCTTTAATAGACTAACCGTCAAGTTCGTCGTCGTCAGGCTTCGTGGTTGAGTCAGTAAGTAATCTTGAGAATTATGACGAGAAAGGTTCCGTTGGGTTCCAGTGGGGAGTTCTGGTTTTTTATGGCCGATAAATCCCAAATAACCACCGTTATGTACGCACTATTTAGTAGTTGCATAAAAATGAAAAAAAAATAAGACCTACTTTAATTTTTTTAATAATAAGTATTTAATAACTCATATCTAACATCCCTACTGATATATAATGAGTCTTGTAATGGTCATTAGATGTAACCTGTAAGTTTCACCATCCGCCTGTTTCAATTAATTATATTTAAAGTAGTCATGTATCGGTTAAGCGATAACTTTAACGTATATTTAAGTGCACATCTGTTCTTAAAATATTTGACCCATCTTCAGTTCGTTCGGGTTCGTTCCTAGTGAAAAACAAAAACAAATCTATTCCATAGGAATCGTACATTTTTCCGGGATAAAAAGTAACCTATGTGCTAATCCAATCTCCGTGCCTAATTTCATCTAGATCCGTTCAGCCATTCTGGTGTGATTGAGTGACAAACATCCATCCAAACTTTCGCATTTATAATATTAATAATGGGATTATTATTATGGGACTAGTGGCACACCCACTCCTGCGTTCGTCTCTAGTCAAACATAATCATATCTTCTTATGTCTCTCTAGTTAATGTCTTTTTTGTATCATTATAATTGGAGGCGACTATTTTGATTAAAAAAAAACTATATCAGTCAAATTTCCTATGTGTATATGTGTTTTATTACAACTTATTTTCCCGTGAGAATGAGTTACTTTTCCGCGGTAAAAAGTAACTGCGGTTCCCGTTTTTGTTGGTCGCATACTCGCACATATTGAGGTTTTATTCATGCACCCTTGTATGGTATTTTTACGGAACACGACACGTCAAGAACAGGATTTCCTTATAACTATAGGATTTCCTACCGGTTAGGTAGTAAATTAGAGAAAGAATAAGGAAACAATAATTAAATCAAAGATTCTTATACTCAAAAGTGAACATTTAAAGGTTCATCAACTCGTAGTAACTTTTTTATATTTTTGGATGGACTACTATTTTTGGATTGGGATGGGGATACGTTGTCCTGCCACGAACCTCGTTTGGTCAGAAAAAAACCTAAATATCTAAAATAGTACCACCTAACGAATCCGATTATAGCTAACAACCACCAAGGTACTATAAAAATAAACAAAAACAAGTAGTTTTATATATTTAGTATAGATTTCTCATAGATAAGATGCTTTTCCGAAGTGAAACATACCAAATTTCATCAAAATCTGTCCAGTGGTTTTCTCGTGATGTGTTTCCAGACTAAAAACTATAGATTCGGCCTCTGTATCAATAATAATGACTATTTCAATAAGATTAAGTTCAAAAAATATTTAATGTTCAGATTCGACTCAGTTAGAATTTTATTATATGTATAGAAGATAAACTTCCCCTCGATATGGAAACGACTGTATGCTATATTATAACGTCAAAAGTTATGATTCTTTTTTTTAAATATAACATTTTGTTAGAGTTGCCACTTAACAGATTTGGCATCTAATTAATATTATTCTACTTCTCAAATTTATTACTAATTCTGTGCCTTACTGTGTACTATTCATAGCTGTCTTGTTTAGTAAAATACTCATTGGTGTAACTCATTAACGATATTCATAATCTATACATATAATAAAGTCGTAATTAAGCCGAATCTGTACATTTAATATTTTTTTGGAAAATCTTATTGAAGTCTATTTAAATAAGATCTGATCTGTCTGTCTGTCTGTCAGTCTGTCTGTTACCGCATTACGGAAAAACCACCGGAAGGCTTTTGATGAAATTTGGTATGCTGATAGCTGGTTATCCGAGTCAACATATAGGATACTTTTTAGTGTGAGAAAATATCTCATCCCTGAGAAATCTATACTAAACGTTAAAATGTAAATACGGACAAACCCGAGCGAAGCGAAGGTGAGTCGCTAGTTTGTATATATGTGTAGTGTATCAACTATCTGGTATCCATAACATAAGTCTCGTAGCTTACCATGGAACTAGATGGTGCTGTGTGTTAATGTCCCAACATATTTATTTATATTTGGGTATTGTTAAGATATATATAATTTATCTTACAAAATAGCAGTGTCCCGCGGTTAAAAATTCGATTTTAAAACAAACTTACATAAAGTCGTTAAATTAAATGGTGAACTGCGTAAATAAAAATCCCAAGTTCATTAAAATGTGTGTGAAAATATATGAATACAACGTATATTTAATTTTATAACCGTGATATTATCGTATTGTATAAGGAAAAAAAATTGACATAAAAAAATTACTGAGCTAACGTAAATCGTTGCACACTTTAAGCAAAACAATTTGATTACGTAGTTCTTAAGAATTTTCGTACATAACTAACCAATTAAGCAAGTAACCAATGTTTTATAAAATCTACTAAACAAAAAATTGATGTAGTGTTTTTTGTTAAATCTATACTAATATTATAAAGCTGAAGAGTTTGTTTGTTTGTTTGTTTCTTTGTTTGTTTGTTTGTTTGTTTGTTTGGTTGAACGCGCTAATCTCAGGAAGTACTAATCCGATTTGAAAAATTCTTTTTGCATTAGATAGCGTTAACTGAGGAAGGCTATAGGCTATATACCATCCCGGAAAAATGTACGGTTCCCGTGGGACAGATTTGTTTTTATCTAGGGACGAACCCGAAGCGAAGCGAGGGTGAGTCGCTAGTGTTTATAAAATCTACTAAACAAAAAATTGACGTAGTGTTTATTGCTAAATAATTAATACATTTCAGCTATCATATTTAATTCAATATTGAAAGTACACCTACCACTACCTATAGACGTTATACTTGTCTTAATATTTCTTTACTTTTTCTGGGTCCGGATTTTTAATAATGTAACTCGAGCGTATAAAAAGGGTAAAATTAACCGATTCCATCTTGTTTCAAATGCTTTTACAGTGTTACCAATACAATTCACAATTATATGTTTATATTAATACACTAAGGCATTGGTAGCCCAGTGGTAACGCGCTCGCTTGGGAAACCGAGTAAAGCGAGTGTAAATCCCAGATCTCGCACCTCTGATATTTTCATGTGCGAATCATTTCCAACGTGATTACCAAATGTCTTAACGGTGAAGGAAAACATCGTGAGGAAACATGTCTGAGAGAACCTAGGAAGTTTTCGAAAGACATGTGAAGTCCGCCAATTCGCACTTGGCCAGCGTGGTGGACTATATCCTAATTGCACTCTTATTAAAGGAAGGCCCGTGCCCAGCAGTGGGACATTAAAAAGGGCTGAATACAAACATACATACATACATTAATACACTATATTATATATATTTTATTATAATATATATTTTAATGCACCAAAGTTATGGCCAATGGCACTTATCGCTAATGGCATAAGTATACAACAATACTAACATTTAATTTAACGATAGAAAATGAACCGTAAATGTCTCAAAAGTACTTGCCTCGATTTGAATAAAGAAAATTTTGAGTTTGAGTTTTATTTCCTATTCAAAGGCAATTTTTGAAAAAAATCTGCGTATATTTACTAAGTGGTATGACAGAGTTAAAATATGCCAATATTAAACAAGGTGAAATAAAAAACGCGTCACTTACTGAAGGGTTCGTACTAAATGGGAATTTTAAAAAAAATAGTTTTTTTTTTCTTTATTAGTGGCTTAAAGTTGCGTTAACAGACGCAATACATTCTGCCATTGTCACGTATTGTGAGGAAGATACGATTGAGTTTGAGCGGTAATTTTGAAATTTAGCAGCTCTAGAGTTTGTTGAAGGTTCTTTTTGTAAGGTTTGAAGGTTTGTTGAAGAGTTTTGGAGGATCACTAAAGAAAAAATGCCGTGACAGAAGTTATCTGTTATGTCATGTAATAGGTAGCTGTAAGAAATCTATTTCAGTGTTTTTATCTACAGCGTAAATTTCTGAAACAGAAGTACGTATTTGTGCTATTTTTCTGCGATGGAACAAGTAATTTATATGATGATTTGATTATTATAAGAAGTGCAAAATGATAGATATCGTATATTAATACTGGAATGCCGCTTAAGAATATTTTAGAACTTTTTAATTTGTTATCATTAATATTATTTATTAATCTGTTATCGCATTAATATTATTTCTTACTAGCGACTCACCCTCGCTTCGCTTTGTGTTGGTCCCTAGGCAAAAATAAATTTATCCCACGGGAACTATACATTTTTTCAGGATGATATATAGCCTATAGCCTTCCTCAGTCCTTTTTCCAATGCAAAAAGAATTTTTTAAATCGGATCAGTAGTTCCTGAGATTAGCGCGTTCAACCAAACAAACAAACAAACAAACAAACAAACTCTTCAGCTTTATAATATTAGTATAGATAAATGCGAAACTTTGGATGGACCGGTGGTAGGACTCTGTCAAGCCTGAGGAGTCCGACTGGATGGGTACCACCCCCTTATCTATTTCTGCCGCCAAGCAACAATGATTGCATTGTTGTGTTTCGGTTTGAAGGATAAGGTAGCCAGCGCAATTACAGGCGAGAGGCATATCATCTTAGTCCTCACAGTGACAACGCACTTGTGGTTCTGCATTTTTGTTACTTAAAACCTAAGTGCATGAACCGTAGGTGTTATGGGCGGCAGGTAGGTACTGCTTTCCTTCAGGTGGTCTGTCTGCTCGTTTGTCGCTGAATCTCATAAAAAAAAAATGTTTGTTACTCAATCACGCCAGAACGGCTGAACAGATCTGGATGGTTGACAAATAATTATGGTCCAGAATAGATTCCCGTGGGATAGATTCGTTTTTGTTCTTCACTAGAGATGAACCCGAGCGAAGCGAGGGTGAGTAGCTAGTTTTTAATAACTTTAGTCTGTCAGTGCTCAAACAAACTTATGTAAATTCTAGTATTAAATAATAATAAACTAGGCAATTCAAAACAAATGTTATTTCTTACCTGTACTGCAGCGACATAGTAGCACAGTGACACGAACAACAACAATAAAACTCTGTGACCCATGGCGACACTATGCTAAATTCAAATTCTCATCACTTCGATGCAATATGGCGACCTGGAAAGTTTGTATGCCACACAGTATTTATAAAGATTCTTCTACTTTTTAATTAATTGCTAATTGGTAAATGAATTTTAAAATTTATGCATGTTTTAAAGTATATGTATTTAAATTAGACATCGCAGGTTCAATTATCATGAAAAAAACAATACGTATGTTTCAATATCGAAATTCAAAATACATCAAAGGAGTTAAATTTTCTACCCTGTAAAGACAACGCAAAAAAAAATACAAAATTTAAAATTTTATATAAGCTATTAGAATTCCCTATAAAAATGCCATAAAATTTAAAATTTCATATATGCTCAAAAGGATTCCCGACAAAACAGTAAAATATATTCAAAATGAATAAACTATACACCTCAAATGTCTTTACGTTAAACTTTTGAGATTTCCGAGCAATAAATTTAAATGCACTATTTCATTTTTACATAAATAAATTATATCAGACGCTTGAGTCTTTCAATATTAGCCATTCATAAATATTATAATTGACCTAATTTTACATTCATAAATTCGATTTATGTTTCAGAATAATATAAACATTATTACGTATATAGAAATTAATTAAAACAAACAGAAATACATCAATAGTGCATTGAACCTACGTCCACTGTTCACTTAAAACGTACTTTTTTAAGGAAACACAGTATTTTTACGCTATTCACTAATAATTGTAAGAAATCATTTGTTGTATATCGACGCGTAAGCCTTTGGCCGCGCTTCGTTCGAGACTAGCAACCGCTTTACTACGGGCTAGCATTTTGCCCCCAACTCCTCTCGTCCTTGAACAAATTTCAATACATACCAAACTTTAATAGTTCATACAATCAAATTCATTGAATGTGAGTTTAGCTTTTTAGGCAGAATAGACAATTTTCTTGTTTTTTTTTATTCGTTTTTTTTTTAATTAGAGATATGAAAACTAAAGTATAATACTTTCTTAGACATACACGAATATTTTTCATTTTAATAAAACTATATTTTCAGATTTTTTCGCGGATTTATTTTGATTTTTTGTTTCCGACATTTCGAATGCTTTACAGAGCACATAGTCACGGGAAAGACTTAATCCGCGAAAAAAATCCGAAAAGATAGTTTAATTTAATTAAAGTTATACTTAGCATGTATGGTTAACATAACAAATAAAAGTAACTTGAAATATATTTGAATAAAATCATATTTTTCATTTTCTTCAATATACACGTAATCGTTAAAACATAGGATTTCTTTTACATCTAGGTATTCGTTAACAATAATTGTTGAATGATATGCTTTAAAGAATTTTTTTCATTTAAATAAAACTATCTTTTCGGATTTTTTTGCGGATTTATTTTAATTTTTGGTTCCCGACGTTTCGATTGCTTTACAGCAATCATGATCACGGGAGAGACTTCTCTCCCGTCCCGACTTTACAGCAATCATGGTCTCTCCCGTGACCATGATTGCTGTAAAGCAATCGAAACGTCGGGAACCAAAAATCAAAATAAATCCGCATAAAATCCGAAAATATAGTTTTATTTAAATGTCTAATATTCGCATAAATCTAAGAAAGTAATATGAAATTTTTTCATTTGATTATCGGCTCAAGTCAAGCTTTTTTGACACATATTTAAATGTAGCTATTAATCTATACTAAAATTATATAATTATTAATATTATAAAGAGGTAAAGTTTGTTAGTTTGTGACATTGACAATAATTTCTGGATCTACCGAACCGATTTAGATGAATTTTGGTGAGAAGATAGTTTGAGACCCTGGGAAGGAAATAGGATTTTTATCTCGGAAATCATCCCTTAAGGGGGTGAAAATGGGGATGAAATTTTGTATGGGGAATTACTAGTATTAAATAAAAGTAAAACTTGATATCTTCAATATTAAAGGTACTTTTCTTTCATATCCCGATAATTTGTTCCGCGCTATATATTAGATTCAAACGGGTTTTTATTGTCAATCCCTCAATCATTTTTTTTATTCTATAATAAATATATAATGTACCTAAGTCTCATTTTTTTCTAAATAGATATGGCTTTCATAATATATATCTATTCTATATGCATAAATAAAAGTGTAACTGATCGCTTTCTGTAACTAAAAGATATTTGAGAAAAACTATTATTGGGGAAATTTTTGTCTGTTAGTCTGTGCGTTTGTGCGAATCTTAAAAACGGCTTAACAGATTTGAGTGCGGTTTACACTAATGTATTGTGGTAAGCTTCACTTAACACTAAGTATTTGAAGTATTGTAACTACCTAGTAACGAACCCGAACAAATCAAGTTTAAGTATATGGAAATTATCGTAAAACATCTCAAAATCAACCATAATTGAAAAGTAAAATTATAACTCAATAACAAATCTCATGTTACAACAAAGAACGGAAACATTGAAAGATGTTTCAAATAAATTACGTCACTCAGTAAATTATATCGGTAATAATGATTTTCCCACGCAAGCTGTCTATAAAAGGACATGCACTTGCTAGAAATAATTATATAATACAAAATATTAAAAATTTATAAATATAAATATAAAAACTTTATAAACTAGTGTTTTCTTGCGACTTTGTCCGCGTTTATTTATGTATTACTAGGTACATCTTTATTTTTCACCACTATGGACTATGGCCTGATCTCCCTCGTAAAGAAGAGAGTGTCATGCCCAACAGTGGGACGTTAAAAAGGGCTGAATACATACCTTTATAAATAGTCTTTATATAATAATTTTTAATATAGTCTTTGTGATACTTTGATGTATAATTTATATTACTGTAAATTTTCATCAAAATCAGTTCAGTTTTACGTGACAAGTTAATAATAATAATATCCCCCCGACCGATTTCAGCCACAGTGGCCAATCTCACTGAGACAAGTCAACTGCGCACTTTCTCATACTTTGCACTCTCAAAGTCCGATGGGACGATAGATACTTCGACACTCGCGGTGAGAGATCAGGCGCAGGACCCACGGCTTTACGTGGTCACCGAGCCACGCAGGTAAAACACCACTAATGTATCCGGACTGTTTATGAGAATATCTTAACTGTTAACAGAAACACTTAACATTTAAACTTGGCCCGACCCGGGAAGCAAATCTAGGACCTCCGGATATGCAGTCGTTCAAGCTATCCACTAGACCACCGAGGCAGTTCAATGATAGTAAACATACATACATCTCATAAACTTTCTTATTTATAATGCTTATATAATATAATGGTCAAGTACGAACCGGTCTAACTTGAGGACAGTTTCCTAAATTACGGGAATTAAGGTTTTTGGCTTATTTTTTAGTGTTTCTTGACACAGTAATTTTGAAGAAAACGTAAGTTATCCTACTTTTGTACGTTATATTTAAATAAATTAAATAAAAATTAAATAAATAAATAAATAAATAAATATATATATATATATATATATATATATATATATATATATATATATATATATATATATATATATATATATATCAATACGTGAATATTTTTAAATTTCATTGATAACGCTTACTCATTTCTCAAAAATGATCTCCAAAATCAGTCGTATTCTGAAAATAAGTAGACTGCAACATATGTATGTTATTAATAGTAATTTATAAGAATTAACTTTAAAAAATTTACACAAATTATCTTATTATTTTCTTACGTATTCTATACCTTATTGGTATAATTGTCATGAGATATTATAAGTCACTCACATTCTTAACTAAAGCAATCATCTGTCCATATATGTAGAGATAGTGGGCTTACTCACAAAATGTATTTCTAACCTATTATTATCTACTATATAAAAATAAGTGGGGTTTTCCTTCCTGACGCTATAACTTCAGAACGCACGAACCGATTTCCACGGTTTTGCATTTATTGGAAAGGTGTCGGGCTCCGTGAGGTTTATAGCAAAGAAAATTCAGGAAAAATTTCAACAGAAAAGCGGGAATATCTTTTTTCACATACAGCGCCATCTCTGATACATAGCATGTACTACAAACCAATATCGGGTCAACATATAGGATACTTTTTATTGCAGGAAAATATCTCATCTCTAAGAAATCTATACTAAACGTTAAAACGTAAGTAGGGACGAACCCGGGCGGAGCGAGGGTGAGTCGCTAGTAATTTATACTTAGAAATGAGTTTAGAATTGAACAGAGTATTATCTATACATATAATTAAATTATAACTAAGTCGAATCTGTACATTAAATATTTTTTTATAGATTTTATTTTAATAGTCATTATTATCGATACAGTAGCCGAATCTATAGTTTTTATAATTATTGTCTGTCTGTCTGAGAACGCATCACGAGAAAACCACTCGGCAGATTTTGATGAAATATAGTACGATGATAGCTGGTTATCCGGGTCGTCATATAGGATACTATTTGCTGCGGGAAAATATCTCATATCTGAGAAATCTATACTAAACGTTAAAACGTTCCTAGGGACCCGAGCGGAGCGAGGATGAGTCGTTAGTGTGTAGTATATTTTTTCGTGTTCTTTTCGTTTCGCATATAACTAATTTCATATATAATTATGTTATAGCACAGCTCTTATGTAAATTAAATTATTTAATCAATGAAATCTTTTATTAAATTCTTTCTCACAGATTGTAGTGAATATATTATGATGAAAATTTAACTGAATCTTGCAATAAGATTAAAGTGTTCATAGATTTCTTTAAAAAAGCTCAATTGATGACTTCATTAATAAACTATTTGTCACATATTGTAAGGTCCAAGGGCCTATCAAAGTTCAAAGAAACCCCCGGGCGGACAGACGGACACACAAAAACTTGTCTAATTAACGTAAACACTTGGGTCAAGGCTTTCGATGATTGACAAACCGACAATTGAACCGTGATTAATGGTATTCTGATTAGAGCTGAGATCTGCGCACACGCACTTCTAAATTGTCTAACTTTATACTACTTTTATAAATGACCCAGTCAAGAACTGAATTTATGACTTTTGGTTGTAATCTTTACTTAATAAAATAAATGCAAAAATGTATATTAATACATTCTGCCCTCTTTAACGTCCCACTGCTGGGCACGGGCCTCCACGCTGGCCAAGTGCGGGTTCGCGGACTGCATATGTCTTTCGAAAACTTGCTAGGTTCTCTCAGACATGCAGGTTTCCTCACGATGTTTTCCTTAACCGTAAGACAAGTGGTAATTATGTTGGAAATGATTCGCTCTTGAAAATATCAGAGGTGCGAAACCCGGGATATGAACCCGCTTTACTCGGTTTCCCAAGCTAACGCGTTACCACTGGGCTACCACTGCCTTATTATATATGTATACTAGTCTTACAATATTAAATGAGGAATTCTTGTATATATATAAATTTATTTTTTGTAACTCGGAAACGGCTCTAACGATTTGGATCAAGTTTTGTATTTAGATTGGGTTTCACTTTTTATGTTGTATTTTATATAGGTGTCCTTTATAAAGGAACATAATTTTTATATCTTCTCCGAAAAACGTGACGTACTTCACACTAATTGACAAAGATACGAAATTTTTGCTTAAAAACACTACCGAATAAAGTAAGTGCGCAACACTAGTATTACTATATAACTAGCGACTCACCCTCGCTCTGTTTGGGTCCGTCCCTCGTTCGTCGTTTAGTATAGATTTCTCAGAGATGAGATATTTTCCTGCAGTAAAAAGTATCCTATATGTTGACACGGATAACGAGTTATCATCATACCAAATTTCATCAAAATCCCTCAAGTGGTTTATCCATGATGCAGTAACAGAGCGACAGACAGACAGATCGAGAGACAGACAGAGAGACAGACAAAAATTCTAAAAACAATAGATTCAGCCTCTGTATCGACAATAATGTCTATTTCAATAAAATTTTCCAAAAAAATATTTAATGTACAGATTCGACTCAGTTACAATTTTATTATATGTATAGAATATAGATCATGTGTGCACTCGTTACTTATAAGTTATAGTGCATCAAAAATATTTGCATTATTATCTAAACATTAACACCGCACTTGACATATTTAGTAGTGACGAACAAACCAAGGATTATTCGATATTGTTCACAAATCAATTTATAACGTCTTGAGAATTTGAACACAAAAAGCCTTTATAGTGGTTAGTTAGTAAGGACGGTTTTACAAATTAGTATAATTGTATTTCAATACAAGTATATTGTATTGTTTGAAAATACTCTCTCTACATGTATTTATGGTATGTTTAAACAATATTTTATAATCAATTAGCCAAAGCGAATGTTTTAGTCAAAAAGAAAAAAAAAATTGTCTTTATCAGAAGTAGCTATACCTAGAACACAAGCTATAGCCTGAGTTTCATTCCAGACATCAGGCATGTGGTGTGAAATATTATCTTTATAACAATTTTGTATCAAAATTTATCATTAAAAAAATAACTCAATCAGAGTAAACAAAATCAGAGCATTCGTAGCATAAAGGTGTTCTCTGCAATATTTTTATGACGTTTGAAATCACAGGAATCAAAAACAACCCATATCTCGAAAACTATTTAACGTGTCTTCTTAAAATTTTATGTTGAGTGTTTTGGTTCTATTACCTAGTTTTATTTCATAATTTACTAAAGTTAAAGGGCCATAATAAAGAAACATATAACTCAGCAAGATTAGTTTATAAGGATTCCGTATTTGCGTTTTGGCTACGGAACCCTAAAAATCATTTATTACTGTGGATTTTTTCCAAAAGCTCCTCCACTCAAAGTCAATGAATACATTTTGATTAAGAGTTTTCACAACTATCTCATCAAAGATATCATTTGTATGGTAACATATATATATATATATATATATGTATGTATATGTGCAATGTACATACATAACAAACCAATTAAAAAAAGACTAATAGATAAAATAATTCATTCACAATTATATAATCTGTTAAGTTATAATTTAATAAAATGAGTAACTTTTATGTAGTGACAGTTCTATTGAATTTATTGAAGCCTCCAACAAACCTCAAATCCACCAGCAATTACAACATAATATATATTTAACTTGAAAATAAGACATTTAGGCAATACCTAACAATCTATACACATATCGAGCTAGTTGCATAACGTATTGAAAGCTTATACGTGTTTTTAATAAGAACTATTTATTCACAAATCAGCACAGCTATTTAATCTTTCATCGATTTCTTAAGCTTTGTTCGGAGCTGTTTGCTCTATCGGGCTCTATCTCTATGTAGAGAACGGAAACATCAATTAAATAACTATCAGCTTAATCTATAGTTTGTTAGGTTGTGTTATCCAACAATTTAGATTAGCTATGTGTATAAATAGCAGTTATATTAAAATCATTATTAATTGAGCATGCAGAGGTGAAATATCTAATATATTTAAACGAGCAATTCTTATGTATTTATATATTTACTAGCGACTCACCCTCGCCTCACTCGGGTTCGTCCCTACTTACGTTTTAACGTTTAGTATAGATTTCTCAGAGATGAGATATTTTCCCGCAGTAAAAAGTATCCTATATGTTGACCCGTATAACCAGCTATCATTATGCCAAATTTCATCAAAATACCTCCAGTGGCTTTTCCGTGATGCGGTAATAGACAGACAGACAAAAATTCTAAAAAAAGATTCGGTCTCTTTAACGATAGTAATGTCTATTTTAATAAATTTTTCCAAAAAATATTTAATGTACAAATTCGACATAGTTACAATTTTATTATATGTATAGATTTATACCGGCGATCTTGGATACGACTCTAACGATTTCGCTGAAATTTGGTATGTGGGAGTTTTGTATTATCACCTGTTTTCCTGTGGAAATGAGATAATCTCCCGCAGTAAAAAGTTGCCGATGTCACTCTCTAGCCCTCCAACTATCTCCATTCAAAAAATCACGGCATTTTTTTAAAGAAATTAAATATAATACTAACACTGTTATAACTTCATTAAATTTGTTTGCGGTAATTAGATTTTTATCGTTACTATTTTGATACTAATGAATATTACTTGCTATTATAGGTTGAAGTCCGAGCAGCAACATTAAGAAAAAGCTCACCGCCAATAGAAATTGTTATTTATTTATGTATGTCATGGGACCATATTAAAATGTGATTCATATATATTTTTCTACATAATACAATAACATCAAGTCTAAATCCCTAAGCTTTTTTCCCTAAACTTTCATGGAACTTTTTTAAATTATAATGAAATTAAATTTTATCCAATTATACTTATACAATAACCTTTGAATCGTCAATTTAAAAGAGCATCAGTGTAGTCAGCCTACCAGACCTGAGGGAGCTACCATCGGCTCGGAAAGAAGTTCTGCTGAGTAGAGCCGGCAAGAAACTCAACAGTTGCTCTTTTAACGTTCATCGAGTTAGATTTATTAATTTTATTGCTATTCAGCCCTTTTTAACGTCCCATTTCTGGACACGGGCCTCCCTTCAATACGAGGGGGATCAAGCCTGAGTCTACCACGCTGGCAAAGTGCGGGTTGGCGGACAGGCGGACAATAATTTTATTGTCATAACATTATAGATAGCACACATACGAGTCAATTTATCTCGATTCCATACATATCCACCAACAACAAACTCTTGAACAGATTCTCATGCTTCACACATTAAAATTTAAATAGATGAAAAGCTAAACCTAAGACAGTTTGTGGAATTTTATTATATTATATGAGTATACTCAGGCCAATAAGGACTAATTTATTTTTGGACTCGAAACCTGACTAAAAAATTATACTGCTAATACAGAATCTGGTAGTGAATAATGTCTCTTGAAATTGAGTAAAAGTTTTCGTAACAATCGTCCGCTCATCGGGTCAAATGTCAAGTGTCTCAACTCTCAACGACATCCCACACGGGCGAGTAATTATTACAAAACTTATCCTTCCTTAAAAACACAATGGTGTTATCCCCTTAAATTTGAAAGCTTTGATGTAAGCATAAAATTATAAGCAAAAATATATCTTGCAGACTTTAAAAATGTAGAGTTCTTAGTTCTTGTATCTAGGCACGATTGTACTCAGATATTACAAAAACAACTTGAAAGTGTAATAAATAGTTTTATTCGTTTTTACGTTTAAAAAAGGTTTGATGGAATTTAGGCAATGAAATATCGATATTTTAGGCAAAAAAATATGAAATGCTTAAGTTATTAAGTTAAGTTTGATGACACGTTTGGTTCAGTTTGTACTTGATGTACCAGCGGTCGCGGCTTCGAGTCCCGCTGGGGGCATTCATTTGTGTTATGAGCACTAATGTTTGTACTCTAATCATGAGTGTTTTTATTTATAATATGTATGTATTTAAAGTTATATATGTGTAGTGTATTAACTATCTGGTATCTATAACACAGGCCTCGTAGCTTACCATGGAACAAAATAGTAGTTTGCAGTTTTAATAAAAAAAACATGTTAAAAATCAATTAAACATGAGATTGCAAAGTACATAAATCACAAATAATATAAAATACTTTAGTTAAAAAAATCTTAATAATAATTTTAAACAGTCCATAACAACTAATTGAGCCAAGTGAGGCCCATAAAAAGGACCCTTTAAAAGTGCTTAAAGAATAAATGCTATAGGTAATAGTTTAGCTTTTTCATGTCCTATTGACATATATAGGATTTAAAGCCATGAACAGTGAACACATTTTGAATAGGATTTCGTTTAGGATTAGGCATTACTTCGTTGCAAGTAATTTACTTTACTGACTAAATGCGAATTTTTTTTAGGTTGTCTTAGATATAGATGCCGGCATCGTGAGGTCCATGGCATTGTACGGTGCTCCCGTTTGGACTGACGCCCTCTCCGCTCCAAACAGGGCCCAATTGCGTAAGGCGCAGCGGGTCCTAGCGGTGAGGGCGATACGGGGATACCGTACGGTGTCCTTCACGGCGGCGACGCTTCTGGCGGGCGATCCGCCCTGGGAACTCCAGGCGGAGGTGCTCGCCGAAGTGTACCGGTTTCGGGCGAGTGAGCGTGCGCGCGGGGAACGCCCAGCGCAGGAGGGAGTCGCTCGGATCAGGCGCCTAGCTGACGAGGCCCTGATCCGGCGCTGGTGGGAAGAACTGGGGTCTCCAGCGGCTGGCCTGGCGACGGTGAGTGCGGTTCGACCGTATTTGTCTCGCTGGGTCAGGAGCCCACACGGCGTCCTGACGTTTAGGCTGACGCAGATGCTTACCGGGCATGGATGCTTTGGTAAGTATCTGTTTCAGATTGCGCGTCGGGAACCGTTGCCCGTATGCCACGAGTGTGGTGCGTCCTCGGACACCTCGCATCACACTCTCGTGGAATGCGCCGCTTGGGCTCCCCAGCGCCATGCCCTGATGGCGGTAGTGGGTGGAGACCTTTCGTTGCGTAGCGTGGTGGGGGCCATGCTTCGCGACGCGAGGTCCTGGTCGGCGATGGCCTCCTTTAGCGAGGCCGTCATCTCACTGAAGGAGACGGCGGAGAGGGAAGGCGAGGCTAACGCCTTAGCAGACCCTCTTCGTCGCCGCCGGCTGGGGGAGAGGAGGCGCCGGTATGCGCATCTTCTCCCGCCATCCTAGAGGAGCTACTGCGGGGGGGTCTCTCGTTGACTCCCCTGCACGTCATCGGGGCGGTCGGGATGCTCTGTGAATCGAGGGCATCCTGATTTAGGTGAGGTAGGCCCGCGGGGTACGGGCTGTCCGCAGGGGTGTTGTAGTGCATGCGCAAGCGATCCTGCAGCGCCCCATTGCACTGCGGCGACGGGTTCCGCTGTGGGTTTTAGTGAGTAAGAGTCTCACAGTACCCTACCCATTGACGGCCGGTAGGGTCCCCATGATGGGTTTCCCCAGCGATAACAAAAAAAAAAAAAAAAAAGATATAGAGTGGTGTTCACGATGTTTTCTTTCCCCGTAACAAAAATTATAACCTTCTGAAAATAAAATTGGCACTTTAAAATCTCAAAGGTCTCAAACCCCTTTCCCTAAAATTTCAATCAAGAAAGAACTAAGATGTCCAATTATACACTGGATTATGAATATAATCGAACAAGTTCATTATATGTATGTTGAGTTAATCTTTGCCTCAAGTGATCGATAACAATCTGTGAGTTGAGACACGAGGTTGCTACGCCAAATATAGTTTTAGTGGTAGTATATTTCAACAAAAGAATAGTTTAGGAGTCTGCCACAATAGTAATGATATAAATTATATTGTATACAGCCCTAATTAACATCCCACTGCTGGGCACGGGCCCTCCCTTAATACGTGGGGGATTAGGTCTTAGCCCACCACGCTGGCCAAGTGCGGGTTGGCGGATTTCACATGTTCGATAACTTGCTAGCTCTCAGACATATAGGTTTCATCACGATGTTTTTCCCCACATAAATCATATTAAATTATTTTATTTTTCATCGCTACCTTTTATTGTAAGAAAATTTTGAACGTAATTGTATATTGATAAAAGATATCAAAGTCTTAACACTAAGAGTTTTAACACTTTCCCGCAAGGAAACTGTGTATATACATATTAAAACCGATCAAGTGCGAGTCGGACACGCACACGAAGGGTTCCGTATCATAATAGATTTTTTTAATTTACATGGCAGCCTTTTTGAAACTCGCGGAAATAGAAATACACATAATAGGTTTATGAGATACAGCCCTCTGATAGACGGACGGATGGACGGATGGATGGACAGCGGAGGCTTAGTAATAAGGTTCCGTTTGCACCCTTAGGTACTGACCCTAAAAACATTATTAAATCAAATTATAAGTACAGTAATAGTTCCATATATCTTTTTTTTTACAACTATACAGTATAAAGAAAAAAGTTTCCTTGCATACCATTAAACAGAGATATATTCTAATTAACTAATAATCCAAAAAAAAATAATTATTTATAAATCGTTTGGAATTTGGAAGGCAAAATATTGACATCGTGAGCTCTTAGACTATGTTATTGTATAATCAAACAAAGCGCACTTAACGGTTATTGGTGTTCTTTATATTTCAAAACCTGACCTTTTTAAGACATTTATCAAAAATAGACTGTCTCTAGGGAAAAATAAAATTATATTTTTTTATTTTTATTTAGACCAGTGGCCTTTACTTAAATTATTGACCTCAAAAATGTCATTGACTGAAATTCACTGACGGCTTAGTAGTTACTAGTGAATTATTTAGTTCAGTTATTTTAGTGTAGGTTCGATCTCCGTCGAAAATATTTACTATTTTGTACTAACAACCAGTGGCTATATCTAAGAAAATATTGTTCTTTTTATTTTCATAAATATGAAAGTATGTTAGTTTTTTTTTTACTTCTACAGTCTACACAGCGTCAAAACAACTTGACTTTTGCAAAGAAGAGAAGAAGAAGATAGAGAGATAAGAGATGTTTAACAAAATTGTAACCCAATATTGTAACAATTTTAAATCTATATATACTTTAACTATCTGTGACGTTATATTTCAATATGGACTTATAATATGTCGATGTTGAAAGTGCTGATACATTTCTCGTAGAGTAAAAATAAAATGAAATATTTTGTCTGCATAAAGAGATTACAGTGTTGACAAAGTTTGTGGTTGAGGTCCCCTTTTAAGCAAGTGTTATACTAAAAATAATATAACATATGCATTATATAAAAATAAGATTTATATTTATTATTGTAAATTAATTATTTGATTACTTATGTTGTCATTCTGATATAAAATACTTATTTTTGTTTTTTGAAGTTGTCATCTTGAGTGGAAAAAGGGCGGAAAGAGCGTTGTGTTTTGTTTTATGACTGTATGCAATGCGTCATTCTTTTTTGTAATATCGTTTGAGGCGTTACTCTGACTCTGTATAAAATAATAAAAAACTGTGTGCTATTTACCGAATTTTACTTAGCCTCTATGACTTACTTCTGAAATAGTCTCTTAATTATACAAGTTATTATTGACTGTATTAGGAGACCCTGTCCTTCCATAATAAAACGTACAGATTTCCATAACAAAACATAATTAAATTAGCACCCCATTTTTTGCTCGGGTGCATCCCTATCTGTATATTAAATTTTATCTAAATCGATCCAGCAGTTTCGACTTACAAACATACACAAATGACTTTTATTGTTATATACTAACAAACGCACATTAATATCTTTGTATATTTATTATTTTACACAGCATCCCAAAAATCTCAGAGCCTTGACTAAGTTGCATAACTTCTGTAATCTCACATCACGACTGGCCGGAGGTATCAATAAACTCCTACGAAGCTATAATTTAGCCGGTAAAGTCAAGGGATGTAAGTTTTTGTTGTAATCATAGTCTAATCAATCAAATAGCGATATGATTCATATAAAACCTGTCTTTGCCCACGACTCCATCAATACGATGATAAAATAGTGGAATATGTGAGACTCTTGCAATTACCATTGAAAATGCCATTAGAATCACTTCAGCTGTTCTAACAGATGTTAAATGTTGTCCGTTTCCGAATCCGTTCAACGGATACCCTTTTTATTATTCAAAATTAAATGTTTAAATAATATTCATTTAGAATAATAAACATTATCTTTTAAATAAAAATATCTGTTTAAGCTGCACTGTGCCTTTCTCACAATTGTATTGAAATGCCCATTTGTTTGCTAACAATGACAAATTAACACACAAGGTCAGGTGTATTCATTTTAGAGTAAATATTATTGTCACTAAAACAATATTATAATGTTATTTTTAAGTAGCTGTTTTTCGTGGAATCTATTGAAATACATCATTATCATATCATTATACCTTCACGCTGTTCTCTAAGTAATCACGCGCGGTTTACCACACTTTAGCGTGAAGACATTCTTTACTTTCCAATATCTCTACATGTCACTGCTATATATGATCTGTGATGTCACTTATGGAAATGTAGATATGATTCACTGTGTCTCCATCGAATTTTCTATCACATAGTTCAATTTTAAAACCATGTTATTGAGACCACCACCCAACACCAACCGTTTCCAAAGATAAGCCTATTCAAATTTGGTGTGGTATATGAAGATTGGAAATGAATCATTAACCTTTTATTTACACGGCATTTTATGCAAAACCAAACATATATCATTAGGACAGTGAAGGATAGCTATTCCGGTTACTAACAACCCCATATGAGTATCCTGGTTCTAAAAGAACAAGGTACGGATTTCCAAGCTAACAAAGTACAAGTGATTGTGCCATTTAATAATGTTCATTAACATCTTCCATCTTTCAAGCGGTCTCTATTAAGTAGCTCATTTCGTTTGAGAGATCTGACAATAGTCGGGTGCAACAAAAGGTTAGGTAACATCCGAGGCTAATCTCTGTCAGAGGTCGTATCGCCGGATACCGAAACAATTAGACGATTACTCAATGTAAAACAGTGTTGTCACCATGCGTTTTTAGTTTTTAGGATAAAACCTTTTTTTTTAATTCAATTTTCTTGTTAATGGCTTCAAAACGTACCAGAAGAGCAAAGGCCTATTTTTTAAAATTGTGACAGATTATCAATAGGCAAAAGCTACTTTGAAGGTGTAGGTTCGATTATATAGCACTTTTAAAACTTTAAAAATGTTTTTTTTTTAGAACTTTTTGACGTAGTCTCTGCAGCATATTTTTTTAAAAATCCGTGCGAATTTCCGAGAATTCAATTGTTATCATACACGCCGGCGTGTTTGTAGTCCTTGAGGAGTTAACAAGAGTTTTATAGATTATATAAAAGTAGAGTAATATGAATGTGGCCACTGGAGCAATACACTTAAAATTTTTACGAGCACGACACACGATTTTTACGTGCTGTAATGCCATTTTAAAATCTTAATTTTCAATTGAATCTTGAATTAATGCATAGGTTATTTTGACCGATGTTTCTTCTTTCACGATATAAATGAACTAAACTTTACTGCTGTACAGTCTAGAATAGATTAGAATATTTATTTATTTTTATTTATTTATTTCAATATACACGAACAGCTTAGATTACTTAATTTGTATTGTACAATTTATAGTAAGCTACATTTAGCAAGCTATAATCTACACTAATATTATAAAGCTGAAGAGTTTGTTTGTTTGTTTGGTTGAACGCGCTAATCTCAGGAACTACTAATCCGATTTGAAAAATTCTTTATGCATTAGATAGCCCATTAACTGAGGAAGGCTATAGGCTATATATTATCTCGGAAAATGTACGATTCCCGTGGGATAGATTTGTTTTGTTCTAGGGACGAACCCGAAGCGAAGCGAGGGTGAATCGCTTGTATGTTTTATAAAGCTAAATGAACTCTAATACTAAGGCTAAGCTAGCAAAATACGACGAAACGCTGCCCTCCGTACGATTTAAACTGTATGACGGTAGGACAGTATATTGACAATGGTGGTCACCCTAAGCCGCGAAGACTCTAATTAATGCTAAAACACTATCACATCCGACTTTTGTTTCATTGACCATTTACATTAGTTCTAACACTACAGTGTACAATAAGTTAATTATAATAAATACCACTAATATTTATTTATCAAAATAAAGCGACAAAGGAAATTGTTTGACCGATGCATCCTGGACATGGTCATGGTACTTTTGTAGATGCATCCTGGACATGGTCATGGTACTTTTGTAGATGCATCCTGGACATGGTCATGGTACTTTTGTAGATGCATCCTGGACATGGTCATGGCACTTTTGTAGATTTTTTGATATTTTGAAACAATACCTATATAAATAGAGATAACTTCTGTCAGTTTTTTTAATTCGTGTTTTCTCTATTTATTTCAAAGCTACTGACTTATTCTCGCTTTGCTCGGCCAATGTGACTTTTAATTCTAGTCCAGGTCTCTGCTACATTACATCTCAATCCTAGATCAATTGGGCCGTTTTAGCCTGAAGGAATAACAAACATACAAACTTAGACGACACGTTTGGCTCAGTTTGTGATGACCCTACTTCCTGTGCTAGCGGTCACAGGTTCGAGTCCCGCTGAGGGGATTCATTTTCGTGATGAATATGAATGCTTGTAATCATGGGTATGACTGGAGAGTCATACCCATGACTGGAGTACAAGCATTATGTGTTTATATTTATAATAAGTATATTATATTAAAAGTTATATTTGTGTAGTGTATCAACTATCTGGTATCTATAACTCAAGCCTCGTAGCTTACCACGGAACTATAATGGTGCTATGTGTTAATATCCCAACATATTTATTTATACTAGTAGAATAAAAAAAACATATTATTTTAAAAGCCATTAGTAAAAGTAGTCAAATAAAATGCCACACAATCGCTATTGAATAATGAGACAGACGGATAGATAAAAATCTTAAAAATCGTTGACTTACCCTCTCATTTTGTATCATCATTATCGCTGAAATACGTTTAAAAAAACATTGTTTTGTCAATTATTTTACCATAAATAAAAAAAAGCATTTAAAAAGCATTTAATTAAATTGATTCTATCTTTTAAAATCAAAAGCAGGCAATACAATTACGAACTACATCGAAAGATTGACAATCGCAAAATTAAGGTTAATAAAAATTTTTACGCTAATTTGAAACGCTACCATTTAAGGGTTAAATAAATCTCCATCACACTCCATCTTGTACAATGTCAGTGCGGCTTTGATTCTCGGTCAGGGCCAGATTTAAGAAAGGATAACAAGTTCGATGATCCATTGGATTATGTTCTGACTGATATAATTATGAGTCCATTATGTGCACGTCAGTATATTTTAAATATGAACATGGCCGACAGTTAGGTAATATTTTATTTGTGACTTTTGAAGTTATAAATAATTTTATACATTTTTAAACATTAACTAGCGACTCACCCTTGCTTCGCTCAGGTTCGTTTCTACTCCCTAGATAAATTTTAATAGTTACTATAAATTTCTCAGAGATGAGACATTTAACCCGGATAATAAGCTATCTTCATGCCAAATTTCATCAAAATCTGTACAGTGGTTTTCTCGTGATACGTTACCAGACAGATAGACAGATAAACAGACAAAAAGATAGACGGACGGATGGAATAACAGACGGACAGATGGACAGACAGATTGACAGACAAAAAATTTAAAAACTATAGATTCGGCCTCTGTATCGATAATAATAACTATTCCAATAAGATTTTTCAAAAAATAATTAATGTACAGATTCGACTCAGTTAGAATTTTATTATATATATGCATAGATTGTGTTGAAAATAAAGTGAAAAATTCCGAATCGGTTTTATATGATCGGTATATTTCATTATAAATAAATACATTTTTTAAATTATTTAAATGGAGTTTTGAACAATTATCATTAAAAAAAGTGCTGACTTGAAAAAACATTCTATACGCTATTAGATTTATTTGCAAGGATATTTTGCTTTCAAAAAAAAAAGCTTTTATAGCTTATACGTAGCTTCACAAAGCGGGGCTTATCCAATGTAAGAGCAACCGTATAAAGTAGATGAATTAACGTAAATAAGGTCAAGATTACACTGAAGACGATGCAGTTGATACACTATTGTGCTCTTTACTTATATGTATCCATGTCTTTACTTGCCGAAATCTTATATATTTAAACGAGCAATTCTTGTATATTTATTTATTTATTTATACCGGCGATCTCGGAAACGGCTCTAACGATTTTGCTGAAAGGATAATGGGCATTCCGTCCCCAGAGTGTATCAAGTTGAGACATATGTCATTTTAAAGATCAGAAGTATAGCTTCAATTTATTGTATGACACCAACACTGAGACTCGTGCAGGGAAAGAACTATGAATCATTTAATTTTATTAAGCCCGTGAAAGTCTAAAATAGTATGACGTATGTACATCACTTTAAAGATCATAATAATAGCTTTATTTTATTGTATAGCGCCAAAAGTGAGACAGTTACATGGAAGAACTATGAATTATTTTATTGAAACAATGAAACAACTTGTAGCCATGGATCAGAAGCGAGATGTGTCTAAAATTATTTAGCAAGGCATTATCGCCCTTTTCACAGAACAGTACAACTACGCTTCTGCTCCATAATTGTGGGGGTTTCCTTCGAGTATGATGAAATTTAGTAACACTCTTAGAGTTATTTAGTAACTAGAATTATTTAGTAACTCTCTTAGTTGTAGTTCCACCTGCACCCGGTGCTTTGTTGTTCTTAATCTGTTTTAATGACGTCCGGGATTTCTTCGGTATAGTCGGGTTAGCCTGGCCCTTAATCATTGTCCAGACTGATGGGTTGTCGCGTTGATGTCAATAGCTATCCATAAAATCTCTCGATCTCTCCCATTATTAAACTCGGGAGTAGATGATACAATCCTACTGTCATCGGTTTTGAACTGTACTAGCCGGTTTTGTCCAATAGATAAATCAAAAAACCTCGAAAACCTTTGGAGCGTTACACCTTTGGATGACTGTAAGATCATCTTTCTCCTTTCTGCCACGAGCTCGAGAGTAGGATCAGAAATCTTTTTTGGTCTATTTTTAGAATGTGTTTAGGACCCAACTGATTGGACACCTTTGAGGAACCCATCGTTAAAAGTAGCTACATCGCTGTCGCAATCAAAGTGGTTTTGGTGTTCCAGCTGAAAGCTTAAGGGGTTTTGGATTTGGTGTGGCACTGGTAGGAACGTGGACTTCTTCAGTCGGAGTCAGTTGGATGCGTTCAAGCTGTACATAATTACCATGACACCACCTTGGGACTATTGGTCACCCGAAAACAGATCAGGTGACCAGATTTAAGCATTATCGAGCTGTTCCTCTCTCTTCGAACTTCCATTAACCCTATAATATCCCATCGTAACCTGCTCAATTCTTCCTCATTTATTCATTCAGCATTCATTCTCAATACATGCGAAGGTGTGTTAAAAAAGACGGCACGGTACGATATAAAATAATATTTATGAAAATATTGTACAATCTAAATAAAGTAGTTCGTAGATCTTCCATGTAACTGTCTCACTTTTGGCGCTATACAATAAAATAAAGCTATTATTATGACCTTTAAAGTGATGTACATACGTCATACAATTTTACTTTCACGAATTTAATAAAATTAAATGATTCATAGTTCTTTCCCTTCACGAGTCTCAGTGTTGGTGTCATACAATTAATTGAAGCTATACTTCTGATCTTTAAAATGACATATGTCTCAACTTGATACACTCTGGGGACGGATCCCATACAAAGTTGCCCATTCTCCTTTGGTATTTGGGGGCTTTCGGGGGCGAAAAATTGATCTAGATTAGTCACATGTCTGGGAAAACGCGTGTTTTCGAGTTTTCATGCGTTTTTCTTATGCATTATTCTACGCAAAATTTAATCGCGACATCTATACAACTCTGTCAGAAACACTTAGTCACTTAATGTAAAATTATTTTTAAGCCAAATTAAAAAGAAAATTATTCTTATCGCGACATCTATACAACTGTCTCAGTAACACTTAGTCACTTAATGTAAAATTATTTTTAAGCCAAATTAAAAAGAAAATTGTTCTTATCGCGACATCTATACAACTTTCTCACTTAGTCACTTAATGTAAAATATACAATCTTTCAAGAACTCCGAGCGAAGCTCGGTCGCCCAGGTACTTACGTTTATTTTATTTTATGTCATTAGATACAGTAACAGAAAAAATTAAAATATTACAACTAAGTATTTTAAACTAAAATATCATTTTAAATTTACTGTACAATTAGTAAAGTACTACATTCAAATAAATACAAGTATATAAACAAACAAATAGATAATAGTAATAAAATTTATCTTATTTATAATAGACTAGGTATTTCGGTCATTTTTAGGGTTCCGTCCCCAAAGGGTAAAATGGGGTCCCGTTATTACTAAGACTCCGCTGTCCGTCCGTCTGTCTGTCTATCCGTCTGTCACCAGGCTGTATCACGTGAACCGTGATAGACAGTTGAAATTTTCACATATGATGTATTTCTGTTGCCGCTATAACAACAAAAACTAAAACACTGAATAAAATAAATATTTAATGGGGCTCCCATACAACAAACGTGATTTTTTTTAACCGTTTCTATACATAATGGTACGAAAATTTTCGTGCGCGAGACCGACTCGCACATGGCCGGTTTTTAAAGTAGGTCCTTAGTTTTAAAGTGTAACTATTTCTAACAAGCTTCAAACACCACTCTCAGTATAAATCAGTTAGGTTAAATTTTCCTATAGAATACAATTTATATCACGAATAATTGTCTTTTAAACTTTTAGACAGTGAACAAGTAACGTTTTAAATTGTAGAAACAATGCAATGTCTTCATATCACAAATCCCACGTCAACAGATAACGGCCGCAATGAATAATTGATACAACAGTGGGCTTTTGACTCAAACAGTTTAAAAAACGTGGGAACTAAGAACCCATTATAATATACATATGTGACGTTAAACACATCACAAGCTCCTTTGCAAAACCTATCTCTGCCAATCAATTAATGTTTCTGCCGCATTTTTATTAATTTTTTTACGTTGTAAATTGTTGATTTGGGTGATATGGTAATACCACAGATCATCTACATATATATACAGATAAATAAAATTGGAGTATCTGTTTGTAATATTAAAATAACCGCTTTTTACTAAATGCACATGGATACACGGTACATATACCAAAACAACATTTTTTACAATTTTTGTCTGTCTGTCTGTCTGTTTGTTCCGGCTAATCTCCAAAACGGCTGGACCGATTTTGACGGGAATTTCACTGGCAGATAGCTGATGTTATAAGGAGTAACTTAGGTTACTTTTATTTTAGAAAAAGAATCAGGGTTCCGCGAAAAAAAATTAAAATCCATGAAATTGTGAACAAAATCTGCGTACGGCGTACGCACCCGAGCGAAGCGAGGGTAAATCGCTGTATAATTTAAATGAATATCTTAGGAGTAGCAAGCTACTATTTATATATATACCTAAACAGCTAACCGTGAAAACGTACCTATCTAATATATTTAAACTAGCAATTCTTGTATATTTATTTATTTATTTATACCGGCGATCTCGGAAATGGCTCTAATGATTTTGTTAAAATTTGTATGTCGAGGTTTTCAAGGATGAAAAATCGATCTAGATTAGTCTTACGTCTAGGAAAACGCGTATTTTCGAGTTTTCATGCGGTTTTTTTCACATCATTCTACGCAAAATATGTTGATATTATATGTTATTATTTCACACGCTCGGACATAAGCATCGTGGTCGAGCGACCAAGGTGTAAGATTGACAATCACAGGTGTTTGACGGACAATTTGTTTTTTTTTTCGTATTCATTCATGTTTTTAGTCTAAAAAATACGATATGACAAAAAAGAACTTCGAGCAAACCTCAGTCGCCCTACTATAATACTAGACTAGGTAATACTACTATAATATATGATCTGTAGTAATACTTAACATGATCTAGGTATTAGAAACGATCATCTAAATGAAAGCTATTGAAATTTACTTTCCCACATAAATTTGGCAGTAAATGTAACCTAAGACTTTTTACTACATATAAAGATCCACCCATAAAGTTTATCGAGCATCTGAGTGATTTCTAACAATTAGTATGTTATGTAACCATGAGAAAAATTACAAGAAGATTTACAAGATGGGCGGACCGTTCACACTGTCGTTATATCTTTAAGAAAACTATGAGGAAATTGTATTTACTTCATATAATGCAAACTTTACTACTGATTGAGTAACAAACCAAGGATTGTTCAACATCTTTTGCCTTTTGGTACCAATTACGAAACTGATGTATGTAATTCTACTTAAAGTCTTTAACTCTTCCTATTAAAATTTATTATTCTTACATACATGTTATCTTATGTAATGGGAAATAAATAAAAGTACTTTAGTTTTCGCTTTACGTGTTATTCTTCTAACAAATTCATCCCCTGTCCCACGGAGAGTATGTGTCGCGTCGGTCTGGTAATCTCTCACTGGTCGTGCTGAATTGTTGTCTCATCCACACATATTGTTGCATAGAAATGATATGTTTCTCGTGATTCGTTCCAGACAGACAGACAAAAATTGTAAAAACTATAGATTCGGTCTCTGTATCGATAATAATGACTACTTCAATAAGATTTTCCAAAAAATATTTGACGTACAGATTCGACTCAGAATTTTATTATATGTATAAATATAGATAAAGATAAAAAATATTTCTAAGCTCTTAATGCATCTTGAGTATTCATAGCTCTAATGTGATCCAACTTAAATTTAATGCATCGTATTACCACGAGGTCGACCGCAATCATCACCGCTACAATATGAACAATATAAGTAATGATATTTGGTAAAAAATAGAGTTAACCAGTGAACACATACACCACCGCAAAAGAAATAATACATGTACTCTGCCATTTAATGTAAAAGTAATACATTTTTAGGGTTCCGTACTCGAAGGGTGCTAACGGAACCCTATTACTAAGCCTCCGCTGTCCGTCCGTCTGTCCGTCAGAGGGCTGTGTCTCATGAACCGAAGAAGAGAGAAATTTTCACAGAGTATGTATTTTTATTGCCGCTATGACAACAAATAATAAAAAAAAAACAAAAAACATTTTTTAACGTTCGTAATCGATCATCGAAGTTAATATACTACATACATAGAGTAAAAGTCATATTAATAAAGTACATGTACGATGGTACGGAACCCTTCGTGTGCGAATTCGACTCGCACTTTACCGATTTTTGTTAATTCTATTTAATTAATAATTATTAAAATATAACAATATTACTTTTTACGAATCAAAAGAGGCCGGAAACCCGGAAAATTTTGCTTTACTGTTGCAGAGTCTCACTCTCCACATCTTCAAATCTCTTAAGCACAAGTCGATGCGATAAAATTTTTTATTACATATAATAGTTAAATATAATAAGTTCACAATTAATTTAAAACTATCTTATAGATACATACATAGGCATATGTAGATAGTTTTATTTAATATTCGACTAAATCTATAAAAGAATTAATTTTTTTTTATATAATAACTAAAAACATATTTAAAAACAATTAAAAATTGCTTTATCTTAAAGCATACATTACTTTGTTTACATTTATTACGATATGAATGATTCACAAAAAATGTCTACCTATTGAAAAATAAAGACAGAGCTATGTGACAGAGTTTTTATTCTGGATTTATTTTTAAGTTTTTAAAAAATGCTTTATTTTACTTAATGTTTAGAGATAATCGAAAATAAAATGTCAAAAATACGGATAAGAATTGGTAATATTATAAGACAAAAACAAATCTATCCCACGGGAACTATACATTTTTCCGGGATAAAAAGTAACCTATGTGCTATTCCAGACTATAATCCATCTGTGCCTTTAATTCAGGTCCGTTCAACCGTTCTGGCGTAAAAGAGTAACAAGCACCCATCCATCCATTTCCAAAAACTTTTTTCACATTTATAAGTATGAATTAATCATTAAAATAGGACAATCATGTATATTTTACTATTTAATTTATAATGGCTGTTGTGTACACAGCTTAAGCCAAACTGGCTCATCATAAAAAAAACTATATAATAATTTCCCTTTATACACAAATATATAAAGACTCTTATTACAATGACTTAAAGTTTTATTTAGGTTGTACAATAACGGTATGAGGTTAGACCTCATTATGTCATTTTCTTTAAATTGGGCTTCCAAAGTCAAACACTATACTGTTTCTATGTCATTAGATGAGTATTAGAAGTTAATTTATTACAAAATAGTTATTTGATATACTAAATGTTTCTTTCGACTTTGCTTGTGCGTTTGTACTGGGCATTAGTATAAAAAAGTAAGAAAAATAAAAAAATAAATAATAACAATATGGCACAAAAAGATATTTTTAATATTATTAAATTATATATAGTATATTCAAAATTAACTAATATCTTATGTTATTAAAAAAAAAGAAAAAAAAAAGAATAAAACTTTGGAGGCGCCGGGTATCGATCCCGGTACCTCTCGCATGCTAAGCGAGCGCTCTACCATCTGAGCTACGCCCCCACTGAACGCTGTGTTGAAAAAGTATATCATATATTTAAAGCAACTCATGAGATTTAATAAATATGATTTTAAATCTCAAGCCGAGATCTTCTGCCCGGATTACCTGCTACTAATCCGGGTAAGAGGGTGCAAAGAAGTGCACTTACAATTGCCTGATATCAAAAAATAAATAAATAATTATATTAGGACATTAACACACAGCACCATCTAGTTCGATGGTAAGCTACGAGGCATGTGTTATGGATACCAGATAGTTGATACACTACACATATATAACTTTAAATACATATTATAAATATATAATATACATAATATAAATACCCATGACTGGAGTATAAACATTCGTGTTCATCACACCAATAAATACCCCCCGCGGGACTCGAACCCGCGACCGCTGGCACAGCAAGTAGTCACTACAAACTGAACCAAACGTGTCGTCATATTATAATACAATATATGTATTTTTTAAATTATATGGTTAACATGGACTTCAAAAATGTCTTAATAATTATTGCTAACGCTATTTTGCAAAAATAAAAAATTAATTCATCATTTCAGCAGTATTTTAGTCAAACCATTAAACTCTAAGCTCTAGTGATAAGTGAAACTCGCATCTCTACACTTGTGGCTACTACCACCTTTGGAATGAGCAAAGTAAAACTAACGGACGGACATCAACACTGCCCGACTTCTTAATTTTAGTTATTTTCATAGTATTTTAACTTATAAGTTTGCATCATAATTGTATACTGTGTAATATATTGCGTACTAGCTAGTTACCCTCCCCGCATTCTTCGATTTTTTTTGCGCGAAATTCTAATACTTTTTTCTAAAATAAAAGTAACCTATGTTAATCCTTATAATATCAGCTATCTGCCAGTGAAAGTTTAATTATAATCGGTCCAGCCGTTTCGGAGATTATCCGGAACAAACAGACAGAGAGACGAAAATTTTAAAAATTGTTTTTTTTTTCTTATATGTACCCTATAATATACTTTCCAAATTTTTTAACTGACACTAATTTTATTTATTTGTATACATTTGTAAACATTTAAATATTTTTTTAAAAAGCAGTGATGATAGGGATACGTGGTAAATACTAGGAATGGAAATAAACCTGTAACATTAAAAAGTTTTAGTTAATATTTTCTTAGATTTACGTGAATATTTGACATTTTAAATAGAACATATCTTTTCGGAATAATATTTCTTTAAATCCGCGAAATAATCCGAAATGAAAGTTTCACTTAAATCAATATATTAATTGGCCCTCGACTGGATTAACGCGATAAAGAAATTAGGCGAGGAAAATTTTGCGGTTCTCGCACTCAGCGCACAAACTCGAATTTGTACAGTCTATACAGATAAATAAAATTGAAATGTCTGTGTGTAATGTCAAAATAACACCTTTATACTAAATGCATATAGAATTATATACGGTACTTATAACAAAAACACAATTTTTTAAATTTTTGTCTGTCTATCTATTTGTTCCGGCTAATCTCCGATCCGGCTGGACTAATTTTAACCGGATTTCACTGGCAGATAGCTGAAATTATAAGGAGTAACTAGACTACTTTTATGTTAGAAAAAGAATTGGGGTATCGCTCAAAAAAATTAAAACGCACCTAGGGACGCACCCGAGCGGAGCGAGCGTAAGTCGCTAGTTTTTGATAAAAAACAACAAATACACGTTTTATCGACTAAATCTATTAGTAAAATAACAATTTTTTTTTTAATAAACCATGACCTTGATAAAGTCTATTTCTTAACCATTAGTTGATCACGCTTAAAAGGGTCAGAAATATTAAAATAATAATTTTAAGCCGCTCAAGCATTATAAAGATGTCAAAAACGATAACGTAATTAAAATTACAACAACATCTAAGCTTATAAGATTAGATATTGATGGAAACGATTAAATCGTGATCGCATTTGCAAGTCTCCGTGTGCTTGCTTCGTCGATATGTTCCGCGCGTTTGTGTTTTTACCGCTATGTCTAGCAAGTGCTTACGTCGCGTTAGACGATGACTTTTTACATCCAGAATTCAGATCTAGAAGTAATACTATTGCTAGACCTAATGTTGCAGAATATACTGCACAATATTGGATCGATGAGGCCCAAAAATCAATTGAATCACGACGAGCCCACGTCCGTTCTAAGGGTGTAGCTCGGAACGTAGTAATGTTTCTGGGAGATGGTATGTCTGTGCCTACGCTAGCTGCTGCACGCACATTACTCGGTCAGCGCAATAGACAAACTGGTGAAGAAGCACAGCTTTCTTTCGAGAAGTTTCCTACAGTTGGACTTGCGAAGGTAGTTTTATTTTTAACAAGCGACTCACCCTCGCTTCGCTTCGGGTTCGTCTCTAGACAAAAACAATTCTAGCCCACGGGAACCGTACATTTTCCGGGATGATATATAGCCTATAGCCTTCCTCAATTAACGGGCTATCTAATGTAAAAAGAATTTTTCAAATCGGATTAGTAGTTCCTGAGATTAGCGCGTTCAACCAAACAAACAAACAAACTCTTCAGCTTTATAATATTAGTATAGATTAAGATCATTAGATTTTTGAATCTTACTTCTTCTTTTTATAATGTCTCACTACCAGCCTGTATCATATTAAAGATTGCGAAGAGGATATGGCACTGACCAAATGAAGGTTGATAGGCTTCATAATATGTTTTTAAAATCTAGTTAGAAGATTTTCTTAGATATGATATAACCATAAGACGATATTCCAATTCGTTGTCATTTTATATGGATCTATCAACGTTTTGTACAAGACTTCACCATGCATAGTTTAAAAAATCACCATTTATTTAGTTCACAAGCAACTCTCCCTTGCTTTGCTCGAGTTCGTCCCTTATGATAAACAAAATCAAATCTATCTCACGGAAACCGTACATATTTCCGGGATAAAAAGTAACCTTTATAGGTTACTGTTACTAGTAACAAACTTTCGCATTTTTTATATTAATGAGATAAAATGATAATGTTATAGACCTACTGCGTTAACGCTCAAGTTGCTGACTCAGCCTGTACAGCGACAGCTTACTTGTGCGGAGTGAAAGGCAACTCAACAGGCAACGATTGGAGTGACGGCGGCTGTGGCGCGCCGGAACTGCTCGGCCTCTCTCGACTCTGCTAATACTGTGGAATCGATTGCCGAGTGGGCACTTGCTGATGGTCGGGATGCTGGTAAGATGATTTTTCTTATAAATACTTTCTTAGATTTACTCAAATATTATGAATCAGATTTTCCCGTGACCATGACTGCTGTAAAGCATTAACGAAAACATCGGGTACTAAAAATCTAAATAAATCCGCGAAAAAATCCTAAAAGATAATTTAGATTTAAAATTAAGTATTTTTCTTATTAAAAGCACATGCTATAGGGGGAAGTCCCCTAGTGGCGGACACCTAAGGTTTTCAGAAAATAAAACAAAAACTACTACAAAAAATGTAACTTTATTTATGAATTACTTAAGTCAACAAATTATTAAATTAAAATAAATTAACAAAAACACAATTTCTGCATAAACATTTTCAAGAACCTTCAGTAAGTTTTGGTAAGATACAGCACAATCTTTGCCATTGGCACCTAGTACCGGACAGACTTAGCTTCGAACCTCAAACGCCGGATATTATCAAAACGTCATGCATAGATCACACATAATATAAGAATCTCCATATTCAGGAATGTTTGCACATGCTTCATGAGCCAAATTTAGGCAGCTGGAGCATTGTATCAAGTCTTTACCGTGTTCCTCTAAACACACTACTGGTACTGCAATTGGTTCATTAGTAGATTTTCTTTGAGGGTCTGTTGATCCTTCTGATATAAAATTATTGGAGAGTTCTGTATTGCAGAATGTAGATAAGCTACTAAATGATGAGGGATCTTCATAGCTTCACCAAATCTAATGATCACTTCGGAAACTCCTTTTAATGGGAAAGGAGTAGCGGCAGCGGCAGACATCAGAAATCGGACTAATTTTTTACGTGGTCCACTAAAACTTGCTCATATTCGGGTGAGAAGGTACTAGTGAATCTACCGATTTTTGGTTGCAACGTAGTGCGCTTTTTGGAATGTTGTAGGGCGTTGAAAGTTTTGCTTAAACTCATTTTTTTTTTGAACAAAATCTCATCTATTGTAGTTTGTAAACTTTGTTGGTCCCTTTTTCCTTTCTTTTCCTTCTTCTCCTTTTCGACAAGTCTCTGTTTTGCTATCCCCTAAAACAAAGTACAATAACTATTATAATAACTATATTTGCTTAGTAAAAAAAACTTGTGAACTGTCCGGTCTTAAGGGACATCTTAGTGTCCGGTACTAGGGGACAAGAGATCCCCAAAAATTACATGTTTTATACTAAAACTGTAGAAAACTAATAAAAACCTTTACAATCTACGAATTATAATGGAACTTTATCTTTGTTAACAACTAACATAAACATTTAAAACACAAAACCAAAGCAGTAATACTTACTTGAAATTTATGTGATGCAGCCCTTTCCCGACAAAAACAGCAATCTTCCACTCTCACCGTGGCTGCTTACGTTAATATCAAATTGCATCCCGTGACCCTTTATCGCTAAGTCCTACCGCACCCCTTTTATCGATTTTCGAATCTATCACGTTGTCACTTTTTGAGATAATGCGAGTGTCCGACGCTAGGTGCCGTCCGGCGTTACGGGACTTCCCCCTACATATAATTATTTTATATAATATATAAAATATGAATTTTAGCTAATTTATACCTCTAGTTCTATTAAAAAGTATTTTTTCTTTTATAAAATCATTAAGTCATCATTCATTTTGAAAAGAAGATATATAAATTGATAAAATAACCAAATCACATTAACTCTAATTAATTCAAATATTTATCATCTGTCAAAGTCTATAATTCAATAATCCGATAATGATTGGATCACTTGATACATACTAAATTATCATACTAAAGTAGTAATGGATACTGAAGTATGTCAATGGAATCTTATAATAAATAAATATGTTGGGACACTAACACACAGCACCATCTAGTTCCATGGTAAGCTACGAGGCTTGTGTTATGGATACCAGATAGCTGATACACTACACATATATAACTTTAAATACATACATATTATAAGTAAACATAATATAAATTATTGTGACGTTCTGTGAGTTCTGGGATAGGAAATTTAAGTATATAAACTACAGATGATTTATTACTTCTGGCTCGTGACAGTCACTTATGGTGTATCAAAAACAGACGCATTATGTACACAGTTCTGGCTTAGTACATTCTTTGAACACTATTTTTCACCTCTATTCACTACAATACACTTTCACTATGACTTCACTTCACATTTTCAATTTTTCGTACTTCTTCTCAGTCGTCTCTTAGCTCCGAAATTCAACTAATCTCTCGATACACTGCCGGCCGTTCAAAATAAAGAACATTCTAGTACCTATTCGAAAATTCGAAACTTTTCTAGTAATTTTAGAAAATGTTTTGTTCCTCTTTTACACACGCCAATTTACAATTAACTGTCTTGTCTATTATTTGTTCATGTGTTCACAACTGTCTTAAGATGTATAAAGCAAGCTTCAGATGCATCGATCTCTAATAAAGAACTAGATACACAATCAACGACAAAAATTACCTTACTAAATAAGCGCCCAATACAAATTTGGGTGCGCTTTTGATTTAGTATCATTCGAACGCTCCGAATTCTTTAAAAATTGCGAAAATCACATACCTAGAACTCTAAAAAAGATGGAGTTTCATATATTCGGTAAATATTAATATCATTATATAATTATTATCAGTTTATTGTAAATACTGATATCTTGTGTTGATGTTCCATCGTTAACTTGTTTTCATCTTTTTAGTTCGCTTTTTACGCAGTCGTATTTATTACTTTAGTAAATATTTTTTTGTTATTGTACATAGCTTTGTGTAAACAACTTTTAACTGCCTCGGAAGTGTAGTGGCTAGCGTATACGGCTGCACACCCGGAAGTCCTGGGTTCGAGTCCCGGTTCGGGCCAAGTTTAGTTATTGAGTCTTTCTATATAGTAAGCCTTAGTAACAGCTCGGAATTAAAGTTAGCGGTGTTTCACCCCCGTGCCTCGGAGAGCACACATGCACATGTGTCTGCGCACACACTTGTGCACTATCATATCTCCTGCGCAGTTGGCTAGACTAAATCTAATAAGTGTATATTAATTTCAATTAGAATTACCCAAACATAATTGATGACAGTTTATTTATTATTAGATTGTGTTAATAGATAGTATATCTTTATTAGTGACCGATGTTCACACGTGCCTTTTTATTAATATTTTTGTTGTAATTACATTTAATACTTTCCTCTACGCGACAATCTTAAATGACCAATTCTTGTACATATATAAATTTATTTCCTGCATCTCGGGAACGCCTCTAAGGATTGAGATCAAATTTTATATTTAGATAACGTTTTGCTTTTTAAGTTTAAGTATAGAGGTGTCTTGTTTTACACACGATGTTACTAAACGCCGAGCAAAGCTCGATTACCTAGGTACTATATATAATATGAATTGTTCTTTATTATATACATATATTTATTTAATTTATAATACGCACCTACCTACAACCTACCTACCTACATCATTATATTATTGTATTATTCTTTAGTAATCTATATTTTTAGTGTTACCATTATTATATTTATAATCATAAAGAAAAATAAAATATTAATTATTTAAGCCACATTATTGTTCTATGTGTACTTTAGAAAATTTTATTTATTTATTTATTTATTGAATAAGGCTTACCAACTAGAGTACATACACAAACATAATTACTAAAATAACATTAACCAGTTTCTTTTTTGTATGTTATTCTAAATTAAAGGTATGCACAACATTTTATAACTAGGTACTAGGTATACATTTTTAAATTTTAAATATTAAAACGTATTTGGTACATACGCTCTACTTTAAATGGCAATAATAATAATTTATTTTTTTATTTTTTATTAACAGTAACACTAAATGATTTCTTTAAGAATTTTTTTAAAATTGTACAATGTATTAGAAAATATATCTATAACAGGATACTTGCGAGAGATTTCATTATATTCTATTAAAATTTTGTTTAAAGGCGAGTTTTGACCGAATTTGTTTAGTCTTAAAGGAATATAAAATGGTTGATAATTACTTAATCGTGCGGAATAACGCGCAACTTTTAGTCCAATCTTAGATATTATGTCAGGCGAGTCTACACAGTTATTCAATATTTTATAAAGAAACATTAATCCAAGAAGTTTTTGGCGCTTTGATAATGAGTCCATGTGAAAGAGACTTAGTCTATCCTCGTACGAAATATGTTTTCTGTTTGGTACAGATTTCGTAGCGTAAACAAGTCTAGATGTAAATTTTCTTTGAATTTTTTCAATTCTTTCAATATGATTTTGATAGTAGGGATACCAAATTACGCAACAGTAATCCACATTGCTACGTACCAAAGCATTGTATAGAGTTTTCAAAGCACATACAGATTTAAATTCTCTTGTATTACGGTAGATGAAATTAAGCATTTTAAAACTAGTATGGATAGTTTTATTGACTTGATTGATTTTACACATAGAACAATAATGTGGCTTAAATAATTAATATTTCATTTTTCTTTATGATTATAAATATAATAATGGTAACATTAAAAATATAGATTACTAAACAATAATACAATAATAAGTTTTCTAAAAAATTGTTATAATTATAATAATAATATCTAAAATTATATAAATAATATTCCATATTTCAAGTATAAAATAATTAAAATCATAAAAATGTTTAAAATTAAAATTAACAAATATTGTAAGGTACTTTGGTGCCAATTTTCAAAATTTTGAATTCATTTTTGTTATTTTATGGGTAGGCTGTCTGTAACAACTATATAATGCTTTTGAGACATCTAACACCTTAGTCTCTCCCGTGACCATGATTGCTGTAAAGCAATCGAAACGTCAGGAACCAAAAATGAAAATAAATCCGCGGAAAAAATCCGAAAAGATAGTTTTATTTAAAATGTCTAATATTCGCGTAAATCTAAGAAAGTATTCTGAAGTGAATTTAAATTTAATCTACTTTATAGTTAAAAGGTATTTTTAGAATATGCTAAAACATATTCTAACATGCGTATATTTTACAATGTACTAAATATATTTTACAAGCGTATTCTTTTAAAAACAAAAAGGAATCGTAACAACTACTCGTATAACTCACGCTTCGCCCGCTGGAGCTTACGCCAAAGTCGCAAGCCGAAATTGGGAGAATGACGCTCAAGTTCGACAAGACTTACAAGATCCAACTCAGTGCCTTGATATCGCACACCAACTGGTACATAAACATCCCGGAAATAAATTTAAAGTAAGTGAAAATAGATTTTACGGCATTTCTTCGACAATGGGCAATTATCTTATTTATTTCGATTAAACTGTCGTAGACTTTTTAAAATACGATATGTTTAAAATCGAGACCATTACATATTGTAAATTAAAATTGAGTTTGTGTTAAAAAAAACGAACGAACCTGAGCGAAGTGAGAGTAAGCCACTAGTCATATACGTTTAGGACTTTATTAAAGTTCTAAGAGGATTGTGAAGTGTCGATACGCGGCGCGAGTAGGTTTTAAAAAAAATGCTATCTTTTTCATACCGCTCGCTTTGCCAACCCTTATGGTGCGATAGAGAGAGTTGTAAATCTTAGAGGCAATTTGATTTTTTAAGCTTTTATTTAGTTTCACATGTCCTGGTGTGTGTAATGGAATCTTGCAAGTAAAATTTGACCCGCTTCCCAGTGTGTCAGATTGAGCTGAAATTTGGCACACTATTTTAGTTCCCGAGACAATGTACGATTACCTAAATACCGTCAATTTTAATCCAATATGGCGGATGTTACAAAATGGCGATTTATCATTTTCATAGCGACCCTCATGATATGAGCATCAAATGAAAAGGCTATAAGCGAAACACAATAGCTAAGTGACGTCATTCTAAATCCAATATGGTGGACTCCCAAAGATGGCGATCTATGTTTTTTTACGAATTGCGAAAAATACGTATCAAATAAAAACTAAAAAATTAAAAAAATAAATTGATAGTATTTTTTTTTAAACAATCTTATATTTAAATGCATTAAAAAAAGAAAAATAAATTTTAAATTAAATCAAACCCATCAATTTATTACATGACATAATTTTAATGATATAAAAGCTTGTCGCGAGATTAATCTGTATAAATAAACAAGAATACAGTATGTAACTCGATCTTGACATAAGTAATTTTAAGAAAGAAAAAAATTATTTTTTATAAAATAGGTAACAACAAACGACAAGCTTTTGTATCATATAAATTGTGTAATGTAATAAATTGTTGGGTTTGATTTAATTTAAAATTTATTTTCTTATTTTTGGAGCATTTAAATAAAGTGTTTTTTAACCATTTTTTTAAATTATTTTTAGGTTTTGTTTATTAGGTTCGACAATGTTTTACATAGATTTTCAAATTAAATTAAATAAATAAACGTGTTGGGACTTTAACACACAGCACCATCTAGTTCCATGGTAAGCTTGTGTTATGGATATCAGATAGTTGATACACTACACATACATATATATAACTTTAAATTTATACATATTAATATAAATATAAGCACCCATGACTAGAGTACAAACATTTCTGCTCATCACAAAAATATATGACCCCAGCGGGACTCGAACCCGCGACCGCTGGCACAGCAAGTAGGGTCACTACAAACTGAGCCAAACGTGTCGTCAAATTATTATTAGAAGCTTATTAATGTCATGTTAGCTAAGTAATCAACATATTACAGGTAATCTTAGGCGGAGGAAGACGAGAATTCCGGAATGCAACCGTAACAGATGAGGAAGGTACTGCTGGAGCCAGATCTGACGGACGTGATCTTATAGAAGAGTGGGAAAATGATAAGAAATTGCGTAACGTAACCTATAAATATGTTTGGAACCGTGAGCAATTACAAAATATCGATATTAAAAAAACTGAATACATTTTGGGGCTGTTCGAAGGGAGTCATCTTCAGTACAATATGCAGGCAGATTTGCACACCGAGCCCTCACTGGCATTACTTGCAGAAACTGCTATTCGAAAGTTGAGCCAAAATGAAAAAGGATTCTTCTTATTCGTCGAAGGTGGTAGAATCGACCACGCACATCATGCAAATAGGGTACATCTTGCTTTAGATGAAACTATAGAGATGAGTGCAGCAGTAGCTCGCGCTGTAGAATTACTTTCCGAAGACGATTCCCTAATAGTAGTGACAGCTGACCACGCACACGTCATGTCCTTTAATGGTTACTCAGTACGAGGTAAAGATATCCTAGGACCATCCGACAGGCGTGATAGCAATAATATACCTTACATGACTGCATCTTACACGAATGGCCCAGGATTAAGGGCACACGTAGACGGCCAACGATCTGATGTAACACAAGAAGCAAATTATGGTAATTATATGAAATAACTAAATAAATAATATTTTACGAGTTTTAGTTATTTATAGCTTTAGTGTGCATACACTCATTTAATTTAATTCACATTATAATTGTGTTTAACACATAAAAGAACTTTCAACTCAGTCTCATCTGTGTACAAACGAATTTAAAGCAATGTTTGATTCAGTAAGGTTTCGTAATCAAAAAACAAAATAAAAGTACAAAAACATTCATAAAAGAAATATTTTTATTTAAAACGTCAACTATTTGCGTAAATAAAAATTAAAAGTCTTCTGTTCTAGGTACCATTTCATGGAGATCTCACGTAGACGTGCCCCTCTCATCGGAGACGCATGGGGCGGACGATGTGGCGGTGTTCGCGCGCGGGCCATGGCACGGCGTCTTCGCAGGCCTGTACGAGCAGAGCCAGCTGCCGCATCTCATGGCGTACGCGGCCTGCATCGGCCCGGGCCTGCAGACGTGCAATGCCGGCGAAACGCGACAACCATTGATACTGACTGTTGTGTCTGTATTTGTTATACGTATGTTGTTATAAATAGTTTGGCGTTAATTCATATTTAATAAAAAAAAAATGCGTAAATATTAAATAAAATTTGTTAAAAATCATTTTTAAGATAATTTCTCTAAATGAGAAGTTGATATTGTGCAACATTTATATTGATTATTTAAATATGTATTATGTATTATATATATATATATATATATATATATATATATATATATATATATATATATATATATATATGTGTATGTGTGTGTGTGTGTGTGTGTGTGCGTGTGTTGTATGAATTGTTTATAATTATATTTACACCATCCTGTACAGTCTTCCATATTTCCTAACGCAAAGGTTGTCTGGAAGAAATCGCTAACTAGCGATAACTTCCACTTTCACTTTCCACATTTTATTACTGTGGCATACAATAAAGTGTATAAATAAATAAATAACTAAATCTATCAGCCGAATTGCTAGATATGTACATGAAATTAATGATAATAATACGAGGTATGTACTGTACTATATAGGTTTCCATTGAAACAGATTGTTCATTGCGGCTATTTGTTATGTTATATGATCACATATAAATTGTTCTCGCATATTAAAAAATAATTTAAAATAAAATTGTCATAATTCCGGTTAGCTCACAGAATCACCATAAATTTTTAATCTCATTTTTTTCAATCAAAATTACTGCAAAATTTTGCATATTCTTTGTTTTCTTAGAGCATTTAAATAAAAATATATGTTTTATTTTTTTCATATTCTTCTCAGCAAACCTTTTATTTGATATTCATATAATCGGGGACATATAAAACATAGTCCGCCATTTTTGGGAGTCCGCCATATTGGATTTACAATTCATCATCAAGTCACTTTGCTTATTGTGCTTGGCTCATCAAGCCCTTTTATTTAATGCCCATGATCATAAGAGTCACTATGGAAATGATAAATCATCATTTTGTAACGTCCACCATATTGAATTAAAAACAGCGACATTTAGGTAATCGTGCATTGTCTCGAGAACCAAACTAGTGTGCCAAATTTCAACTCAATCGGACACTGAGAAGTGGGTCAAATTTAACTTGAAAGATTTGATTATAGACAAATACCGGACAGGTAAAACTAAATAAAAGCTTATAATAATATTTATTTTATCGATATGAAACACGTATTGTGTATATAGAAATACTGGAATAAATATCTTGAATATAGACATCACTTCACATTATAATAAAAGGTTTAACGACTAACTTCATACTGTAGTCTAAATCTGTCGCATCGTAAAAAAATCACTCTCATCATTCTTTTCCCTAACGCGCCAAAAGAAGTATAACTTCAATGAACTGATTAATTAATATTACATACTGATATTATTGACTTTTGTTTTCTTAGAATAATTAGATTGTAAATATCTCTTATCTGTAAAATAAGTTATTAAATTGTTTGTCGTATCATTTTCTTCCACTTTACCTTCAGACAGACCAGACACGTAGTCGAAACTAGACCACAAGAAAAATATAATTTAATCAGTATAGAAGCTTTCGTGAGTATGCCGAATGTAGAAATGTGTTGCAACCTGTGACTCACTACGCCGTGCTAATTAAACACATGCTCAAACATGTCATGATGTTAAATTATAACAGATTATTCTACTATTTTTTTTACTAAAGAACAAATTCTATGTGTAAGAACTGAGGTCCACTAATAAATTCACTAGGTTACTTTCAATTACAGCATTATTGTATCGATTCATAAAATCGTTTGATTTGTTAAAGACGTCATTGGCCAGACTTTTTCTTATCTTAGATAGAATACTTAATCTGATGAAATCTATGCAGAAACCATAAAGAAAGAGTGTAAATGCTCTTAGTTAAAATTGCACGAATATAATATATTGTTAAATTTCCTCCCTGAAAAGTTTTTTTTTTATGGCATTCAGTGACAAACGAGCAGACAGACCACCTAATGGAAAGCAGCACCTGTCGCCCATAACACCTACGGCTCATGCACTTAGGTTTTAAGTAACAAAAATGCAGAACCACAGGTGCGTTGTCACTGTGAGGACTAAGATGATATGCCTCTTGCCTGTAATTGCGCTGGCTACCTTATCCTTCATACCGGAACACAACAATGCAATCATTGTTGCTTGGCGGCAGAAATAGATAAGGGGGTGGTACCCATCCAGTCGGACTCCTCAGGCTTGACAGAGTCCTACCACCGGTAAAGTTATAAAAAATGTCCGCAAAAGTAAATATCTGTCTTCTAGAAATCTGATCTGATCTGAGAATTGAAAATTCGAGTAAACCACACGTGTAATCCACACTTGCCATGAGATCGGTTTTTCTACAGATAAGAAGGATTTAAAAGATAAAAATGTTTAATCGTAGTAAACGTTTTTATCTTTCTCCATCAGAGCAATCTAGTACTGCGCCCAAATGACATATATGTATGTAACATATTCAAATTCATAAGTAACATAATTTTTGAAACCTTTTTAAATAAAATTGTCAAAATATCGACAATTTGTTTGTACAATAATTTACGCTTAAAAATTACGATACAAGGAATTCTTACATTGTTTTTTTATCTGAATTCAAATAAAAAGATAAAATAAGCTTGTACTAAAAATACAAGGATAAAGTAATTACAGCAATAAGTAAACTAATAAACATCACCAGTCCACACACAGATAAGTCAGCAACTGTGAAATCGCTTTCATGGCTTCGTCACCAGAAGTCCGACCTCCTCATGCGATGAGGATTATGTAAGACCTAACAACTTGATCATTGACCACGCCCACTTTGAAACTATCAATCAAATAACAGTAGATTATAAATATATTAACAATCTAGATGATTTAATTTAAATGTACAGATAGATAAACCAGTCTAATCATAAATACGTGTAACCAGCGTGCTTTCATCATTCGTGAGCATGTATTTGAGGTGGGCATTGTCAGCGCTCGCGTGCCTGTCGCTGGCTGCTGCAGTCATGGCAGCTTCGACAGCAGACAGATACCATCCAGAAAGACTAGCATCAGAGCATAATCTTCGGGCATCTCCTAATCGAGCAGAGACCACAAAAGATTTTTGGTTTCAAGATGCCAGAGCTGCTATCGAAGAAAAAATTAAACAAGGTTTTGCAAGTGAGACAAAGAAAGCTCGTAATGTGGTGATGTTCCTCGGTGATGGTATGTCTGTTCCAACGCTGGCCGCTGCTCGTACGTTGTTGGGGCAAAGAGATAGAAAACCTGGTGAAGAAGCACATCTTTCGTTTGAAGCTTTTCCATCAGTTGGACTTGCTAAGGTACTTAAAAAAATATTTAGGTGAATGTGAAACAAGATGTAGCTGGTTATTTACTTTAAAATCTGTGAAGTAATTTAAATACCTAATATTTTTTTTATTAAGAGTGGAACCTAAAGCCAGAATTTTTTGGAATTTTATCTGTTTTATTTTTGAACATCGCAAAAGTCTAAATAAATATTGTCAAAACTTTCCTCACTGTACCTTAGCTTTGGCTTACATACACAATATTTATACATGGTATGTATATTGTATATATACATATAAACAAAGTATCTAGGGTTTACATTTAATCAACAGTATATTTAATTACATTTTAACCGACTTTCAAAAGGAGGAGCTTCTCGATTCGATTGGTATTTTTTTATGTATGTACACTTATTACGCTGAGATTTAAGATCCAATTTACTTGATTCTTCTTTAGTTTGATGTGGAATAGTTGCCATTTGGTTCTATAAAATTTAACGTAGTTTGGCCTAGTAGTTTTCATTTTATGAATTTTTTTGATGAAAATTTTTGTTTACGTGGATGTAATTTTATGTTTGTTCGCGGATTACTTTGTCGTTCATGAATCGCTTTTAATTATTCTTTTTTTGTTGTAAAGGAGATATTGCAAGGATGGTACCATAATAAGGAAACCAGGATCTGATGATGGTATCCCAGAGAAATCGAAGGGAACCTTCAAAAATCGTAGTGGTGACTTGTGCGTCTGTTAATTTTTTCGTTAAGTATTTTAAAGCACTACTATATAATGAAGGTCTGGAGTCGATCTGATGATGGAGCTGAAGTCTTTCAGCTCGACGAGCTGAGTTGAGTTGAGGAGTTCCCTCGACTGTCTAGTCGAGGGAACTCCTCAACGATTTACAGCAATTACCTGGTGTTTGGGCTTAATTAATTTGTATTGATGAGAACTTTACACCTAGATGAAATAAATACCTAATCAGATTTTTCGAAGTCGGTGTGCTTTGATTTGTATCGGCTGGCACTGACCTCGAAAATATCTGATTAGGTATTTATTCTAAGTGAAAACTCCCGTTTAGTTATTTTTTAATTTTAAGTGTCTAGAAGTCGGTTTTTTTTTAGTTTTTATTTCAGATATTCTTTCTTATTATTTTAAAATTTTTGATAAAATTTCAAATTATCACTTGTGTAGACTTACTGCGTGAACGAGCAAATTGCTGATTCGGCGTGTACCGCTACGGCGTACTTGGGCGGCGTGAAAGCAAACGCGGGGACCATCGGTGTCACCGCCGAGGTGCCGAGGTGGAACTGCAGTGCTTCAGTCTCAAACTCGACACATGTAGAATCAATTGCGGCTTGGGCTCTTCAGGATGGACGTGATGCTGGTTGGTCTACTTTAAACCTTTCGTGCTCTTTTTGATATATTAAAACAAAAACTTATAAAACTTCAGTGCTTGTATGTTTTAATAATATCACTAGTATTGTATTTATGTTTGTGGTCCAGCCTAAAGTCACTAAAGCGCATCCCTAATAACAGGTAGACTAGTATCTCTCAACTCACTGGAAATGAAACAAGGTATAAACCGGAATAAAACGTATCCTATAACGTTAAAAAATACATTTTAATGTAGTTTCAGCGTGAAATAAGATAGTGTAAGATAGGTATTAGTTTAGAGAATTCAGCAACTTACCTTGTGAATATGTTTATTTATTCCTTCAGGTATCGTAACGACAACACGCGTCACTCATGCATCTCCTGCCGGAGCATACGCGAGGGTAGCAAATCGCAACTGGGAAAATGACGCTGAAGTACTTCTTAATTCTGGAGATCCTAACGTGTGCCCTGATATTGCTTACCAATTAGTACATTCATTTCCTGGAAACCAATTTAAGGTATGTGTGCAAAAGTTTCAAAAATGTTTTACTTGACAAAGATTTTTGTTTAGATACTTAAGGTAATTCTTTAAATTACCTGAATTTTATTTAAAAGAGAAAATTAGTGATGACTGAACATTTGGTCAATAATTAAAGCAAAATTAGTAATGTCCTTCTTCCTTTCCAAAAAAATTCTTTCTTTGCCCAAAGAAACATTATTAACTAATAAGAATAATATTGAATCTCAACAGGTAATTCTAGGTGGAGGTCGACGAGAATTTTTACCAAGAACCAATTCTGCAGAACCAGGCTTAAGAACAGATGGTAAAAATTTAATAGACGAATGGATAACTAGCAAAGTTTCCCAAAACGCTTCCTACCAATATGTCCAAACTCGTCAAGAACTACTTCAAGCTAATAATAGTTTGCCTGATTACTTGTTAGGATTATTCGAATCAAGTCATCTTAAATATCATATGGAGAGTAATGCAACCGAGGACCCTACACTAGAGGAACTCACAGAAACAGCTATAAGAATGTTAAGCCGGAACGAGAAAGGTTTCTTTTTATTTGTCGAAGGCGGTCGCATCGACCACGCTCATCACGAAAACTACGTGCATCTTGCTCTCGACGAAACGATTGAGCTCAGTAAAGCAGTAGCCAAGGCTACCGAGCTTCTTTCAGAGGAAGATTCACTAATAGTCGTTACCTCTGACCACGCACATGTGATGGCATTCAATGGGTACACACAAAGAGGTGGAGATATCCTTGGACCTTCGGACAGCACGGATCGTAGTGGCGTGAAATACATGACTCTATCTTATACTAACGGACCCGGATTCCGTCCTCAAGTCAATGGTGTTAGACCAGATATCACACAAGACTCCAACTATGGTAAGTTTAGTTTTATGTTAATAACCAGCAGATTGAATTCATCCGCTACATGACACTTTTTGTAACTTTTCGGTCCATAGTCCATTACAAACTTTATCTCTGGCGAAGAACCTTATTTTGAATTTTATCTATTAAAATAACCGCCAGCATTGCGCTTTCCATTGCTCGCTGAGTGATTTTGAATTTGTAGACCAACACGCGTAACGGCTATACGAAAGAAAGGTAAAGATCCTGATACTCAAAGATCGACGATTTGGACTTTCAATTTTATTTACTCTGCTACAATAGTGTTTTATGTGCTATTTCATAGGTGACCTACGTTGGAGATCACATGTAGACGTACCGCTGGGTTCAGAGACTCACGGTGGAGATGACGTGGCAGTTTTCGCTCGTGGTCCCCATCGGGAAATGTTCACAGGATTGTATGAACAGAGCCACATCCCTCACCGTATGGCGTACGCCGCCTGCATCGGGCCAGGACTCATCGCCTGCAACGCCGCGGTCAGATTACACTATCCGCTTCTAATTTTAACTCCATTGATCTTTCTTATAAAGCATTTGTCTCCTTTTTGATGTAGTTGTTTAGATTGAAGTCTGATACGGATGTTATTCCGATTTTAGCATACTAAAATTATGTAAATATTAAAAAATTATGTAAATAAAAAATACACTTTTGTATTCTTACTGTTCATTGGGACTTTATATTTATATTTTGCTTGTTTATGATGTTACCTAACCAAAACAAAAAAGATGTATATAAAAAAATATTTATAAAAATAAAAAGATCCCGAGTACGTAAAAAGCGAACTAAAAAAAGATTAGAACAAGTTGATAAGGAAACATAGTATTATGCAGTCGGAAATATACAAGTTTTTACTAACTAGTCTTGCTACGTTGTATGGTTCCGACTACATAATATGTACTTCTTTTTAGTTCGCTTTTTACGCAGTCGGTTTGTTTGTAATCTCATTACCACCGACAGTCGTATATCACTCGTTACGAGTACATTTGAATTATTTTTCCTTTTATGTCTTTTTAGCATTACAATCAAAAAGATTTTTAAAATTTCCCTGTTTTTTAAATAACCCATTTAGCCACGTGTATGATGTACGTGCAGAAAACTATTTTTGGTATAAAGACCTTCTGTTGCTACGCATATTTATCATTAAATCAAATAAATATACAAGCTAATTTGTCCAATCACCATTATAATATATTATTATAATTATCGCATAATTATTAGGCACAACAAATATATTTCGTTTTCTTATGATAATACTAGCGACTCACCCTCGCCCCCGCTTTTTAGGGTTCGTCCCTTAATACGTTTTAACGGTTAGTATAAATTTCTCAGAGACGAGATGTTTTCCCGAAGTAAAAAGTTCCTATATGTTAACCCGGATAACTGGCTATTAACCATACCAAATTTCATCATAATCTGTCCAGTGCTTTTCTCGTGATGCGTTCCCAGATAGACAAAAAGACTGACAGACAGACAGTCAAAAATTCTAAAAACTATAGATTCGGCCTCTGTATCAATAATAATGACTATTTCAATATTATTTTCCAAAAAATATTCAATGTACAGATTCAACTCAGAATTTTATTATATGCATAGATTAGATTTAAAATATTTCTTATCACCTAAATAAGCTTTAAATCCTTATATTATTGTTTATCGTATTATTTTATCCGCATTATTCCTTTATCTTGTTCTTTACGACTTCAACACGGCGTCAAGAACACCACCGCCTCCCGCCACCACCACCCGCAATATCACTATGTTTTTATCTACTTACACCTTTGACCCATAACATTTTTTTTTTAATATTTTACAGTAAGGTCCCAAGGCCCCCAGGGGTAATGTATTTTCTGAAAGACGGAATGTGTGGAATATAGTAGTGTCTCTATGTACGTTGAACATACGCAAACCTGCTAAGTCGGGTAGACCGTCAAGTTACAGGTACAAAAACTGAGTAAAAATTCACTTACTTAAATTAAGAAGGCTTATTTTTATATATTATGATTTGTAGAATATTATTTGTATTATATGAGTATATTGGTGTATGTACTGCTGGACACTTACCGCGGAAACCATTTCGTTATACACAACCCACATAATGAGTAAGTATGAGTAAAAATTACTAAGTATTATCATAATCTAGTAACCTATACAGTCGAGTAACGAAGGTGTCTAGACAGGACAATATAGCGGAGCGTGCAGGGGGAGGCGCGGGTGAAACGCTCCCGATTGTCATACTTACTTTTTTAGGACACTCGGGAAATGGCTTTAGGTTTGATATGTATAACTGTAACTTGTCATGAGAAGGCGCTACAGTGCACAATATTTTTTTTTAAATATTTAAATATGTTGGGATATTAATACACAGCACCATCTAGTCCCATGGTAAGCTACGATACGATAAACCACAGATCATATAATACTATACTAGTAAAACTTATTTATTATAATAAATACTAGCACGCACCAAACATTCGTAAGGATGTGTTTGATTTGAGGGGAAAATTATCGGTGCTCGCAATTCTGTCGCTGACTGTCCCAAACCAACGGGCATCGAACCCCATACTTCAGCAAACTCTTACAGAGCAAAAAATACTAAAGAATTCTAGTTCCAAGACACCAGAGCTGCTATTGAAGATAATTAAACTGATGATGAAGTAAAAGTGAGTCCTGAAACTTAGGGGTACATTACAACCGTAATCTTAAAATATATTTTATAATTAATGTCAAACCCCAATATTCTAGGTACGAAAAATATTGTATTAAAGCAAAGAGCTGTATCAATTCTTATTATTTTAATATATTTATTAATTTTGACTTATCTACGTGGTCTAATGTAAATTAAAGTGATAAAAGTGATAAGGAAAATGGTTATCAATTTTTTTTAGGAATACTTCAGGTCTAGACAGTTTGGTCATGCCAATAGTCAGAACTGTCCTTTTTTTAAATCTATACATATAATAAAACTCTGAATCGAATCTGTACATTAAACATTTTTCGGAAAATCTTATTGAAATAGTCAATATTATTGATACAGGGGCCGAATCTATAGTTTTTAGAATTTGTGTCTGTCTTTCAGTCTGTGAACGCATCACGAGAAAACAAACGGACAGATTTTTATGAAATTTTGTGTGATGATAGCTGATTATCCGGGTCAAAATATAGGATACATTTTACTTCGGGAAAGTATCTCATCTCTGAGAAATCTATACTAACCGTTAAAACGTACCTATACTACCTTACATATATATTTTTAAATATGATCATTCTATTCTACACTAATATTATAAAGTTGAAAATTTATTCTCTCTGTAAGTATAAGTTCATTGTGTCTTTTTTAATCGACTTCTATTGAGGAAATGTTATCTAACATCACGCTTGCAACTTTAATGAGTAGAAGTTAGAACTACGTACATAAATAAACTACGCAAGCAAAGGAAAACCCCGATAAGTAATTTGATTGATGAGACAGTAGAGAGTATTTTAAAACAATAAAAATTATATAAGTTTATAACTTGCTATATTTACCTATTAGATATTCATATTATAAAGCATTGTCGACTGGCACCGATTTCAAAAATATCTGATTTGGTCTATCTATAGGAAATGAAAATTTTTAGTGTAGACATAGTAGCAAAGTAGGAAGAAGTATTTAAAAAGTCAGTAGATGAAAAAAATAATCATCCCCTATTTTCTACAGTTAGGGGTGGATATTTTTTTCAAATTTAAATGGGACCAAATTTGTTTATTATTTGCATAAATTAGGTATGTAATGTAATGAATCAATGACTTTGATTTAATTTAAAGTTTGTTTTAGAGCATTTTAATAAAAGCTTGTTTTTAAAAATGTTTTTTTTTTTACTATTAATTTATTTTTTATTTTTTAGTTTTATTTTATTCGATCTTTTCTCAGGGAACCCGTTCATTTGATATCCATATCATGGGGTTCATAAAAAACATAGTCCGCCATTTTTGGAAGTCCGCCACTTTACTTATCGTATTTCACTTATCATGCCCTTTCATTTAATATCTTATTTCATTGATATACTATTTCATTGTTAGGATAGCGGATAGGGGTTAATGTTGAAATTATAAATCGCCATATTGGATTAAAAATAGCGGTTTTAGGTAATCGTGGATTGTTTGTCAAACTGGTGAGCCAAATTTCAGCTCAATCTGACACTGAGAAGTGGGTCTAGGTAAAAATAAGATTCCATTACACACACCGGGACAGGTGAAACTAAGCAAATAAAAAATAAATCTTATTTAAAAAAACTTTACTTTTTATTTATTTTTTATTTACTTAGTTGGTACTAAAAGAAGAACTAAAAAGTTGAAAATAATTTAATTCCGATTGAAATTAAGCCGTTTTATACTTCTTAATCTTTAAACCAGAGCTATTCAGACCAGATAAGATCGCGAGCCAATACAAATCACTATATAGATTGGAAGGCCACAAAAACAAGTACCTATGTTGGTTAATTTTTTGGAGACAAAATAAAAACACGGTGATAATGTTTTTAATTTAATTAATTCTTCATTAAATTATCTTTTCCAATTCTATCGATATCCACTTCAATATTAGTTGTTGTCAAGCTCAGTGTGTAGGTATATGTGACTTATCTGTCAGTGAAGACAGGAAAATTTGCGTAATTGTTGTAGATTGGAAACACGTGGGCCGCACAAATATTAGCCAGGGGCCGAATACGCCCTGCTGGCCGTGCTTTGGACAACCCTGCTTTAAACGATAATGAAGCTCCTTCGTCTATATAAAAATCATTCCATATCATAACTATATATTATCAATCCTTGAAATTTCATACCATATTTTAAATCTTTGTGTAGGTACTTATCACAGTCTCAAGTTTTCAAATAAAAGCGTGTTACACCCTTATTTTCCTCTTGCGTTTAAATGTGACATGAAAAATTATTAAGTTAATACATAATTAAATACTAGTATAGTATTATATGATCTGTAATAGAGGATTTATTTTTGCAACTATTTAATTTGACATTAACAAAGCTTATAATAAAACATCTCTCACGTGGCTTTATCAATTTGAATTAGAGAAGTAAACTTTATTCAAAGGGTATAAGGTTTATTTTAAAAAGATTCAATATTGGTCTTATTATTGATGTCTTTTACCGGTGGTAGCACTCTGTTAAGCCTGAGGAGTCCGACTGGATGGGTACCACCCCCTTATCTATTTCTGCCGCCAAGTAACAATGATTGCATTGTTGTGTTCCGGTATGAAGGATAAGGTAGCCAGCGCAATTACAGGCAAGAGGCATATCATCTTAGTCCTCACAGTGACAACACACCTGTGGTTCTGCATTTTTGTTACTTAAAACCTAAGTGCATGAACCGTAGGTGTTATGAACAACAGGTGCTGCTTTCCATCAGGTGGTCTGTCTGCTCGTTTTTCACTGAATGACATAAAAAAAAAGTCTAAAAAAGTCTATAACAATTTTTCGAGTCCATAGTAACAGATTGTAAAACATAAATTAAAAATTTTAAAAACCCACGAAAAAAAAAATTGTTTTTATATTGTTTATAGGGTTTTTGAATTTTAATAGGGTTTTGGTTTTTTTTTTTTTTTGGAATTTTTTTTTCACGTCACAATTGGCTCCTGCAACACAGTTTTTAACGAGCACAGGAGTTAGGGAAATCGTTGTCAATTGTATATGTATAAAATAATGTCAATAATTTTTATTTATTTATTTTATTTATTTAATACATTTATTTAAACAAAATAACAGTTTTGGAGAAACATGTGTATACTGTAGCGGCCCCTGGCGGTCTGTAATATTATAAAACTTAGCTAAGAATATGCTCAGGAATAAAACCTATACAAAGCAAAAAAAACGTTTTAAAATCGGTCTAGCCGTTTCTAACAAAAATGGTAACAGACACACAAACACTCGAACGCATGTACCGTCTCAGTGGCCATCGCGGGTAATAAAGTCATTTTGCATTCCTACATGGTTAGCTGGTAACCATTTTGGATCGAATCCTACTTTCTTAGTTTATCGTGATTTTTTTTTAAATTTGAATCCTATTATTATTTTGTAGATAAGTAATTTAATTAATTATTTGCTTTATCTTTTCAAAAGGCTACTTGCACCAAAATTCTTTTTTAGATTTAAATACCTCAAACGCCATATAGGTAGTATAATAATTTGACGTTTGCTAAACATATATAAGGCGTGTTGTATGCTAGTGTCACAGTGTGTCTAGTAGTCGAAAACATAGGAATAGAATTTACCTATCTATATAAAAAACGAAATATTTTTTTATAATAACACAATTTTCTTTAATAGCTATTAAAAAAGAAAATCAGTTGACAAACAAAGGGAAAAGAATATTGAACTGATTTGTCCATGCCTAATAATATATACATACATATAATAAAATTTTAACTGATTCGAATTTGTACATTAAACATTTTTGGAAAATCTTATTGAAATAGTAATTATTATCGATACAGAGGATGAATCTAGAGTTTTTAGAATTTTTATCCGTCGGTCTCTCTGGGAAAGCATCACAAGGAAACCGCTGGACAGATTGTGATAAAATTTGGTATATTTTCCCGCAGTAAAATATCTCATCTCTGAGAAATCTATACTAACTAATCCAGGGTAAGTCATTAGTGTGACATAAAACAGACGTTAACATGTTAAATGACATACCCGTAAGCAGAGTTGTATTGTTTTGATTGGTGGACTCCGACTTTGTGTGATGTGGAACATTCACTAAAACCCAGTCCTAGCGATGGCTTCATCTTAACGAGGCTCTATAAAACCACATTCACATACCACGACTCATAGCCATCCCTAACAAATGACCTTAGCCTTACAATATCACGAATTATAACAATTAAAAATTATTCAGATTATTGTTCCTCATTTTAATTGAGTATTTGACTGATGATGAGGTCAGTATGTATGATGTACAATTCAAAAATCGTGACTGTCCGTCCGTCTGTTACACGTGCAGTATATAATGCAATATAATTGATGAAATTGATTCAAGCATTTTATTATTTAAGACTAGTGCTTGCCTGCGGTTTCATGGAAGCTAGCATTATTCCTTTATTATTAATTATATAGCCGTGGTAGCCCAGTGGAAACGCGCTCGTTTGGAAAACCGAGTGAAGCGGGTTCAAATCCCGGGTCACGCACCACTGGCATTTTCATGTGCGTATTATTTCCAACATGATTACCACTTGTCTTACGGTGAAGGAATTTCGTGAGGAAACCTGCATGTCTGAAAGAGACTAGCAAGTTTTTGAAAGACTTGTGAAGTCTGCCAACCCGTACTTGGCCAGCGTGGTGGACTATGGCGTGATCCCCCTCGTTTTGAAGGGAGGCCCGTGCCCAGCAGTGAGACGTTAAAGAAGGACTGAATACATATATTTGAATATTTCAACTGCCTCGGTGGTGTAGTGGCTAGCATGTACGGCTGCACATCCTGAGGTCCTGGGTTTGATTCCCGGGTCGGGCCAAGTTTAGTTATTGAGTCTTTCTGTATAGTAAGTCTCAATAACAGCCCGGAGTTGGGAAGTTGGCGGTGTTTCACCCCCGTGCCTCGGAGAGCACGTAAAGCCGTCGGTCCTGCGCCTTAACTCTCACCGGTCGTGTCGAGTAGTCGTCCCACCGGAGTATGAGAGTGACAGGAATAGAGAGTGCACTTGTGTCTGCGCTCTTCCTCACACGCGCTGCACTATAATATCTCCTGCGCAGTTGGCTAGTCTCAATGAGATTGGCCGCCGTGGCCGAAATCGGCCAGGAGGATATTATTACATATATTTAAACAGATTTTAATGTCTCAGTCACAAACATTTTCGTTAATGCAATTTTTAAGTTTTTTTTTTTTTTATATGACTAAATCTACTACTACATAAACTCAGTTTGCTTAATTTTATATATGCATATTGAAACTTACTAACTCTCTTCTATTTCTTTAGCTTTGAACAGTCTCTTAAGATTTCTTTAGCTTAAAATTATATAACAAAATTTCATTACATTCTTACTTTCTTTAAGAATCGTCCATGACAGAAGCCGCAGGCGACATAAGTGTTTGCCATCAATAATGTCAAATTATGCAACGCTATAGAGTATATACATAGGTCACACCATAGATCACTAAACTCCGCCAGTGAAGAGTTGGTGGGCGGCAACTGACAGATGTGGAGATTTATCTTGTAATCGGTACAATAGATGTCAAAAATTATTTATTTAGTTTAAATGTATACTGACATTATAAAGAGGCAGAATTTGTTTGTTTGTTTGAACGCGCTAGTCTCAGGAACTACTAATCCGATTTGAAAAAATCTTTTTGCATTGGATTTTTTAGCCCGTTTATTGACGAAGTATATATATATATATATATATATATATATATATATATATATATATATATATATATATATATATATATATCATATATGTAGTATATAGTCTAACTATTCTGCACTTACCGTTAAAACGGATGTAGGGATGAATCCGAGCGGAGTTAGTTACTAGTCAATTTTATATAGTTTTAAACTTCTTATGAAAATACTTATCTATACTAATATTATAAAGCTGAAGAGTTTGTTTGTTGTTTGTTTGTTTAGTTGGTTGAACGCGCTAATCTCAGGAATTACTGCTCCGATTTGAAAAATTCTTATTGCATTTAATAGCCCGTTGACTGAGGAAGGCTATATATTATCCCGAAAAAGTGTACGGTCCTGTGGGATAGATTTATTTTTGTCTAGGGACGAACCCGAAGCGAAGCGAGGGTGAGTCGCTAGTCTACAATAAGTCAACATTTACGTTACGATGTCGCAAGGTATAGATTATGTAAATGTATAACCATTAAAAATGGTCCACCGTTAATGAATAGCCAAGGGCTATACGCCTTTGCTTTAAAAACTTGAGGATAACCTTTGATCGATGCTTGGTACAGTTAACTACAGTTGTCTGTTATGAATTTGTGAGGTACTTAAAAGTTTGTTTTAGATAAATACGCATCTTTTAAAAAGTCTTTAAGTTCCAATTAGAAGAATGTGAAATTATTTGAGACTAGCGACTCACTCTTGCTCTGCTCGGGTTCGCCCCTACTTATGTTTTAATGTTTAGTATAGATTTCTCAGAGATGAGATATTTTCCCGCAGTAAAAAGTATCCTATATGTTGAGCCCGGATAACCAGCTATCATTATACCTCTAAATCCCTCCAGTGGTTTTTTCGTGATGCGATAACAGACAAACAGACAGATAGACAGGCAGACAGACAAAAATTCTAAAACTATAGACTCGGCCTCTGTATCGATAATAATGGCTATTTCAATAAGATTTGCCAAAAAACATTTAATGTACAGATTCGGCTTGGTTACAATTTTATTATATGTATAGATAATATCTTTGGTTCATTTCAATTAATATATACTAGTGTATGTACTTATATAAAGAAATTTCTGCCATTGTTTTCAACATATCACCCTCATATTGAGCTCATATAACCAGGTTCAATTGCCTCGAAGACGTAGTGGCTAGCATTACGGCTGCACACCCGGAGGTCCTGGGTTCGAGTCCCGGGTCGGGCCAAGTTTAGTTATTGAGTCTTTCTGTATAGTAAGCCTCAGTAACAGCCTGGAGTTGGGAAGTTGGCGGTGTTTCACCTCCATGCCTCGGAGAGCACGTAAAGTCGTCCTTCCTGCGCCTTAACTGTTACCGGTCGTGTCGAGTAGTCGTTTGTCGTCCCAACGGAGTATGAGAGTAACAGGAATAAAGAGTGCACTTGTGTCTGCGCGAACACGCGCTGCACTATAATATCTCCTGCACAGTTGGCTAGTCTCAATGAGATTGGCCACCATGGCTGGAATCGGTCAGGAGGACATTATATAAACGGGTTAGAATAAATAGTTTAATCGATTTTAATGTATCTTTCACTTGTGAGTAAATGACACAGTTTAGAATCGTCTTATTTTCGTTAAATGCAAAAGATTCCACGCAATATGTTAGAAAAGTGTGAGTTATAACAAGGGGTCAGAGATCAAAAACAAGTTATTGCGGTTCGCTTTTCGACAATAAATACATCACAAGGTCATTCAAAATTGAGAGCAAAGAACTAGTTAAATTATTTGTAGCTAGCTATTTTAGAAAAACAAACATCTATCCCACGGGAACGGTACCTTTTTCTGGGATAAAAAGTAGCCTATGTGTTATTCTGATGTGTGAGTTATATTATTGTAAAGTTTCATTAAAATCCATTCTGTAGTTTTTGCGTAACAGAGTAACAAACATCCATACATCTATACATTCAGACACACAAATAATCGCATTTATAATATTAGTATAGATATACCATGACGTACCGTATATTATTTCTTAACAAGATAAATAGCATATCTTATTCCAATGTTCAAATAAATGAATTTTATATTACAGTTAACAAAATATGTAACACCAAGCATAAGCTGTCACGTTCAAAGAGACTGTATCAATTGTGATTGAGTTTGATCTTGTTTCCAATAGCGTACAACATAGGTACTATAGTAGTGAGTTTCCATTATACCGATTTAACTGATTAAAAAATTCTATTACGGATAATAATCTGGTTAAGCTAAACTGTGGCACGTCTCTTGTTAGCTTTTTTAACAAATTACCGCAGGAACCACTTATTATATTAAAAAATGTCACTCACTTACTCGTAAATTATCTTTTTTTATGCTTATTTGTAAAAAATCACTTCAATTTGTTATTCTGTGACCGCGCAAAATAAGGATAAATTATAAAACCACACGTCACATTATTATTAGCAAGACTATTATTAGTATGAGGAGAAATCCATACATGTAGGTTCTAAAATATAACCTACCGTCCTAACAAAGGAAACACACCAAAAATGTAACAGTTATAGAACAAGGCCTGTCATATCAGTCTCGTTACCGATTCGTAGTTGACCCCTGACCTCGTGACCCTTTAACCTCAAATACCGACCTTCACGAATCCAGCGTGATTCATGATTCATACCAGTTGTCACTTTGAAGGCATCTGTAGATAAGATGCAGACGCCATTGTATGATTCATTTAAATCCAATGTTGAATCATTATTTAAATACGTAACCAAAAACGGTAAAAAAAATGACTCGTCGATTTTTCCTTGATTTTTTTCGAATATACCACTTGGTTTTTACCGTACAAGTATATGTGTAACTCGCCACTCCTTAATAGTTAATTTTATTTTCAGTAAATAAAAAAATCTTTGAATAATCTATAGTAGATATGGCCAATATAGCCAATTATACTCGTATATATTTTAATTACATATACAATTAAAATTCTGAGTTGAATCTGTACATAATTTTTTTTTTTTTTGGAAAATCTTATTAAAATAGTCATTATTATCGGTACAGTGGCTGAATCTATAGTTTTTTAGAATTTTCGTCTGTTTGTCTGTCTGTCTGAAAACGCATCGCGGGAGAACCACTGGGCAGATTTTGATGAAATTTGGTATGATGATAGCTGGTTATCCGGGTCAACACATAGGATATTTTTTACTGCTGGAAAATATCTCATCTCTGAAAAATCTAGGTATACTAACCGTTAAAACGTGCCTAGAGATGAACCAAGATGAGTCACTAGTGTTTATTATATATTTCCATGAAAACGTAATCAACCGAATAAATGACTACCGCAAAATTAAAAACCTTTGATGATGTCAGCGACATCATCCAAACATCATCTCTATCTCACGCGTACAATTAAACTATTATCATCAAAAATTTAAATTTTAGCGAGCAACTCAATGGCAGGCAAAAATTTTAAATACCCGATAAGCCTCCATAGATAATTGTATGGTAATGGAGTCAATAGTGGGAATATTATACAAATATTATAGGAACATATAACCATGGGCGCCGGGAAGGGGTGCAAGGGGGTGTACTTGCATCCCCGTCATGAAGGAAAATCTATGGAAAAAGTTAAAGAAATAAAATTGTATTCGTAAAATCCCTGTTTCTTAGATATCTGCGAAAAAAAGATGATAAATAAGGTAAAGTTAATAATTTAAAGTTTATTAACACATATTTGTTTTTTTTTATAAACATTAAAAAATCTATAACTTCGCTGAATTTCTATTGACAGTTATTCTCAATGACATCATCATCTCCCTGCCCATTTCCCAATCACTTGGGGTTGGTGCAATACATCTTCCGTAGGTACTGCTGGTAGGATTTGGCAAAAGTTTTACGACCGGCCGCCTGCCTGGCATCACCTGTTTATCGTAGAAGTCTTGTAAAATGCACATTCGATATTGTTTTCTTTTAAAACATTTCTTTATACTATTACTGTAAATTTTAATGTAATTTTTAGATTTATCTATATATTATAAAGAGGAAGGATTAGATTGTTTTTGTTTTTGTTTGCACCGAATAGGTTCCGAAACTACTGAACCAATTAAGATGAAATTTGGTAAGAAGATAGTTTGAGACCCTGGGAAGGATATAGGATATTTTTATCCCGGAAATCATCCCTTAAGGGAGTGAAAATGGGGATGAAAATGTATGGGGAATCAACCTAGGGACGAACCCGCGCGAAGCGAGAGTGAGTCGCTAGTTTTGAAATAAATTTTGAACACACGATAAATTTTGTTTTGACGTTGAATGATATCATTTCAAAATTTCTTAAGGTAAGATAAAATTTCGACAAAAAGTAAATACATTATTTCTGTAATACTAATATTGATAAAATTAAGTTGAATTTATAAGGGTTTTTTGATCAATATAAAAAGAGTTTCAGATAATGTTTTTTATGATACGTGATTTGTAGATGAGCGACATCTTAGAAAATTATGAACTTTTTTGATAATTTTTAAATCAATAGGTCAAATGTTACGTGTAGCCCTTGCCTAAATTGAAAGACTGAGACCCTGATGAACATAATATACCCTTTTAGTTCTTAGTTAAAAAGTAGATGATTATTTTTGATACTATCAGTTTGATAGAACATCAATTATTATTTTAATATCACCCGTAGGATAACATCATGTATACTGACGACTTTTACCACAATCAGTAAAAAATCTGTGAATAGTCAATCAAGTCGATTGAACTGTCAACTGTCAACACATGTACATACGCTCTGCCTAATTTCGGGTTTTAAAAATATAAAACTTTTAATTTTCCCACAAATTACACAGTAAAAGTGTTTAAAGCTTAGCAATAGTTCGCTACAAATGTTATCAACTGCTGCAGGAAAGCCTTTTATCATTTTTGGAAAGCTGGAACTTATGGACAATGTTTTTAAGTGATATGTTAGAAGATAAGGTAAATTAACTTGAGTGCAAACTGACACAAGTGAAATAAGTGAATTAAGTGTAGCCGTGGAACAATGTGTTAATTAATTAAATAAAGCGAGGCTTTCTTTTTACTTAAAAAAAAAAAAAAAAAGTCGGTAGAAATAAAATCACAATAATTCGTTTATTCTGCGACCTAAGTGACTGTCCTATTTGGTAAATTCACCATTCTACGTAACGACACAAGTGGCACATCTGTGTGTAAGCGACTCAATACTTATTTAACCGAGCGACCCGAGTTCGATCCTCACGGAACAAACTATATTTTCTATTTATTTGCAAATTTTTCTCTAGTAATATTAAATTCAAATTGTCACAATGAATACATGCCAAGGATGTAATAAAGATATTAAAAAATCGAGTGAAAAAATTCAATGTAGCACACAGTCCTGCAATAACGAATATCACCTGGCTTGTGTTAACTTAACAGTCGAAGCAAAAAATAAACGTTACTGGAAATGCCCAAGTTGTTCGGTCATATTACTATCGGAGCAACGTAAGGCAGGGTTGTCAAATGACAATACCCCAATCAAACCAGCCGTTGAGAACACTTACGATGCTAATGTCACACTCCGTCGTCAGAAAACTTCTTCAAATACTAATAATAGTTGCACCTGTAGCACTACAAACCTCCGGACAGAAATTTTGAATATTTTAAGGTCTGAATTACCAGGAATAATAAGAGAAACAATAACTTCGGAATTCGCTGCCATAAAAAAAGAAATAAGTTCCTTAGAAGAGTCTATTAATTTCGTTAGTTCTCAATACGATGAAATGAAAAACGCTTTAGAAAAACGGTCAGAAGAAGTTAAATCGCTAATTTCCCAATCGAATGATTTGTTGAGTACGGTTAAAAACCTGGAAATAACTTTATCCCATATGCAACAAGACGCACGACAAAATAATATAGAAATACACTGCTTACCAGAGTTCAAGAATGAAAATCTAATTAAAACTATGGCACAGATGAGCCTTGTAATAAGTTTTCCCTTGGCTGACAACGATATAGTAGCATGTCACAGAGTTAAAAAAATAGACAATTCATCAAAGAAGCCGAGATCAATAGTATGCAGATTCGTCAGCAAATTAAAACGAGATAACTTCTTGGCCGCAGTTTATAAATATAATAAAAAACATCCTAAGGAAAAGCTAAACGCTTCGCTGTTGGGGATAGCGGACAACTCATCGCCCGTCTACATTGGAGAACACCTGACTCCAGAAAATAAGCAATTGCATGCAGCCACGCGCCTTAAAGCTAAAGAAAAGCAATACCGTTTTGTATGGGTTCGAAACGGCAAGATATTGATAAGAAAAGATGAAAATTCTCCGGCTAAAGTAATAACAAAATTGGACACATTAAATAATTTGTAACTTCCATTTGTAAAAAAATTCTTAGTATAGTTTTAAGTTTTCTTTTTATGATATTTTTTTTTTTCGTACTTAACGATTTTTTTTTTTCGATTGTTTAACTATATATTATCAAAACATTAGAGGCTTGAAGACTAAATTACGCGATATTAATATAAATGTTTTAGCAAATAATTACAACGTCATTGTTATTACAGAGTCATGGTTGGATAGTAATATTTATGATGCGGAAATATTTGACTGTCGATATGAAGTTTTTAGGAGGGATAGGCAGTGTTATAATTCCTCTGGAAAAAATAAAAATGGAGGAGGAGTCCTTGTTGCTGTAGATAAGGCTTATAAGACAACAAGGATCTCTTCATACGAAAGTGAATGCGAGGATATCTGGGTAAAAATAGACGTACCATTGCAAAATACATCTATTATTGAAATTTATATTTGTGCGATTTATATACCCCCACCGGTTAATGTCCATAGTTTGGAAAAATTTACTGTTAAAACCTCCACTTTCATAGATAAATTAAATAACGTTTTTATAATGGGTGATTTTAATATGTCCGATATTTCTTGGATAAAAGATAAATATATGTACGCACACCCACTAAACTTTAATAGTAATTTAGGATACACTCTTATTGATTTTATGTCATCCAATAATTTAAATCAATTTAATAACGTAAAAAATAACCAAAATAAAATCTTGGATCTAGTACTGACAAATTGGGATCACGATATTGCTGTGGAAAAAAGCACTAGCTATTTATCTAAAGTAGACCAATACCATCCACCTGTCGAAATTACAATAAGCTTACCTAAAATAAAATCCTTAAAATGTAAACCGTTTTTACAACGTAACTTCTTCAAAGCCGATTATAATCAAATTAATGAACAACTAAGCAGTATAAACTGGCATGATCAATTAAATAAATGCTCCAGTGTCGACGATTCTGTAGCTAAATTTTATAGTATTATTAGTAAAATAATTGAAGAAAATGTACCCAAATATAACTCCAACCGCAACTACAAGTATCCTCCATGGTACAGTAAGAATCTCATAAAGCTTTTAAAAGAGAAAGAGAAACACAGAAAACTATTTAAAATTTTCGGCAACAAGCTTGATGAATATGAATTTGATATATTAAAAGAAAGAACTACTAAACTCATTAATAAACTATACATAGCATATTGCGAAAAAGTAGAGGAATTAGTTATTAAATATCCAAAATTTTTCTGGTCTTATACGAAAAACAAAAGGAAAGTAAAAAGTACTATACCGGGAGCTATGAAATTGGGGAATAAGCATGCTAATGACAGTGAAGGGGTGGCTAATCTCTTTGCTGAACATTTTTCATCTGTATATGTTGCCAAATCACACAATACTGTCCCTTTCGACTGCCTAACTAAGACCAAAATTAACCTCAGTAACAACCAAAGCTCTCTTAGTTCAATAGAAATATCTCCAAAAGACATAGAAGTTAAATTAAAGACTTTAAATGTGAATAAGGGCTCAGGCGGAGACGGTCTTCCACCCTTTTTTTACAAAATGTGTGCGAAGAAACTGTCGATTCCTCTATTCTTTTTGTTTAAGAGATCCCTACAAGAAGCAGTCTTTCCTTCAAAATGGAAGGAAGCGTTAGTAGTTCCAATACCTAAATCAGGAAATAGAACCGAAATTTCTAACTACAGACCTATAAGTTTGTTATGTACTATAGCTAAAGTTTTCGAGTCCTTAATTTATCCTATTATGTATTGGCATGTAAAGCAAATGCTATCTGATCACCAACATGGCTTTCTCAAAATGAGATCTACAGTGACAAACCTTGTTACATTTGTAGAAGACACCTTAAATAAGATTAGCTCAGGCAATGAAGTCGATGCCATATACAGTGATTTAAGTAAAGCATTCGATAAAGTCGATCACGAATTACTTCTTTTTAAATTACAACATTATTTTGGCATACACGGAAATCTTTTAACCTGGATAAATTCATATTTAACTAATAGGTCTCAGACTGTAGTCCTTAATGGCTTTAGATCAAAAATCATAACACCAACATCCGGGGTACCTCAAGGTTCACACTTGGGCCCATTGTTATTTTTAATGTTTATTGATGATATTAAATATACAATAACAAATTCAGAATTTGCCTTATACGCCGATGATTTAAAAATATTCAGAAATGTAAGAAATGACGAAGAACAAAAAATGCTACAATCGGACATTGACAATCTTTTTGAATGGTGCATCCTTAATCGGATGGAATTAAATATATCCAAATGCTACCACATAAAGTACTCGCGAAAAAGAAACAAATACTTGTCAAATTATTATATTAATAAAACAATACTAAAAGAAGTAAATGAAGTTAGGGATCTTGGTGTTATAATAGATTGTGAAATGAAATTTAAAAGCCATATCAATAAAACTATCCATACTTGTTTTAAAATGCTTAATTTCATCTACCGTAATACAAGAGAATTTAAATCTGTATGTGCTTTGAAAACTCTATACAATGCTTTGGTACGTAGCAATGTGGATTACTGTTGCGTAATTTGGTATCCCTACTATCAAAATCATATTGAAAGAATTGAAAAAATTCAAAGAAAATTTACATCTAGACTTGTTTACGCTACGAAATCTGTACCAAACAGAAAACATATTACGTACGAGGATAGACTAAGTCTCTTTCACATGGACTCATTATTAAAGCGCCAAAAACTTCTTGGATTAATGTTTCTTTATAAAATATTGAATAACTGTGTAGACTCACCTGACATAATATCTAAGATTGGACTAAAAGTTGCGCGTTATTCCGCACGATTAAGTAATTATCAACCATTTTATATTCCTTTAAGACTAAACAAATTCGGTCAAAACTCGCCTTTAAACAAAATTTTAATAGAATATAATGAAATATCTCGCAAGTATCCTGTTATAGATATATTTTCTAATACATTGTACAATTTTAAAAAAATTCTTAAAGAAATCATTTAGTGTTACTTTTAATAAAAAATAAAAAAATAAATTATTATTATTGCCATTTAAAGTAGAACGTATGTACCAAATACGTTTTAATATTTAAAATTTAAAAATGTATACCTAGTACCTAGTTATAAAATGTTGTGCATACCTTTAATTTAGAATAACATACAAAAAAGAAACTGGTTAATGTTATTTTAGTAATTATGTTTGTGTATGTACTCTAGTTGGTAAGCCTTATTCAATAAATAAATAAATAAATAAATAAATAGTCTACTAAAAAACCCCCGATAAAAAGCTTATATTGCTATTAAAAAATAGCCTTGATCTAATATTTCTTTAGAATGACGCTCGAATCATATGAATAAACTAGCGACTCACCCTTGCCCCGCTCGATTTCGTCTCTACTAACGTTTTAACGTTTAATATTGATTTCTCAGAGATGAGATATTTTCCCGCAATAAAAAGTATTCTATATGTTGACCCGGATAACCAGCTGTCACCATACCAAATTTCATCAAAATCTCTCCAGTGATTTTTCTGTGTGTAACAGACAGACAGACAAAAATTCTAAAAACTATCGATTCGGCCTCTGTATCGATAATAATGTCTATTTCAATAAGATTTTCAAAAAAATATTTAATGTACAGATTCGGCTTAGTTTTTTTATATGCATAGCTGACTTATTTGTTTAGAGCAATACTTGTGTAACTCTTGACCCATTTAAATGAAGCTATAACAATACGCCAAATAGTTCAAGTTACTTGAAAAATCAAGAACGTACGAGCACTTATGGTTGCGTAAAATACAATACACACAATAAAAATAAAACTGGTCAAGTACTAATGAGAATTGCGAATAGTGTTCCGTACTTTATCAGTAATATAATTTTGACTTTAAACTGCGTTTTATCTTTTTAAAAGCTTTTGATTATACGTTTTGAAATAATGGGACAGTCATTCTTTGATTTTTTTAATAATCTATACATATAATAAAATTGTAACTAATCCGAATCTGTACATTAATTTTTCTTTTGGAAATTCTTATTGAAATAGTCATTATTATCGATACAGATGCCGAATCTATAGTTTTTAGAATTTTTGGTCTCTTTGTCTGTCTGTCTGTCTGTGATCACGGAAAAAACACTAGAAGGATTTTGATGAAATTTGGCACGATGATAGCTGTTATCCGGGTCAACATATAGAATACTTTTTACTGCGGGAAAATATCTCATCACTGAGAAATCTATACACGTAGGTACTATAAACGTCAAAACGTAACGAGTAGGATGCTTCCGAATTTCATATAAACTTAGTTCATTTCACTGATGAATTTCTTATGACATTTAGAAGATGGTTTTTAGGGTTGTCGGGTGTTTTTCATCTACTTAATAACAGTTAAAATTATTAAAAACGAAGCATAGATGTTGTTAATAGCTGCAAATCCGTAATACTTAAATAAAGTGTACAGCAAATTCATTAAAATTATAATTTTTATAAATATTATACTGTATTTTGTATTCTAATTACCTAGTTTAAAATATATTGAGACATTAACACACAGCACCATCTAGTTCCATGGTGAGCTACGAGACTTGTGTTATGGATACCAGATTGTTGATACACTACACCACTACACCTGACTGAAGTACAAACATTCGTGCTCATCACACAAATGAATACCTCCAGCGGGACTCGAAGCCGCGACCGCTGGCACAGCAAGTAGGGTCACTACAAACTAAGCCAAACGTGTCGTCAAAAAATAAAAGTAAGTAAGTAAATAAAACTACAACTAAATTTTTGTCATTTATTATTTATTAATGACTCTTTAACATTAAAGCGTTAAGTAAATAACTTACAGTGAAAATATCTTACAACAAATTAATGTTATAATTATAATAATTATAATATCGATTAAAGTACATATAGTAATAAAGGTCAGGTGTATAAAAATAATAATAATGTCTCTATCAATTAGTGCAAAGCAATTTACCATATCTTTAAAATCTGTCTCGATGTTGTCGCTATTTCCGTCATGAAGGTGATTCTACTCAGGTACTCTACGACTGTACCTGATGTCAATAGCATTTTTATATACCTTACATATTATGTATATTTTACATAACAATATTAAATTTGGAAAGACAGTGGTAGCTCTGTGGCTACGCGCTCGCTTGGAAATACTAGTGAAGCGGGCTCAAACCCCGGGCCTGGCAATTCTAATATTTTCATGTCTGAGAGAACCTGGAAAATTTTCAAAAGACATGTGAAGTCAACCAACTCGCACTTGGCCAGCTGGCTTGATCCCACTCGCATTGAAGGGAGGCCCGCGCGCGACAATGGGACGATAAAAAGGGCCAAATACATACATTATATTTCAGTCATCTACAAATAATATTACGTTAATGATAAACAAAACCAAAAGAAAATTATACGTTTTACACATAAGAAGACTTTTTTTTATGAGATTCAGTGACAAACGAGCAGACAAACTACCTGATGGTAAGCAGTACCTGTCGCCCATAGCACCTACGGTTCTTGCACTTAGGTTTTAAGTAACAAAAATGCAGAACCACAGGTGCGTTGTCACTGTGAGGACTAAGATGATATGCCTCTTGCCTGTAATTGCGCTGGCTACCTTATCCTTCATACCGGAACACAACAATGCATTCATTGTTGCTTGGCGGCAGAAATAGATAAGGGGGTGGTATCCATCCAGTCGGACTCCTCAGGCTTGATAGAGTCCTACCACCGGTAAGACTTTGTCACTTTAGTAATTTTAAACCAGCTGATATTTTTATTTATTTATTTTATATAGATGATTATGGCCATTCTTCCAAAATATCCGAAAATAAAGAACAATTATAAAAAACGGTACCCAAAAGATATCTTAGAAGTTCAAGATTATTTTTCGCATAATAGTTATTATTCAAACGTCTATTGTTGCATCTAACTGATGGTTAAGACTTCAATTTAATTTAAACCCCATTCTTCTGCCAACAGCTTAATTATAGCAGATTAGTCGGTACGAGGTACGTATTGCGGTATTTTAATGGCTAATGTGATTTCACATGAGTAATAAAACATATAGGTACTTACTGTGGTATGTACAGAAATATTTCAGAAAAATACATATGTATATGTTTTAGTGAGAGTTAAGAAGTAGAAAGTAATTTCCGAAATCCGATTCTGGAAATTCTTGAAACACTTTCTAGAATTTTCGTAGATATAATAGTATTCCAGTAGTATTTATTAATTACATCTAGTGTTCGCTGAGTGGTCGAAATTCAACCATAATTATTATTGAGTATTTGAGGAAAACATATATGTATGATTAAAATTTACCTTTTATAAAAAAAACTGTTTCCTTTTTTTATTGATAAGACTAAAACTTGTAAATAGCTACTAACGAAAAATAAATAAAATCAGTTGACAAACAGAGGCGAAAAAGGTACTGAACTGTTTTGTCTTTGCCTATTGATACATAGATAGTCCATGTTATATTTTTTTAATATTATGAGTAGGTAGGTGGTATTTATATATATATATATATATATATATATATATATATATATATATATATATATTTACCACCTACCTACCTACCTACCTATATATATATATATACATATATATATATATATATATATATATATATATATATATACCACCTACCTAATTAATACCCGTATTTGGAACTTGAAGTATTAATACAATTTACAGTATATTGTTTAATTATATTAAGTCGACAACAAAGGCCTTTTAGAAAACCACACGTCCTCAAAACCAATGTGCGATCAACGTTTAATTGTAGCAATTATATAGGCAAAGGTTAATTGCTATTTCAAGAGATAAAATGTAATTAATTTAATTTACATCTCTATATAGAAATATTAGGTGATATATGTCTGTTTGTTGTTCCTGCTTATGCTACAAAATATTAAAGAAATTAAAAAAAATATCAATAATATATTTACTCAGGAGCACATTGACATATCTTGCAACTGATTTTTAAACCAAAATGCAACTAACCTGATACTTAAGGGATTGAGTTAAATTTAGGTTTAGATTTAGTGACAATATCTGCATTCTAAATCCTTTATGGTAGATATGCAGGATGGTAATTTTTTTATAGTATAAGGATTATTTACGGGGAGTTGCCAGAGCTATTTGATATCCCTATGTATGAAATATTTCATGGGGTATTAAGTAACTATTCCCGTGGTGTAATTGTCTGCATTTAAAAGCTAGTTACAAAAAGACATTCTTGAAATAAACGACACGTTTGGTTCAATTTGTAGTGACCCTACTTGCTGTGCCAGCGGTCGCGGGTTCGAGTCCCGCTGGGGGTATTCTTTTGTGTGATGAGCACGAATATTTGTACTCCAATCATGGATATTTATGTTTAGTACCTGGGCGAACGAGCTTCGCTCGGAGTTCTTGAAGGATTGTATGTGACTAAGTGTTACTGAGAAAGTTGTATAGATGTCGCGATAAGAACAATTTTCTTTTTAATTTGGCTTAAAAATAATTTTACATTAAGTGAATAAGTGGTACTGAGACAGTTGTATAGATGTCGCGATTAGAATAATTTTCTTTTTAATTTGGCTTAAAAATAATTTTACATTAAGTGGCTAAGTGTTACTGACAGAGTTGTATAGATGTCGCGATTAAATTTTGCGTAGAATAATGCATAAGAAAAACGCATGAAAACTCGAAAACACGCGTTTTCACAGACATGTGACTAATCTAGATCAATTTTTCGCCCCCGAAAGCCCCCATATACCAAATTTCAGCAAAATCGTTAGAGCCGTTTCCGAGATCGTCAGTATAAATAAATAAATAAATAAATAAATAAATAAATATACAAGAATTGCTCGTTTAAATATATAAGATAATACGTATGTATTTAAAATTATATATGTGTAGTGTATCAACTATCTGGTATCCATAACACAAGCCTCGTAGCTTACCATGGCATTAGATGGTGCTGTGTGTTAATGTCCCAACATATTTATTTCTTTATATCCTTTCTTTCCTTAAATCTTTATCCTCATCCGAAAGTCTTAGTAGCTATTCGGAACTAACGCCTGGGGTTTCCAGTACAACTTAGTTAAGTAGTAGCAGTTGTGTTCCTGTAGTCTATACTATCACTGTATAAAAATATTAATTTTTCATACTTTCCATACAATATATTTTTCCGTACCTATGTGTTGTTTTTTGTTGACGCTATTATAATTATAGTTATTTATTTATTTTTTATAACAAGATGAAGAACACGAGATGTGCAAAGGCGGCCTTATCACTAAAAGCGATCTCTTATAGGCAAACTATATAAAAGAATATAAAAAATAATAGTGAAGAGTAGAAAGGTGTATAGAGTGCAAATTAAAATTTAATATAAATATACATACATAAAAAGTTACACATATAAAATTTTTTTCGTTACCTCGCAGAACATTGCGTCGAATCTTTCACCCATCTTGCCAGATTATCATCTGGACTAGAAGGGTTAAAATAAAAAGAATCAAGAGTACTCATGATCTGCACAAGTGACAAGTGCACACTCACACACTACTTTAAGTGTCAAACTATGCAGGATTATTAAAAGATTTCTGACTCATTCATATCTTTCTCACAATACGTGACACTGGCAGAATGTATCGCAATTCTAAGCCATTACGAAAAAAAAAATTTAAATTTACAGAGTTTCTCAAAAGCTGGCCGTTGAGAATCTATTATGTATTATAATGTACACTTGTACCTATATATTTTTATTGCCTTATAGAATTTTTAGTATTACGTGTATGTAAATACTTCCTTTTACGATAATTATTAATGATCATTGCTACTATAACATTCTATTGGGTTGTTTGTAGAATTTATTTATTTAATACCTATAATAAGTTTACGGCTTCGGTTACTATTTCTAACTCTTCTTTGTGACCGAATTCTAAAAAAGAGGTTTAGTACCTCTTTTCTAATAAAGTAGTATCATAAAACCAAATTTTTTTAACGTTGAGAAATGTATTTATGCATACCATCTACACACATACGTTTATTACGTGTTATAAGAAGACTCACTGGCTAGAAAAATAAGTACTACCCACTGAAAACCAATAGGAACCTTCCCTGTCTTATTGGGGTGCCGCAGTATCACCAAAAATCTTGACCGTTTGCCGAGAGAGTCCTCCTCTAACGATAAAGCCGGTTTTCCCTCCGACCGTTCATCCCCTCGACTCGCCAGAACTTGGAACTAAGGGTGATTTTTAATGAGGTCATCCTCCCCATCTATGATAACCATGGGGTTAATATTAGAGAAACACCAGGAGCCCGTATAGTACTCCTTCCACCCAACAAGACGGACCTGTCTTCCAATTGAGTCTCTTGGCCTAACGTCCGGTTGGATGCTCTACAATTTACTAAAAGTACAAGATAGATTGATTGATTAGACACATCTCATCTATTGATTATCTAATCTAACAAATAATAATAAATCTATACTAATATCATAAAGAAGAATGATTTGTATTTTTGTATGTTTGTAACGAATAAACTCAAAAACTTCTACACCGATTTAGATTAAATTTGGTAAGAAGATAGCTTGAGACTAGGGCAGGACATAGGATATTTTTTGTTCCGGAAATCATCCGTTAAGGAGCTAAAAATGGGGATGAACCTGAGCGAAGCAAAGGTGAGTCGCTAGTTATCAATATAATTATATATCATTAACATATTTCAAAATATTTACACGCACACCTTTAATTAATGTATACTAATCACTGTTTATCAATTCATATATATTATCTATAAATGATAATAATGAAAAGTACTCCTTTAAAATAGGTAGCTAGATATATTAGAATGTAAGAAAGTATTATCATACATTCGTCATACCTATTATTTTTTACATAATTATTAGTTTTTCTTTGTTCCTAATTAATTACTAAGTATGTCAACAATTCTGGAAAGTCAACTTTAAGTTACTCAAACACTAATTATCGTATTGGTTTGGAACTTTTGCTATGTGGACTAATTATGGGTTCAGATACATTTTGCATATGAATAGGTGATTATGTAGAAGCTTACGGGATAGAAAAACCTGTACTGCTCACTAAAACGGAGCTTTCCCAATCTTGATGGGGCATCGCTGGAATACTTACTCAAGCAGAACACCTCAACGAAGAGTTTACTCTCACCATCCACTGCTATCTATATATTATATAGTACAACCGGTGGTAGGACTCTGTCAAGCCTGAGGAGTCCGACTGGATGGGTACCACCCCCTTATCTATTTCTGCCGCCAAGCAACAATGATTGCATTGTTGTGTTCCGGTTTGAAGGATAAGGTAGCCAGCGCAATTACAGGCGAGAGGCATATCATCTTAGTCCTCACAGTGACAACGCACCTGTGGTTCTGCATTTTTGTTACTTAAAACCTAAGTGCATGAACCGTAGGTGTCATGGGCGACAGGTACTGCTTTCCATCAGGTGGTCTGTCTGCTCGTTTGTCACTGAATTTCATTAAAAAAAAACTCTATCGAAGGAAAAAATATGAAAATATATTAAAAATATATTTAAATATAGTTGATACTTTGATTTTAAACTATGCGACCACTATGTTATCGCCTAGTACTGGGGTCAAGCTGCTTTCAGGTAAATTTCTTGGAATAAGGAGGATCCGTTAAAAAACAAACAAAAAAAATTTTGAGCGATGTTGATAAAACCTGCAATGTGGGCTTTCTGTCTGAACAGCAAAACACACACCTCCAAGATGTAGAACACTAGTCAAACGATATTAGTAAAACCTAACTAGTACAGTATTATATGATCTGTGGTAAAACTTTTGAAAATGAATTTTGTTTGAATTAGATGATTATTATAAATGTGAAAATATGTATGGAAATGTATATGCTTCTTCACATTAAAAAGGTTACACGAATTTGGAGTTTTTGTAGACAGATGCCTATGACCTAAAGTACCACAATGGCTTTAGCTGTTCTCTAGTCTATGGAGAATATACATACATACATAGATTTTATCTATACTAATATTACAAAGAGGAAGGATTTGTTTGTTTGTTTGTTTGCACCGAATAGGCTCCGAAACTACTGAACCGATTAAGATGAAATTGGGTAAGAAGAAATTTTGAGACCCTCGGAAGGATATAGGATAGTTTTTATCCCGGTAATCATCCTTTAAGGGAGTGAAAATGAAAATGAAAGTTTGTATGGGGAATCAACCTCCGAGCGAAGCGAGGGTGAGTCGCTTTATAATATATGGAACAAGATGTAATGAAAAGATATGAAAAACTTTATTTAACTTAAAACGCATATCCCACATTCCAACAAGTATCATTGGAGATAAAGTACGGGACCCGGCACGTACATACGCGAGATGGGCAGCGTGACTACGTTATCAGCTGCTATCTTGATAACAGAGTACAGTGCGCGTTTCGCTCACTTACGATAAACATGTGTCCATACATTTAGTTATAACGGTGAGTATTTTCATTGTTTTTATTGACTTTACTAGAAAAATAATGAATATAATCCAATTTTTAGCAACAAATGAAATATCAAAATTTAATTCAATATACAATTTAAAGATTTAACCCTTACATTATTGATTTGGTCTTTTAGAGACTTAGATCTATTGTACATAACCTTTACTAGCCTCCCGCCCCTGCCTCTCTTAGCCACGTTCCTAGGTACCTTTTCGAAACTTAACTAATCCCATAGAAACCGATTAAGGATTAATGGTCCATGCAGGTGACAATACTTGATAAGGCCATCTCATCTCATCATAGATAGGCATCTCTATAATTCTGCTTGCTCCAGTGTGAATTTCATAAAAAACGCCGCCGTTCCTAAGATATGCTATTTGGACTTTGATGTAGCAAAAATAAAAATGACCTTATCGTTTAATCTGGTTTGTGATTGTTTTGGTTGTCTTTTCAGATTGCACTCCCATTTCAAGCGAGACTTTACAAACGCAATGGAACTCGTAAGTCCTTTTTTCAATCTGTATTCTTTTAGCAGTTACTAGATTTGCTTTTTTTCTGTATACAAAGTAACGGTCTGGTAGCGTAATTGCTTATATTATATATTATATAGGTACATATTATAGTAAATGCTGCAAATACCAGGATAATTCCGTGCTTAATAAAAATATGAGCTATCTAGATAAAATTATTAAATAATAAAAAAACAATAAGGTGGATTTCATTAGCACCACTAAAACAATAATTGATTGACCTACGTTTAAACATTAGAGCAAAAATATCTATTCTGAAACGAACAGAGACAGAATATAAGGTTTTTTTTTTTTAAAAATGTATATGGAATCAAAACCAAATGTAAACATATAAGACCAATTTAATTAAAGAAATAAGTACAAAAACTCTGATGTGTAACGACATGTACCTACAATTGTAATAAAACATCAGTTTATGAAATTTTTAGATTACCTACATTATCAGGTGTTTCAAGTGATTAGGATATCTTAGAATTCTTGGAGTACATTCACGATTGGTCAACATGTTATCTGCCTTTCGTATTACAACTACGGCTTGTGAGTGCTTACTAATAAATATTAAAATAGTTGACTTCACCGGATGTTGTTGTTGTTTTTTCCTTTCCAAATTTAAGATTTCTCTATCTCGAGCACAACACCATTTATCTAGTTTCTAGATTGTTTGATTTATCTGCAATAACAAACTAAAGCAATGTAAGAATAACTTTGAAAAATACAATTTCGTTCCATACATTTTCAATTTCACTTTACATGCCCACTGGAAATATATATAAACTAGCGGCTCACCCTTGCTTCGCTCAGGTTCGTCTCTACTTAATTTTTAAAGATATTTTCCCGCAATAAAAAGTATCCTATATGTTGACCCGACCCATCTTCTATCTATTTACTTTTATACTCTATGAAACACTATGGACAATTAACGTATTAAGAGGCGCATACACACCCGTGTGTATTGTAACAATTAATTTCCCGGAAATTCGCACGGAGGCGTTCAACAAACTTATAATAATAGCATATTCTGCTTTACAGTAAATACACCGATTTATTAAAAAGTATAATAATAGCAATTACACCCTATTTATATTCAACCTCTAACCACCACAAGGCGCGCTATAGTAAAAGCACAAAATTATAGAAACTTCAAATTAAAAAAAATTCTATAGTTTTTTTTACTACTTAAACTCTTAACTCTTGTACTGACAAACCATTTTTAACATATTTTCATGCATATTTTACGTTTGGCTCAGTTTGTAGTGGTCCTTTATTTATAGTGAGTACCTACTTGCTGTGCCAGCAGTCGCGGGTACGAGTCCCGCTGGGGGCATTAATTTATATGATAACTCATCACTAATGAGCATGAATGTTTGTACTCCGTGTCATGAGTTTTTATTTATACGTATAATAAAATTCTAAGTGAGTCGAATCTGTACATTAAATATTTTTTTTAAAATCTTATTGCAATAAACATTATTATCGATTCAGGGGCCGAATCTGTAGTATTTAGAATTTTTGTCTGTCCGTCTATCTGTCTGTGTGTTACTGAATCACAGAAAAACCACTGGAGGGATTTTAATGAAATTTCGTATGATGATAGCTGGTTATCCGGGTCAACATATAGGATACTTTATGCCGCGGGAAATATCTCATTTCTGAGATAAAACACAAAAACTGCAATTAAGAGTTTACAAATATGTTAAACCTAAGAATTTGGTTTTTTGTCATCTGAACGCGGGCGGAGCTGCGGGCAATGCTAGTATTTATAATATGTATGTGTTTAAAGTTATATATATATATATATATATGTAGTGTATCAACTATGTATCTGGTATTCCTAACACAGGCCTCGTAGCTTACCATGGAACTAGATGGTGCTGTATTTTAATGTCCCAACAATTTGTAAATGTAATGTCCGAAACTACTTATGGAATTTGAAAATTTTTTCCACCAATATTTTAAACAGACTTTAGGGTGGACACAGACTTTGTATGATTCAAAAAGTAATAGCAAATTTGATGGAGATCAATTTTGCAACTTACGTTCAAAGACAATTAAATGAAATCTCGACTTTCACATAAACAAACGTATTATGTATTTAATACATATTGTGTAAAACATTATATTATACAAATATTACAACTTCTATCCTACAATCTGAATAAAAATCGCTTAGACAGGATGAACTTAGTGTATTTTCAACAGTTATTGCCATCTTTTTCAGGACACTCCGACGATCATAATAATAAGCGTGTTCAGCGCTGCATGGCTGTTACTCTTCATCCTATGCATGGTCCTCTTCTGTCAAGTAGCGAGCTTGCGTCGGAAAATAACCGATCTTAGTGCTAGCGGACGTCTGCGGGTTCAGTGAGTATATAAATTTGACCAACTTTATTAGTTTGACCTGTTTAACATACATTCCACATCTCGCATTACATATGGGGTATGAAGTAGAATTTTTAATTTTAACTCCCAGAGTCACTTCCAGATATCCTATAATATTCTATACTACGTTTTAACGGTTTGTATAGGTTTCTCAGAGATGAGATATTTTCACGCATTAAAAACTATCCTTTATGTTGACCCGGATAACCAGCTATCGTCACACCAAATTTCATCAAAATCTGTTCAGTGGTTTTCTAGTGGTGATTTCGCCTCTATATCAATGATGATTTTTCAAAAAATGTTTAATATATAGAATCGAAACAGTTGAATTTTATTATACGTATAGATAATAATATTCGCAAAATAGTTACAGAAAAAGATTATCCAACGAGTTCCAAATATTATTGAAAATTCCTAAAACATACGCCAAAATTAATGCACGCATGTTTTAATAAATAAAAACTTAAAAACTTCAGGAAGCTTACGATGAGCCCAGACAGAAACCACGCGTTCCACAACCCCGGCCTGACTCCTGACGAGGAACTAACTCGTCGTGGATACTCCATATACAAGGGAGCTGATGATGATGCGGAAAGCGGCAGGGGGACTACAGATCGGTGCGTACTTGTCATATACATATTATAAGCTATATTTATATATTGTTTTTCCAAAACTTGACGACATTTTTGGCTCAGTTTGTAGTAACTTTCTTGCTGTGCCAGCGGTCGAGGGTTCGAGTCCCGCTGGGGTCATTAATTTGTGTGATGATCACGATTGTTTGTACTCCAGTCGTGGGTGCTTATATTTATAATATGTACCTATGTATTGAAAGTTATATATGGAAGTGTATCAACTACATGGTATCCATAACACAATCCTCGTAGCTTAACATGAAACTAGATAGTACTGTGTGTGTGTCCCATAAAATAAAATCGACTAGCTAATGTCATTGTGTCTAGCCGTTACCGCGAAAGATATTATAGTGCGGAAAGTGTGTGCAAAAACAGGAGCTCTTACTATATCATCAACTATCATAGTACGGTATATTCTATAGGATCAGAAAGTGATGAGGTGTACGCCGTTCGAATCCAATACTTTTTTTTTTATGGTACTCAGTGATAAACGAGCAGACAGTTCACCTGATGGAAAGCGATACCTGTCGCCCATAACACCTACGGTTCATGCACTTAAGTTTTATGTAACAAAACTGCAGAACCGCCGGTACGTTATCACTGTGAGGACTAAGATGTTATGCCTCTTGCCTATAATTGCGCTTGCTACCTTATCCTTCAAACCGGAACACAACAATGCAATCATTGTTGCTTGGCGGCAGAAATAGATAAGGGTGTGGTACCCATCCAGTCGGACTCCTCAGGCTTGATAGAGTCCTACCACCGGTAAAATATGTCACTTTTCATGTACATACGAGTACACTAGTCACTGATCGGTGAGGCAACCTTACGTATATATTCGTGACAAGATGCTATGAAAGAATCAGGAATGCACACTGTTATCTATACTTTTATAACCATTTTACGCTAAATAAATAGCGAATTTATCGATTGAAGTTTGTTCTGCTGCCGACAGGAAATCCGCTCACCGCTAATATGATTATTTCACTGATAAGATGTACGAAAACCTAAACATTCTAAACACCATGGATTCTATATTTGATAGGTTTTTTTAAAGAGAATTTTGCCATGCAATATATTTACAAATAATTATTTCTTCCCTTATTACAACTAATATTTTCCAGGCAGACGGGCGGGCAGTTCTTAGATGACCTCACGCGGGAGATAGACCGACGCTCAACGGCCAGCGCGGGCGCACCGCCCTTCCTACTCAACGGGATAGAGGACAACAAGAAGACACGTAATCCCGTTGCTAACGGAAGGACGGATGGACGGCAAAATGTCACAAATTCTAATTTTATTTATTAAATGTCAGATAACTATGTTTTTGTAGCGGATATTACTGATGTTTTTAATTGAAATGTAAATTTATGTATGGAAATTGTTAGGAAGTTAACAAAATTCAATCTTAAATGATGTAACTACATAGATTATGTTTCCCTAAAAAGGATTTTTGGACATTTATCAAATTGTTTGAGATTTAAACACAGAGGACGCAATATGTGTTTAATTCTTCTACAATTTTTGTTATAAGTATTTATATTTTATACAACATTGAATAGTAATGTGAGTGAAAATGCAGTTATTTTCCAAATACTTTTAATTATAAAAATATGCTGGAAAAGTTCGCGTAACGACCACGCGACAGGAAATATATATTTTTAAGAAATAATCGTTTTTCATTTAACTGATTAGCTTTAGAAAACTTCTGTCAACTCTAATAGGTTTTGCCCCTCATGGGAATCAAACCCGTTATCTATATAGATACATAAAATTGGAGTGTCTGTTTGTAATATTAAAATAACCGCTTTTTACTAAATGCATATGGATGTATACACAGTACATATACCAAAACAACATTTTTTACAATTTTTGTCTGTCTGTTTGTTCCGGCTAATCTCTGAAATGGCTGGACCGATTTTGACGGGACTCTTACTGGCAGATAGCTGATGTTATAAGGAGTTACTTGGGCTACTTTTATTTTAGAAAAAAAAATAGAGTCTCCAGAAAAAAACAAATTAATGAATTAATTAATTTTGTTTTGGGAAGCAACCAAGGGACGAACCCGAGCAAAGCGAGAGTAAGTCGCTAATATGTAATATAATATTTAAGTCATGTTGAGATATTTATAATAACGAAAGATTAAAAAAAACACAATTATTTCGTTTTTAATTTTCTTTTTATTATTTAACTTATATTATGAGTTCTAACAATAATTATAATTAAATATAAAAAGTAAACCTATTATTAATTAACAAACATAATTTATATTACATAAGAAAAAGTATAAAACAATATTGCGTAATGTTTCTCTGCGAAATATGAGATTAATTAAATAAGTTATTTTTTTGTGTGGACAATAATATTATTTCTTGTATGTTCTTCTATGTTTGGGTAGTTTATTATAAAAAAGTGAATTTTATTTAAGTTAGAAAAATCGAATTAATCAATTCGATTCTTTTGTTCAGTGCCATTTGGACATAATTTACTTCACCAATGTTGCGTAGATTGGGGAAAAAAGTAAAAAAAGAACAATACTAGATATTGTAGAAAAAGAGCGATTCGTTGTAAAATCAGGAATTCAAGATTATTTACTTCTTTTTAATATATTTTGGGGCTTGGCGATGAACGATCGTGCACCCGAATTGAATATTTTTATTTATTCCCGCTTATGTAAATAATAGCTAAGTAGTTTGGAGAGACTTTCTACATATATAGATACTTTTAAATGTTATTTTTAGTAAGGTAATTTATTTGAATGTGTTTGGAGCACATTTGGAAATAAATACCATATTCAAACGTGTTTGTGTATCTGTCTATTTAAGCATTCATTCAGGTCTGGATAGTTTTCTATTGGACTTTTTGCTACAAATTAATATCATAGTTAAGTTTAATTCATTGGTCCACTAGACGAAAGAGAAAATATACGGCTTTATCTCCCATTATAGACAACCCCATAAGTAGTCATATTACATTCAATAGTGAACACACGAGTAAAGTCGCATCCCGTAATTAGTTACAAATAAATACATTAAATCTATTAGACATGGTTGAGTTTTTCTTATTTATAATCAGCGTTTAGAGTATCTGTATCGTTTGATTTTCAAATATGGCCGCGTACGGACCGGAGCCCTGCATCTTCCGGATACACATCTAGATTTTATACTGTTATTGTTAATGAACCTAACTTTACTTCTGTTTCTATTTCTAACATTCTCCTTTGGTCGTTTAGTTCTCGGTTCTTCGGTAGAATCAGCTTTGTTTGCTTCATGAGCGTCTAAAATATCCTGAATACTTTTATATGCTTCATCTTCTTCAGAATCAGAGCTGATAGGTTCGTTCTTAGTTTCCTTCTGCTTTGTCTTCTTCTCTAGATTTTTCAAATAGTTATACGTCTCTGGATCAGTTGATTTGCTGATTGGTTTGAAATCTGAGAAACTTATGAATTGTAAAGCAGAAGATGGCTTGGACTTTCTCGTATGTAGAGGAGACTTAGAAAATAATTTTGCATATCGGTCCGAAAAATCGTACGATAATTCTGGATCTAATATATTCTTTTCATATGGAACGTATCGCTCGTTTTTCTTGGATGCCCCGATTTGTACGGTTTTGGGGGCATCGAAACGTATTGGAGGTGGAAGAGTCGCCCCATAGAGGTCCTTGTCGGATGTCTTTCCATAAATCTGATCGAAAACTTTGTAGTCGTTTGCCCAAAATTGTGAAATACCTGGAAAATAATTTCCTTTCTTTAAAATATGTAATTAAAAAAAAGTAAATCTTTCGCTTTATTTTTCCTATAAAGTACAAGTTAGGTCCCATATTTCGTATTTTATTTGTTTTAGTTAATAAAAAAAACGTTCTTTTTTATCGACATTCCATTCCGCATTGTAAAATTTACAAAATAATACATGTTATATGAGATTAATTTTTTTTATACTTTTAATTAAACCCACAAAAATTACGTTTAAAAACATAGTTTATTTATATAACCTAGATGCCCATGTGTAGTATTCAAAACTCTATATTCATTCCAAATGAACTATAATAACCATACTTGCCATCACCGTTACGATTTATATAATAAAATAAATAAAAAATTTAAAAGTATACTTTAGAGAGTATTTACATATTTGCAAATGCGCCATTAAAATTTTATTAACTAATTTATGTATAGAGATCTACTTTCGTTTTCAACAGTTACGCGTAAAAGGAAAAAGTATACTTGGACTTGTATAATGTCGTATATAATTTAATATTATCATAATATATTAAACATCAGTGTTTATAAATAAAATAAGTGTGTCGATTTAAATTTGGCAAAAAAGTTCTTACAATATTCACAAATTGAAGAAAAATAAAGTAATGACTCTACCTAAAAATAAAACGCTCTAATATCATTATTAGCAAAATAGTAAAGATTTTTTTATAAAAGCTGCTAATGATGCGTAATTGTTTTGTATATATATATATATATTATATATATATATATATATATATATATATATATATATATATATATTAATTTGTAATAAATATAAAAAAAAAAACAAAAAATATTATCCTTATGCCGTATAAATTTCAACTAAAAATAAAAATTAGAATATTATCATGTAGTTCTTAAGATAATTTTACTTAAATTTTAATTTATTAATTTAATTGTGAACAAACAAGCATGTTTGCCTATTAGTATAAAATTAGTATAAATTATAATAATATATTGATTTATGAAAAATAATTAGTCTAAAAAAATAATTGATTTATGAAAAATAATTAGTCTAAAAAAAATTCACCCCTTATTTTATCTTCTTATGGGATGAATTTCAAAAGACGTTTAGCGTCTTTTGAAATTCATCCCATAAGAAGACGTATTTATTTAATTGTATTGAAGAGCATTAATACCAAGTTTCAAGAAATTCTGATCATAAATATTTTTTGGGTTGTGTTATAACGTGTATCCCCGTGCGAATGAGATAATCTCCCGCGGTAAAAAGTATCCTACCTGGATATCCAGCTATCATCATACCAAATTTCATAAAAATCCCTCCAGTGGTTTCTGTGATGCAGTAACAGATCTAACAGACAAAAATTCTAAAAACTGTAGATTCGGTCTCTGTATCGATAATAAAGTCTATTTCAATAAGATTTTCCAAAAAACATTTAAGGTACAGATTAGACTCAGTTAGAATTTTATTATATGTATAGATAGATGTATAGATGTCAAATATTCGCGTAAATCTAGAAAAGTATTATAAGAAAAATGTAATAAATATTCTCACACACTAAAAATGCACAGTTTACAATTAAAGGTTGAGAAGAGAATAAAAATTACACGTTTCACGATTATGTTAGAAATAATATTGTTTTCTTAAAATAATATAATATTATTTAATTATGTATTATCAATAATAATGAGATTCGTTGAACTTTCGAACCCATACTTTTACCATGACTTTGAAATTCATGTAAATATCAAGTGTACGTTAAAATTGTATAGAACCTGCGTTGTCACGGAATACTTTCAAATTGTTTTCAATGGGTGCCTTTTTGGAAGTCTTATGTAAGAAAAGGGGGCATAAGATCAATTATTACATAATAAGAACTTTCGCTCGCGACTCTACTTGCTTATAACTACAAAAAATTGCCTATGACACCCTAGTGAATGCCGTTTTTCTATGAAAATCTTAATTTGATTGGATTTTCGAGATTTAGAAAATGCCACATCTACGGTGTTTAGAATATTTGTCTATTTTTTTATTTATTTATGCATTTCAATTGCTTTTATCCAGATATAAATATAAGCTAAATACGATTTTATTATATCAACCGGCGGTATTGATGAAAAAATACAAATAAGATCTCTCCATCCTACGCGGTCCCGTGAGTACAGAGCAAGGGTGTTTTTTTTTTTTTTTTTTTTTATAGAAAATATACCAATTTAATAACTAAATACCTGTAATATCCATATAATTCAGGGTATAGACAAAACCACAAACAATTGTTATTATAATATATTTGTTATTATAACATACGGGTTGAGAACATACCAGATGATTGGGTATCGCTGCCTTGAACACTCGCTACTATCAAAATGTAAAATGCTGCGCGCGTAATCATCTGAAAGTTTTAAGATAAGCTTTAAATTAAAAAGGACTTATGTAATATAATATACATAGCAGTGTAGATAATGTATGTACTCTAATTTAGGGGTCCGTAGCCAAAAGGCAAAGACAGAACCGTTACAATTTCGTCATGTTCACCTGTTCGTCTGTCCGTATGTCACAAACATTCAGACACTATTGCAGTTATGTACATTGTTGAGATTCGGTAAATACGTGTCTCATGTGAACTGCGAGACAATTCTTTAGTCACATTACAAAAAAATAGGGGTGGTCCTTCCTGTAACTAAGGGTTAAAAAATCTTAAGAATGCTTTTCATTATTATTATTATTACGTATTTAAAAAACCATTGGTGATAGTTTAGTAGATAAACTTAGCTTTACACAGTTACTTATGCATTATTCTTAATTTTAAAACATTATATCGTTTCAAGACATGCTATCGCTAATATGTTAGATATAAAAAGCAGACAGTATAGATGAATCTGATACACAACCAGGAGAATTACTCTTGCAGGCTATTTAATTATATTAGAACTAGCAAAACCCGTGGCTTCGCTCGCGCTAAAACTACAACAAAAAAAGCTTAAAAAGGTAGGTTTCATACAAATTTTCATCCCTTATTTTATCTCCTTATGGGATGAATTTCAAAAAACGCTATAACACGTATTTATTTATTGTATTAAAAAGCATTCATACCAAGTTTCAAGAAATTCTGATCATAAATATTTTTTGGGTTGTGTTATAACGTGTATTCCCGTGGGAATGAGATAATCTCCCGCGATGAAAAGTATCCTATATGTTGACCCGGATGTCCAGCTATCATCATACCAAATTGCATCAAAATCCCTCCAGTGGTTTTTCTGTGATGCAGTAACAGACAGACAGACATACAGACAGACAGACATACAGACAGACAGACAAAATTCTAAAAACTATAGATTCGGTCTCTGTATCGATAATAAAGTATATTTCAATAAGATTTTCTAAAAAATATTTAAGGTACAGATTCGACTCAGAATTTTATTATATGTATAGACGTAAACACGACATATGAATTTAATCAAAAATGTAATAAAAATTAAAATAAAAAAAAGATTAATAAAATTGAATTCAAAAATATTCGACTTCAGAAAACAATAATTATTTGAATATAGTTGATGCTATAACTACTCTTTGAAGAATTATTACCTACCTACTTATTTTTTTAATCTTTTATAGGTTTATATCATCTATGATTTTGATATATTTTTTATACATAGGTATATATTGTCTATGAATTTAATAACTGAAGAATAAAATACGAATTGAATTACCTTTAAAAGCCAAGTTCCAACACGTCACATAAGTTTATTAACTGTCGCGGTTTTTGCTAAACTGTGGTCAGAGAAGTGTCTCCCCGCTTTATACTCTCGGTGAGAACGAACTGCTCCGCCCGATATGTGCGGGCTTGCTACGACTATTTTCAATTTTACTTAATACTTACACTTTTTTTTGCGGTTTTGCTTGTGCTTTTTTTATTTGATACAATTAACCATTAATTATATTTAGTAGGTATAATTTAAATACAAATATCAGTTAATAGGAATCCACATAAAATATGACATTAATTTTCTAAAGAAAAACATTATTTTCTAAAAAAAAATATTCATTTTTTTACCTTACCAGTAAACTTTGAAAATCCCTTCCTATACATAACTATTCTGCCCTTATTGGTTTTATTTCTTAGATTCCAATTATTATTGAGTGGGTCAGTTAGAATTTATTATTTATACAAAACATTTTTTGTGTATTTCAGTCTATCCTAGTCCTTAGAACGTTTTGAACGCGTTTAATTTACATTTTAACGTTTAGTATAGATTTCTCAGAGATGAATTATTTCCCCCAACTAAAACTCAATTAATATTAATTTAATATAATATATAATGTAAGCTTGTAGTAAACAATTTGTCGTATACAAGCGGTAACTGTTAGCAAGATATCGACAGCGAAAGTCAGGTTCAAAACTCCTAAGACGTTTTCCGGCTTCCTTCCTATATTTTACTAATTAAATCTGATCGGGAATGTTGGTGAATTCTTTAAAACAAGTATCAAATCATTTTATCACACTTAATGTTATATGCTAGCCCTTTCATATGACTTCACTTGCATTAAAATTGCATAGTATTGATATTACTCAAACTAAAAATAGCATATCTATATTTCTATACAAATATCTATATTACTAAAAAAATACCAAAAATGAATTAAAGCCGCTTTCAATGTAAATAGATAGCACACCACGCAACCACTAAGCATTCGTGGTCATCATTTATGAACAATTTGGGTGCTCGCTGCGATTGTGGTCTCTATCGCGCTCTCGTTTGGGCTCAAGTAAAAATAAATAAAATATTAAATAAGAGTATTACATAAAATATGTTTTAGCTATTATTTTATACTCTTAAAACTTCAAACCAGCAATAAGTATGTCAGTAAAATTATACTTAATTAGCGGCCCACCCTCGTTTCGCTGGGGTTCTTCGCTAGTGAAAAACAAAAACAAATGTGTCCCACGAGAACCGTACATTTTTCAGAGATAAAAAGTAGCCTATTAGTGTTATTCCAGACTATAATCTATCACTGTGCCAAATTTCATCCAGATCCGTTCAGCCGTTCAGTGATTGAGTAACAAACATCCATACATCCAAACTTTCGCATTTATATAGTAGTGAGATGGACGATGGCTTTTCTTTCTTCTTACAGCATTCACGCATCTTTTAATTTTAAAAAACCTTTAATGGTACTTTCCATATGTACATTCAAAATGTTATATTGTCTTAACAATACTAGATACTCTTTATTAATAAGCACGAATATTGAAAAAAAAGATCATAATAAATCCGTGAAAAAATCCTAAAAGATTTTTATTCAAAAAAAAAGGATCACACTTTACACGGGTATTACTACAGACAGAATCTTGTTTAGTAGGTACAGGTATATAGTGTAAACTCTCAAACACCGTTAATGGCAGGTAGCCGCGAAATTACTTGTTGATATACTATATCTTATTGCACTTTCATTTTTCTTGACCGTGAAGCTACTGTCACTTCCTATTTCCTATCATTTTCTAGAAATATGAAGAATTTTAGACTCATAAAATATTACAATTATATAAAAACTAGCGGCTCACCTTCGCTTCGCTCGGGTTCACCTCGGAAATAAAAAACAAATCTATCCCACGAGAACCGTACATTTTCTGGGATAAAAAGTAGCCTATATGTTATTCTGACGTATGAGCTATAATGTTGTTAAGTTTCATTAAAATCCATTTAGTAGTTTTTGCGTGAAAGAGTAACAAACATCCAGACATCCAGACATCCTTTCGCATTAATAATACTAGTAGAATGTTATAAATAATGCTAAGTACACATAACATGTTAGATAAATATCTAAAAAAAATAATCCTTTTCTTTAACTTTATCGATAATAAACACATAACCCTCCTTTGGACTTCGCCGGGGTCGAGTAAAAAGTAACCTACCTCCAGAATATAAGCATTCTCTGTTTTTAATTTCACTTAAATCCGTTGAACCTATAGGTACTATGAAAATCAAATAAATTTTCACATTTATTATATTTCTATGGTTCACTTCACTAATCGCTACCCAATACGCCATTTTTTGTCGCAATCATGTTGTTAAAACAGTGGTAGCCCAATGGCAACGCACTCGCTTAGGAATCCGAGGGAAGTGGGTTTAATCTCGGCTCTTGCACCTCTGAAATTTCATGTGCGAATGATTACAACTTTCCTTACGGTGGACGAAAAAAACATCCTGATGAAACCTGCATGTTTGAGAAAACCTAGCAAGTTTTCGAAAGATATGTGATGCCCACCAACCCGCACTTGGCCAGCGTGATGGACTATCGCCCGATTCCCCTCGCCTCAAAGGAAAGACCGTGCCCAGAAGTGGGACGTTAATAAGGGCTGAATACATACATACATTGCCTACATTCGTGTTGTAAAAAATATAACTTATCAAGAACCTGGTCGCGGGATGGATGAGACCTTTGACATTATTGTTAACGCTATTTTATGTATAGTACCGTATGTAATTTAAATCGATTTTTCGCCCACGAAAGCCCCTACATACCAAATTTCAGCGAAATCGTTAGAGCCGTTTCCGAGATCACTGGTATAAATAAATAAAGATATTTTATGTATTTAAACGAGCAATTCTTGTATATTTATTGAATTACTCGTTTAAATATATTAGATAAGATAAGATACATATAATAAAATTTATTTATTCAAGTTTTTAGTTTTTTTATCTAAAAAATAGGATATAACAAAAAAGAACTAGGCGCGAAGCTCGGTCGCCCAGGTACTAGATATAATATAATGTCTGCATTTTTCAACCCGCACTTGGACCAGCGTGGTGGACTATGGCCTGATCCCCTACAAATTGAAAGGAAGCCCATGCCCAGCAGTGGGACGTTAAAAAGGACTGAATGCATAGGTAAAACAGAATACAAAAAAATTAAATACCATATTTCTTGAGCTTTTATTATAAGTTATTTGAAATTAAAACTAATATCACAATAACATCATTTTTAATGTATGACAACATTTTACAAAACTAAAAACAATAAAACTTGTTTTCCAATTACGGTGTCCCTTCCTTACCCCTACTCAATAAACTTGAATAAATTAAACAAAAAATTACTTCTTAAGTATTACGCAAAATAACATCAATATTGGATTTAGACATAAATTGTAATACTAATGGAATAGAAAAAAAATCTAGATTTACTTAAAGAAAAGTGAAAAATCAACTAATTGTTAATACTTCCAAAATTTTTATATGTAAGTAAATAAAAAAAGTACTGACTTGGCACATTTATGATAATTGTAGTTTTCATTTTTTTAATCTAAAAGTTAGTCTTTGTATATCAATATAGCAAAATGGCATAAAAACAAAACATACTATTACTTTTGGTAAAAAGTAAAAAGGACTATTTAATAATCTTACTTTACTGACAAATCTTCTTGTCCTTTCCATTCTATGTGACAATGGCGAGGTAATCTGTGTTCAATTGTCAAGCTTTGGAGCCATTAAAAAAAATTGAATTGAATTTAAAAAAAATTACTAGCTCTTTACATACAATATTATATTTTCTAAATACTTGTATGATACACACAAGTGTTAATCGGAATGAGAATTACTATTAATACACATAGCAACTATGACTAGTACCATTCCACATAGTATTGTTTTATAATTAATTTTGGTTTACAAAACCAATCATTATAAAAATATTTAAATAAACTAAAAAAACACTTCTAGTTAATATAACTAAAGGAACTTCACTTTTTCATTGACTTTAAAATGAAAATATAAGAAAAACAGTATGAATCATTAAGCATTGCTCATATTAGCAAGTTGAATTTTTATTGAAGACATATTACTCGCTTTATCAGTATCTATGTCGATTTTGACTTCTTTCTTCTCTTGTTGCACTCTCATCAACTCCTGAGGTCTTAGAAGTTGAATGCCAGATTGATCTTGGAGATTTTTTAAATTATTTATCCACTTTTCATTACTTAACATACTTGAAGAAGCTTCTATTTCCTGTAATTCCATGTTCAAACCTTTGATATCTTCAACATTTTTCTTTATTTTGATTTCACTATCTTTAGTAAATGACAATTTTCTATTTCGTTTAGCTTTTCCAGTTGAAGATGTGAATTGGTGAGTTTCTGCTATTTGACTTTCTTCTGAATCATAAACTCTATTTATTTTATCTATTTCTGACCAAGCACCTGCGGATACAATAGAGTTTGAAGGAGGAGATCTTGGGGATCTTGGCTTACTTCTTCCTGAGAGCACATCACTCATTTCTTCATCATTATCAACTCTAACAAACTGCAAAGTTTCATATCCAAATGGAAATTCACACTCTGTGTTTTCACACATTAACATTTTTTCATTAAAGTTTATAAAAAAGAATCGAACTTCCGATGAGCATAATGGACAAACCTGAAACATAAATCAATTTTTAATAAAGAAGTTTGCAAAAACGTATGTCACTTAACTGAACATTTTATAAAAAGGTAAAATAACTCTAGGTCCTTCTTCAATGATGTTGGTCGATGTGATTATTTCAGAGGGTATAACCTGGAATATAATAATAATGTAAATTGAAGTGACTACACAATTTAAAAATTCTCAATAAAAACACATAGGTAAATAGAGATAGATAGATTTTTAAAAAAGAAATTACCGCGGGCACGTTGGATGGCACCATAAAATCCACATTGTGCTCCATGTTGGCCGTTATATACTCCACATATACACAACAAATAATTCTTTAATAATAAAATGTTTTATCATTTACAAATTACAGTTAACCAAGCTAATGCTTTTTTGTTCTTTTTTTTTTTGTAATTTCTAGTGACACTTGACATAATTAATATTTGACACAATAATGTTCCGTTTCATATTTATTTTTAAAACAGGTCTCAAAAATTAATCATCATGAATCAAATTGTTTATTTTTATGATAAATTGTTAAATATAAAGTAGAATAAATTATATTTGTAACATTGTTAAAATTTCAATTTTAATAAAAATATATTTCATAAAGGTCACATTATAAAGACGCTTTAGATCCAACTGCTTGTTTTTTTTTTTGCTTCAAATGATTGCACTACACATAAATACTTTCAGATTTAGTTAATTAAAATGATAGTAAGACAAATTGTCATGTGATTAATTTATAGCATTGCACTGATTTAATACAATTTATTGTACAACACCTGTAAGTAATCAATATTTATTGTTAATACTAGCGTTAAGATAAACAAAAACAAATCTATCCCACGGGAACCATAATTTTTTCCGGGATAAAAAGTAACCTATTTGTTATTCTGATATATGAACTGAATTATTGTAAAGTTTCATTAAAATCCAATCAATAGTTTTTGCGTACTAAGCTGTATAATTTACTATATTTTTTTAACTATCCCACGCGAACTCTTTAATTTTCCGGGATGAAAAGTATCTAAAATATTTACCTGGCATATAAGGTACCACCATGCAAAATTTCATTTAAATTGATCCTACAGTTTTGGAGATTAACCCGTACAAACAGACATATAGACAAACAGACAGAGAATCAAAAAATTTGAAAAAAAATGTACAGACTGTCTATGTACAGACATTCGACCTCTATAATTTTATTATATGTATATATTAATAATATTTATTACTCATAAATAAAAATAACTTCATTTCGCTTAAAAATATCGTAATTCTAAGTGATGTAGAAATAAGTAATGTAGTGGTTTTCTCACTAAATATATCGTGTACGAAAAAATATACACAAGTCTATTCATCAAGTTATACGGCGGATCCTTTTTTCATTTTGAAATAAGCCTACAACTCGTCAATGAAAGTTCTATAAAAGTTAATTAAGCCACTGTTCTCTTATCAACCGAGAATCCTTTACCGACACCCTTTTTTTCCCAGTATAACTGTATAAAATTAGTATTATATTCTATTTCACCTGAGTTCTACCGCGATAAGTCCTGTTATTGAATCTTAATGATATAAAAAGAAAACCCATGCGACATCAATATTTGACACTGAGAAATGAGAATCCTCGAGATTCTCATTTCTCAGTGTCAATTTAAAGGAAATCGTGTCAGAAGCCTTGAAATCGAATCTAGAAAACGGTATAATTTTTTTACACTATTATGACATTTTTAAATTATATGTTATGTAAAGACAATATTATAAATAAGAAAAAATACGACCTTGTTGAATAATAGTGCAAGCATTTGGTTTGAATGGGAATCAAACTTGCGACCGGCGTTTAAGAGTTAAAGGCAAAGGGTCACAGTATTACAATTCGTCACTCGTCAGACATCCTAACATGTTTTTGTAAAATGCTTAAGTACTTAATATAAAATTAAGTACTTAATATATATTAGGTATATAATTAATTGAAACTAGACATTAAATTATAAATAAAATCAGGAAATATATAAAATCGTGTGGTATAAATGCACCTTTTAAGTCGTTCCGAAGTCTACTAAAAATCGTGGAAGAAACCGGCTAGTATAAAAGTTATATTACATGACATGATTTGACAATCTTATTTTATACTTGAACACCAGAGGTAACTATCGCTATATTAACTTCGGTCTTCATATTTCGTAATAGATTAATCAATTATCAGTTATCACGCACGTTTGCGCTTTGGTTTTCTTACAGTGCGTTCATTGAATTCCTTAATTTAAATATTAACTAAATCAATTGCATAATAATGCCGGCCAAAGCAGTTTGCGTTTTAAATGGAGACATTGGCGGCACAGTCTTCTTCGATCAGAAGGTATGTTTTTTTATAATTATGTTTTAACCTTGGTTAACTTGTGACGTAATTTAAAAGCATAAATAAAACATTTAACTTGTTTATCTGCTACTTATCGTGGTACTGTAAAAACTTTTCTGGAAAGAACTGTAGTAAGTATTACTAGGTATTTGCTTTTGGGAATATGTGGAGATCTGTAGGTCAAGATTTTGATGTGACTAGAACAATATTTTAATATGATTTTAATTGTTATTACTTATTATACTATACAGAAGAATCTAAATAGATAGTGGGGACTGCATAAGTGATATCTATTTAACATAGTAGATAAAATATGAAGTAGGTACCTACTTTTATTGAAATAATGTTTAATAAAAAAACAAATTATTATTTCAGGATGACAAGTCCCCAGTTGTTGTTTCCGGAGAAGTCAAGGGTCTCTCAAAGGTAAATTTAAAAAAGCTATAATTTGCGGTAGTAGGATTCAATAGATGTTTCTAGATGTACATTATTTTTAATTGTGCTGACTCATGAAACTATGTATATGAAGGGTTTTCTAATACATTTTTATGCAGAATGCAGTTTTTCTAATGCATACATATTTCTAAGATACATTCTGTAACTTATTAGTAGCTTTTTTTATTACAATAATTATGCAATTATCCTATGGAAGCTTCCACGGACATTAGTCCCATACTATTAAGTCTATAAAGTTTTCCATTACAGAATAATATACTTTGCTCAAAGATATATTTATTTTAAATTGTTTAAATATCGAGCTTAATTTTCTTGTGGAATTTTATGATACAATACATACATACATAGGTAAATATTTTAATAATTAAATGTAGTAAAATAAAAATATTTAATGTGGTCAGTATTAAAAGACCGAAACTAAATATAATAATTACAATGTAGGTTACTAAGTAAAACATTTGCATAGCTTCCATATTAATAACGTAACAAATAGCAGTCGGTCTCTTGACCTTGTATGATAATGTCTGATTTGATTGTACGCTGTAATGACTTGGTAGTTTAAAAAATAACAATATTTAATCTATATCATATTTTAAGTTATTTGATAATATTTATACTACTGAAGTATTTTTTTGTACTTTTATAAGTAATTTAATAAATGCTATACAGCGTGGATTTTTGAGATGGGGCAGTAAGGGCAGGCACCTTAACTGTTATAGTTACAGGAAAACGTTCCTAGGAGACTATCCATAACTTTTTGAGATATTCAGAACTGCAGTCACAGATTTTGGAACAATTGTACAGTCAGTGAGAAAAAATGCTAAATTACCAAAAAAAATTCTTTATGTCAATCGATCCTATCTCATGTAGGGATCAAAAGACTTATGGGACCATTTAAGGTATGAGTACTAGAAATGACAGAAATCGCCAAAGACTTACAATACTACCCATATATTTTTGGTATTTTAGCATTTTTTTCACTAACTGTACATTTTTTCCAAAATCTGTAAATGCAGTTGAGAATATCTCAAAAAGTTATGGATGATCTTCTAGGAACGTTTTCCTGTAACTATAACAGTTAAGATACCTGCCCTTACTGCCCCATCTCAAAAATCCAGCCTGTATATGTATGTTGGCTGTGTAGTTCTGTTACATTTCACAGAGAAGATTGAGAAATAAGAAGATGATTATGAGATATAAAATTTATAAATACAAGGATTAAATCATTAATATACATAATTGTTCCAGGGTAAACATGGCTTTCACATACACGAGTTTGGTGACAACACAAATGGTTGCACATCTGCAGGGCCTCACTTCAACCCCTTGAAGCAGGACCATGGAGCCCCAGATGCTGACATCCGTCATGTTGGAGATCTTGGCAATATTGAAGCTACTTCAGATGGAGGTGTTACTAAGGTACATTACATTAATAATATATGTATATATATATAAGGTATGGTTTCTAAATAACGAGACTGACACTGCTTCAGAGGAAGTATGCGTACACCAAACATCAGTAACAACCAGCTGTTTAATTTGAAACCTTTTCTTTCAAATGAACTATATTTAACTTCTGTGAACAAATCCATATAATCATAAGTCATGACCTTTGTTCTCATTAAAGTTGTTTTTTTTTTGTTTTGCTGGAAAAGTGTTAAGTCTCGTTATTTAATAGCCCACCTCATAATATATAAATGTCGTGCCATTTGTGAGTGAGTATATATATACTAGTGACTTACCCTTGCTCCAGTCGGGTTCGTCCCTACTTACATTTTAACATTTACTATAGATTTCTCAGAGAAGAGATATTTTCTCACAGTAAAAAGTATTCTACATGTTAATTCGGATAACCAGCTTCATACTAAATTTCATCAAAATCTGTCCAGTGGTTTTCTCGTGATGCAGTCACAGACAGACAAACAAAAATTCTAAAACATATAGATTCAGCCTTTGCATCGATAATAATGTCTATTTCAATAAGATTTTCCAAAAAAAAAAATTAATGTACAGATTCGGTTTAGTTAGGATTTTATTATATGTATAGGTATGTATTTGTTACTTCTATATTGTATAATAATTTAACAAGACTTAGTGAACATTGGACATGAGATAACTTATATCCTAAATAGAAAATCCTAATGCTAATCCATGGCATATAGATTAGTTTTTATCTATATAACGTGTAACGGTGTATAAGTGTAACGGTGTTAAGGTGTGTCAGGTTTTAGTTAAATATATAATGCTTATTAATTTATATTTTAGGTATTAGATCTCAAGGTTTTTGGGACATTATCTGTACAGATAAATAAAATTGAAATGTCTGTTTGTAATGTCAAAATAATAAGCTCTTACTAAATGCATATGAAATTATATAAGGTACTTATAAGAAAAATACAACTTAAAATTTTTTTTCTGTCTGTCTGTTCTGGCTAATCTCTGAAATGGCTGGTCTGATTTTAACGGGACTTTCACTGGCAGATAGCTGATGTTATTAGAAGTAACTTGGCTACTTTTATTTTAGAAATAGTATCAGGGTTCTGCTCAAAAAAAATTAAACATACTGAATTTAGTTTATATGCTGAATAAAGGATAATCCAAAAAGAAATATGTTTTATTTATAATTTTAAGATGTTGAAAATAGAAATAACAGACATCATGCATGAATTATTCTCTGAGTAAAATAAAAACTTGGGATAGAAATTTTAATTAGTTAGTTTGAGTTAAAATATTATTTATTTTATGGTTCTATATCAGGTAAGGTTTTAGCATTGCAACTTTATGGCTACAGTTTACTATATTCATACTTCAAACAGACAATCATATAAGTAATACTATTACTATTACTAATACTGAATATTTGACATATTTGCTTTTAAATAAAACTACCTTTTCGGATCTTTTCGCGGATTTATTTTGATTTTTCTTGGTTCCGAATTCTTTACAGTAATCATGGTCACGGGAGAGACTGGTTTTAGACATCTTAAAAGTCAAAGCTTGATGACCGTTGACTTTTGAGATGTATACTTGTTATAGACAGTACCTACCCACAAATTCCCGAAACCTCTGAAAACAAAAATCAAAATAAATCCACGTAAAACTCCGAAAATATAGTTTTATTCAAAAAGCACATTTAATATTTAGAAATTTAATTGTAAAAATTTACTTCCAGGTGTGCATTCAGGATTCTCAAATATCCCTATGTGGTCCCAACAGTATAATTGGACGCACTCTCGTGGTCCATGCAGATCCTGATGACCTCGGTGTTGGTGGACATGAACTCAGCAAGACCACTGGCAATGCCGGAGCTCGCATTGCCTGCGGTGTTATTGGCTTGGCCAAAATATAATTTGGAGTTATAAATCTATTATAATCATTAAAACAACCCACTATATTAAAATAGCTTTTTTTTGTCCAAACATTTGCCTAATGTACTGGTGGAAATTGTGTTTTTTTAAATGAAATAAGTACCTAATATGTTATATTAGCAGTAGTTGATTTATTATATAGTACATAATATAGAGTACATACTAAACTGTTGTTTAGTTTTAAAAGAGTTAATTTGTCAAAATTAGAACAAATACCTTTCTTTAGGCCATGTTTAACCCGTTGAGAATCGCGGGCACACCGGTGTGCCAGTTAACAATTGATACTGCTGAATCAGTGAAGCGACCAGTGCATATGAATAATCCAAAGTGTAGGTTTCTAAGGTATCTTAAACGACACTGTCTTTTGTGAAGTCATTCCTGTGTGTTGGTTTGTGGTGTAGGGAGTGTTTGTATATCAAGCTTATTTGGATTCAATAAATACATATATCTTATATTTTGTTTTATTTTATACTTTCCTGTTAGCGGGGTTCTGGAAGTAAGCATTTAATGGGAAACTATCAAAAACTAGGTAGTGTTATGTATAAATAATAAAAACTTTAAAAAAAAAGCCGACTTCCAGGCCTGAAAAGTAAAAAATAACTGAACGGGGGTTTTAATTTTGAAGAAAAAAGATTTTTAAAAACATTTTTAAGCCATTTATTCAGACCCCTAATGACAGTCACAACCCATCTAGGTGTAAAGTTCTCATCAATACAAATTAATCAAGCCCAAACACCAGGTAATTGCTGTAAATCGTTAAGAAGTTCCCTCGACTATCTTTCGCGTCGATCATCAGATCGACTCCAGAGCTTCATTAAATAGTAGTGCTTTAAAATACCTAATGAAAAAGTTAACAAACGCACTAGTCGCCGATACAATTTCCGAAGGTTTCCCTCGATTTCTCTGGGATCCCATCATGAAATCCTGGTTTCATTATCATAGTACCACCCTTGGGGTATCTCCTTTCCAACAAAAAAAGAATTATCAAAATCGGTTCATAAACGATGAAAAAATCCGCGAACACAAAAAAATATATATATGTATATACAGTCGAATTGAGAACCTCCTCCTTTTTTTGGAAGTCGGTTAAAAATAGTTAATGTAAGTGTATTTTATGAAATACACACATTGATTGTAAACCTTTTTAGGATCAGGCAATCGCAAAGCCAAGTAACGCACGGTAAGGCGGCCCAGCTCGGTGGGCGGTATGTCATGCGGGTTGCTCCTGGTACTCTGATAGTAGACCATGGGAGGAACCCCTCGGTTGTGAGGTCTGCATCGGCAGGCCTGCCGTTGAGGTCTCGTGGTCTAATGTCCCACATAACCACCTATATGTATGGAGGTGGTATGCCTAAATGGATTTCCCAACGTTTCTTAGGACTAAACTTACAATTTTCTAGTACATTGTTTTGATATATTTAAGATATATTTAGTTATCCAAGTAAGCATATGAAAACGTTTATCGCTATCGAAAACTATCGAAATCTGTTGTTTGATTAAGAAGTAAATGGAGAAACAAACATGCAGATAGCAAGTTTGTTTTATATTAATAGTATTGAATATAAATGAGACTTGGGCTTGAACTAAATTTTGCACTTTCCCACACACTAAATGGGTAAATATGTTACTTATACCTGATAAGGTTGCTACTTATAGTTATTGTGTAATAAATTGAAATTTTTGTATAGGCCTAGTTCTTCTACCATTATTTCTCGTGATGATGAGAGATGTTCCTTTAGTAAAGGTTTACTACTGTATATTTTCTATAAAAAAATATTGTGTATTAGAAACTAGAACAATACAGTGACAAGTTACATGGTGTTTCTAGCATGATATATAGATTTACTTAAAGAAGTATCCTCCTTTCACCATAATAGAGCAATAATGTGTCAACATAATTTTGCTTAGACATACTTCATAGGCAAGAAAGTGATAGGCTTTTTAGAATGAGAATGACCTGAGAAATAAAAGTAAAACAAATATTATGAATATTTTAATTGCCCTATAGAATACACTGTACTGTTTTCTCTAGAAAAAAAAATGTTACAAGAACAATTCTGCGGACAGAACACTCTCGGAGTACTTGTACTCCATTGCCATAAACTATCTTCTACGCTTTGAACACTTATAGATGCCCAATAATTATCTAACTCCCTTGAACTTGCATAATCAGATAGTAATTGGCATGTATTCAAAATTAAATTGGGTGTCAAAAAGCCTTTCACAATTAATACTGATATTCTAGATGATTTTATAGTTGCAGTACATTCCGGCTCACTATAAGTACTGATGTAACTTTCTGTTGGTGACAAATCTGCACCAAGCGCTAACATACCAACCCATTCCACTATTTCATCTATTTCTGAATCAACTAATGTTGGAATTTCCTTTATTTCTGGATTCAATCTTTGCACTTCTAAACTATGGGATGAAACTAACATTTTCTTGTCACATAAGTATTTAGCTATTGATGAAGGGCAAACATCTTCTGTATCTGGTACCCAAGATACATAAAAGTTGAGAGTCTTCATCTTTATTAAAGCTTTTTTTATCCTGTCAACGTTTTTTAAATTTTTTAAATCAATCTTTATTTCATAATAATTATTTCGGCACTTTATGCCTTCAAGGCCTAGAGTTTGATATAGAGGTAACAGAACATGTAACGTTAAAATTCCATCTGGCGTAATAGCCGCACAGTTTTCTATAATACAATTACTATCAGATAACAAATGCAGTTTACCAGATTTAATGAAATTTTGTATAAAAATTGGATCTATAAACTCTACCAATGGACAATTAAATACTTTATAGAAATCACTATCTTCGAGTAAGGCATCTTCTATAAATTGTGGTGTGTTAATTTCATCTGGGCACACTATAATTGCACTTCTATAAAAATTGTTCAGGTTCACTATTTTTGATACGCTTTCGAAATCACCATGTTTCTTCTGTACTGTTATTACCTTTGGCGATGGGAAATTCCAAACTTCTGGACAAAGCATGTTATATATACAAAAATAATATTAAATAAACGAGAACATGTGGCAATGTTTTGAATTGAAAACTTTATTTGTCATCCATGTTGAAAACGTTAAACGAACTCAATGACATTTTTGACAAGTATTTTTGACAATTTTTCTCAATCGGGTTCAACTAGAGCGGTCACCTGTGACAAATATTTAACGTTTAGAAATTAAAATATCGCTTTTTGCTCATTGATATAAAAAGTTTTTGTATATTAATGTTTTTTCTAAAGACGTTTTATTTCTTTTAAGTAGTTTATGGGTGTCTTAGAATTATAGTCTTTATGGGATAGTTTCAAGTTTTTATTACAAAATAAATATTATACCTTTTTAATAGTACTTTAATAATTAAAGTACTATTTTTATAGTAGTAGTATTCAAGTAATATTTTTATTAAAGCAAAATATATTTGTTTTTATCTCCCGCCAGATGCTACGATCACTATGGCCCTCAGAATATTGTAAAGCTCTATAGCGTGGATGGTTTTTTTTTCATTTTATAACACAATAACAAATGCACAATGCACAATAACAAATTATGCAGTGCAGAGATGCAAAGAAATTGGATATCATTTGTTCCCAAAAGACAAAAACTGAAGAAATTGTGGGCTAAAGCAATAAGAAAAAGAAACTGATTTTAAAACTCTTAGATCGTTTACAGGTGAATATTTTATTTTTTTTATTTTATGTACTTTTTTACTTATTAATTACAGAGTTTCATACAAACTTTCACAAAGCCACTCCCCCCCCCCCCCCATTTTACCCCATTAGAGATTGAATTAAGAAAAATGCTAAAACACGTATTTATTTAATTGTATTGAAGAGCATTAATACCAAGTTTCAACTTTCAAATAATTCTAATCTTTTACCGCTTTAAGGGATGAATGTCGAAAATAATCAAATAAATATATTTCTTATTTTTTATCTTTTAAAGTTAAACAGCACTTTCTGTGTATTTCACATTAAGAATGACAGAGTTTTATACAATCTTTAATTTCCTATTTTACCCGCTTAGGGTATGATTATTACGAAAAATCCTTTCTTATCGGATGCCTACATCATATAAGGAATACATCTTCCAAATTTCACTTTAATTTTAGGCTGTGTGTTAATCCATCAGTCAGTCAGGACCACCGCAGGATTCACATTTCCTACTCAATTCTTCCGTTAGCTAGTCTAACTTCCAGGTACAATACATTGTACAGGTAAGATGCGAATACAATTGAAGCAAAAAACCAGGTAAAAGAGATATCACAATAAATTGCTTAACCTGACTGAATGTAAATAGGCCGTACGTGTGGCGCCCTCCTTTAGGGAAATCATGAAAAATAGTTATAGCTATAAGTTTTTGATGAAGAAATAACAATGAAAAAAACAAATGAAATTCAACCGTTTATTTTATAACACCAATTTTAAATAATATTGTAGGATTTTTCGACTAAGAAACAAGATCCTCCATTGGTACTGCTTTAAACAAAGCTTCCACTGATTTAAGAACTTCTTTGACAGCTACTTCAATTACTGGCGGTGAGATCTCTTCCATTACGTCCTTCCAATTAGTGTTGGCAAATTCAAGTACTGGTTGAGCTATAAATAAATAAAAACAGTAAGTATCAGCCTAACTCTATTTTATAACTTATATCCCTCTATATACCATGTGGTTGATGAAGGCACAGATCATATAATATTATACTAGATAATATACTATTAGATTTAATTTTCATTTCTAGCCTTATAAAAAAGGTTCATCAGTCTGTTTCCTTTTTTTAAGGTTGGGAAATGCATTTAGGTATACCACCTGCATACATACCTACAGGTTAGCCGGGACTAACCGGCTAGAAAAGCCAGTACTACCCATCGCTTACCCACTTAACCACTACGCCCCGACGGCAGGTTTGTCGAAGCAGACCACAACAACCTTAGGGTCGGGATCTACTCTGCCATCAGTGAAGTACTAGAGCAACTCGCATGACACACATGAAACAACAAGGACGCTAATGAACCCCCCCCCCCCCCCCCCCCCAAGCAAATCTGTTTTCTGTTCAAGTTATGTTTAAGTGGCACTTTAAGCCAATTAACAAAGATTATTAGTTATGTGAATGATAATAATTAGTTATCAACTATTGCTTTTGTAATAATTTTATCCTTATCACATGTCATATTTTGAATAGAAGCTTTAAGATATCAAATTCCACAGTGAAGTATAATTTAAAAATTGAGCTAATAATATTATTTTTAATAAAAAAAAGTACCTAATACTTGATTGCCGTTGAACAGATTCTTAAAATCGAAGATCGTTCCAGTCAATACTTTGAAGTTGTGTTTAAATTTGGTGATGTGCCAATGCGGCTTGCCATCTGCACCATCTACGGTAGCTAGATCTATAACTATTTTGATAACGATGTCACCTATAAAAATGTAAAATATTATAAAATTAAAATGTGATGAAAGGAAAAGGATAAAGACATGACGCATTTGTCGTAAATAGTTATTTTGTAGTGGCATATTTGTTCACTTTGTTGACGATCGAATACATCTATTGTATTTTTAAAATTATCACAACACCTGACATTGGGGTTCTGTTTTAGTCTAAAACTAATTGAACCCAGATGTTTCTATTAATAGCATAAAAAATATATTAAGATATTATGGGCTATTTTAATTAAAAACTACTTATAGATTTTCAACATTCAAAAATCAAGTAAAGAAGCACAGAGCGCGAAGCTCAAGCTATTATTTCGGATTTACTTTCTCAATCTGTGATCGAAATGAAATCTGGCTAAGAAAATTTCAAAGGAGGAGGTACTCAGATCGGATATTTATTTATTTTGGACGAGCGGACCTCCCTCGCTTCGCTCGGATTCGCCTCTAGACAAACAAAAACAAATCTATCCCACGGAAACCGTACATTTTTCCGGGATAAAAAGTAGCTTATTTGTTATTCTGATGTATGAACTATATTATTGTAAAGTTTCACTAAAATCCAATCAGTAGTTTTTGTGTGCTAAGCTGTATAAGTTACTATAGTTTTTTAACTATCGGGATGAAGAGTAGGTATCTACGATGTTGACCGGGGATATAAGGTTGGTACCTTACAAAATTTCATCTAAATCGGTCCAACAGTTTCGGAGATTAACCCGTACAAACAGACAGACAATGAGACAGAGAAACAAAAAAAAAATGAAAAAAAACTGGATTTGTTCTATTTCTCTTCTTACATCCCCCTGACTCGGTATTTTGCATTTTTTTTTCTATGTACAGACATTCGACCTCTACAGTTTTATTATATGTATAGACTAGTGACTCAAGTAAAGAATTTCTCAAATTGGATATCGGATTAGTAGTTCCTGATATTAGCGCGTTCAACCAAACAAACAAACTCTTCATCTTTATAATATAGTATAGATGTCACAAGAGATCTTCACCAATGGAAAAGTTTTCTGATGTTGATAATATTATCATATTTAATACAATGGAATTATAATATAGATCAAAACTGATAAATTAGTTATTTTTTTCAAGTCTATTAATAAATGATTGATAAAATAAATTTTATATGATTTATAATTTATCATTTAAATATCGGTCGTTCAGGTCGTGTAATGTTTATTCTACATATAAGCGCAACTTTAAAGTTTCATAACTTTTTCATTTTTTGTGAGATATTTTAAAATTCCTTTATACTTTCGTTATATTTTGATTAAATTTTTATAATTAATACAAAAAAAAAATTGGAAACTTCTCCATCGCAAATTGATTAATGATCTTTAATGCTGTAGTGAACTTAATATTTTGTTGTACATTTACATACTCGTACGTATGATGATGATAATATACTTCGTATCCACTAACCAGGGACATGAACTTTTAATATTTAATATATTTAAACGAGCAATTCTTGTATATTTATATCTTTATATCTTCATTTCTTTATTTATACCAGCGATCTCGGAAACGGCTCTAACGATTTCGCTGAAATTTGGTATGTGGGGGCTTTCGGGGGCGAAAAAACGATCTAGATTAGTCTCATGTCTGGGAAAAAGCGTGTTTCCGAGTTTTCATGCAGTTTTCTTTTTGCATTATTCCACGCAGAATATGGTCGATAATTTCTTACACTCGGTTGTAAGCATCGTGGTCAAGCGGTCAACGCGTAAGTTAGAGAACACATATGTCCGGGATCGATACCCAGTTGGAAAACATAGCTTTTTTAGTTTTGTTTTTATTCAAGTTTTTAGTTTTTTTATCTAAAAAATACGATATAACAAAACAGAAATCCGAGCGAAGCTCGGTCGCCCAGGTACTTTTTTTTAATATGTCCTCAGATTAACACTTACGTATATCTATGGAGTATTTGCCCTCGCCTTGCACAGGCAGGATAAGAAGCTTGCCATCGAGCTTGTAGTCTCCTGTAACTACTACGTTACACTTTAAGTGTATCGTCACCTTCATTTTGCTTATATCAAGCCTGTAAACATTAAAACATAATTTTAAGTAACAGGAAAGTGTAATTAAAATTTACATTTTAAAGTAAGGCAAATTTAATTATGTACCTAATCTGCACGAGTCTAGATATATAATATAACCAGCATTGCCCGCGGCTCTGCCCGCGTTCAGATGACCAAAAACCAATTACATATAAGTTTACTCTTACATTGCAGTTATTGTATTTTTTCTTAGAAATGAGATACTTTCCCGCGGTAAAAAGTATCCCATATGTTGACCCGGATAACCAGCTATCATCATACCAAATTTCATCAAAATCCCACAATTTACCAAAAAACTGAAATAATTCCTAACCTAATTTCGAAATTATAGGGGAAATTCTGGTATATTGGACCGGCAACTAAATTGGACCACCCTCAAATCTCTAATAATAATTTCTGTATTTTATTATTAGCAAAACTAAACGATATCTGTTCAACTTCATTGCATATCGGATATATTATTTTCGTTGTGACATTGTTCGTTTATGTTTTGAAATATCTTTTTTTGTTATTTTTAATGTAAATTTCACCGACCCGTGTCGAAAGTGTAGTTAACTTAAAGGTAAGCATATAGTGTTTGAAAGTTTTATTGCCGGTATTTATAGGTTATATCGGCTGGACTGATTTTGACGGGATTTTCACTGACAGATAGCTGATGTTATAAGGAGTAACTTAGGCTACCTTTATTTTAGAAAAAGAATTAGGATTCCGCTTAAAAAAATTGAAACGTACCTAGGGACGCACCCGAGCGAAGCGATGGTAAGTAACTAGTCTTTTAAATAAAACTTTTACTCCTTTCAGAAGCATATACTCGTAGATAAAAAGCTATTGACAGGTTTAATAGTTCGTAATAATCTATTATTATGATTTTTCTCATGCAATAAACCAAACAGATTACTTTAATAGTTAATAATTTCTTTGTGTACCTTTGTTCATTGTACCCAATGCGTAATTACTGGAGTTCCATACTGAATAGATTACAGATGGCTATCTATGTTATATGAAATGATGGTGACATTTGTTGGTTATAGTGACAAAAAAAATACGCACCAACTAAAACTCTACATATGTATACTAATTTTGCCCAAACCACCTCTCGCGTGGTCTCCTCCAAGGTTGTCTCCATGTAAAAAGCCTATGCATTAACCCAGTAAAAGTTAAATTACTAATTTCAATTCCAAGTTGTTTCAGCATGAAAATGTAAAAAACATTCTCCTTCACAAACTCGCTTTTATAACATTAGTGCATCGATCAAAAAAGTACTTTTTTTTTGATAAACGAGTAGACAGACCACCTGATGGAAAGTGATACCTGTCGCCCATAACACCTACGGTTCATGCACTTAGGTTTTACGTAACAAAACTGCAGAACCGCCGGTACGTTATCAGTGTGAGGACTAAGATGATATGCCTCTTGCCTGTAATTGCGCTGGCTACCTTATCCTTCGTACCGGAACACAACAATGCAATCATTGTTCCTTGGCGGCAGAAATAGATAAGGGGGTGGTACCCATCCAGTCGGACTCCTCAGGCTTGACAGAGTCCTACCACCGGTAAGAAGATACACAATCTAACTAGATACACAATCTCATGCAAAAGTTCTCATAAAACTGTCACCAATTGTGTTTAGGTAATAAATTATTCTAGTTGAAGTAAATATACAACAATGTTAATTGAACCTTAAATGCAATGTCTAAAGTTGTTTTCACAAAAAAAAATTTAAACGCGCTCAAATGTTCAAATGAGCGATCATTGGTTGAGGACATTTTTTTTTGTCGCTGATTGGGTATCTAGTACTTTGTTGATCGATGCGTTAGTGTTATAGAAAGAAAACAATACATGCATTTCAAACAAAAACTTACTACACATGGAAATCGACCGCAAAACTATCAATATTTTCTTAGCTTAGCTATTATTTGATTTACGACGTATATTTCTTCTCGGAACAATTATCACATGAGGCGCTAACTCAAGTAGTTACGTATGGCATGTAATTGTTTCATTGATCTAGTGGCATACTTAAGAGGCCACGAAGATCATGGGTTCAATTTCCTGCCTGTTCAAAGCTGCCGTAATTTTCTATCCAGAAATTCAGAAACAACCCGAAGTTCAAATGTGCCGATATGCTTACACACATTGTGTTTTGCCACGATTGAACTGTGTGAATAGGAGAAAAAAATCTCCAACTAGGTATGTACCGGTGGTAGGACTCTATCAAGCCTGAGGAGTCCGACTGGATGGGTACCACCCCCTTATCTATTTCTGCCGCCAAGCAACAATGATTGCATTGTTGTGTTCCGGTTTGAAGGATAAGGTAGCCAGCGCAATTACAGGCAAGAGGCATATCATCTTAGTCCTTACAGTGATAACGTACCGGCGGTTCTGTATGTTTGTTACCTAAAACCTAAGTGCATGAACTGTAGGTGTTATGGGCGACAGGTACTGCTTTCCATCAGTTAGTCTGTCTGCTCGTTTGTCACTGAATCCCATAAAAAAAATGTCTGTTTTCACATCTATCAGACATTTTATTCATATTTATATTATTTCAATCTGTAATATATACAAATGAAAATTTAAACACTCTAGATTAGTTCAATAGCTACATTTGTACGTATATTGTACATATGTATGTATGACAAAGAAATTCTGTTTTGAAGTCAGGAACTGACTAGAAAAGGGGATAGAACCATTGTGGCATTGCCAACATACAACAAATCTATTGAAAATACTTTATTACACAAAATATTTCGGAAATATGACATTTTAGGGCACTGTATTACCTATATTATTACAGTAATATAAGTAATATAGTACCCTAAATCGTCATAATTTATTCATTTGCTGCAATTTTATAAGAAAAAAATATGGTTGCTAATACCAGCTTCTATAGAAAAATATTCGAACCCCCTATTACTATGCCTTGTATTTCAATGGTTTATTTATTTATTTATTTAAAAGTTACAATAAATTACATATAAAAAGATTATTACTATAAAAACATAATGATTGCACTTTTAATTACAGGTAATTACAACATGCTATTATTTTAATACAACATTAATATCTAAGAGAACAATAAGAAATATATATAATTACATATAGTTAATACATTTTTGTGACCTATAAAATAGTACAATAAATTAAAAATTAAATAGATTATATATTAAATTATGAATACAATATATTGTATTCAGCCCTTTTTAACGTCCCACTGCTGGGCACGGGCCTCGCTTTAAGACGAGGGGGATCAGGCCATAGTCCACCACGCTGGCCAAGTGCGGATTGGCGGACTTCACATGTCTTTCGAAAACTATACAATATATTACATGTAGTGATACAATGAATATGATTGAATTGGTCCTATGCCTCTTCGTACGAAAGAGAGGGCCTTGTTTCCTTGGAATCCTTACGGGTATGTTAAAGTTGATTAAAGCAAGCAACGGCGGGCAGTCAATTGCATTATTTAATAGTTTTCGTAAAAACATCATATCCAGTAACTTACGTCGCGACTGTAACGAGAGTAGATTCAAATATTGCAATTTGCTTTCATAGCTAGAGTATGATTGAGGTATTTTAAAGTGGTATGTCATAAATTTTACGAATCTTTTTTGTATTTTTTCAATTCTGTTTATGTGAACACTGTAATGAGGTGACCAGATTACGGAACAGTACTCCAACTTACTTCTAACAAAGCAGTTAAAGAGTGTTATGACAGTTGAGATCTTTTTAAACTCTCTTGTATTTCTAAGAACAAATCCTAATGATTTGAGTGCAGCACTCGTTATATGCTCAATGTGAGCAGCAAATTTTAATTTGGAATCCAAAAAGACACCCAGATCTCGAATAACGTCGACTTTACAAATAAGAGCATCAGATATATAATATTCGCTTTTTATCTTATGTTTTTTTCGAGTGAATTGAATATGATAACACTTTTTCGTATTCAAATACATATTGTTATTATTGCACCAATTACATAGTTCGTCCAGATCTTTTTGCAGACACAAGACGTCTGAATACTTTTCAATCTTGCGTATCAATTTGAGATCGTCTGCGTACATAAAGACTTTAGAGTATTTAAAAATGGACGAAATACTATTAATAAAAACGTTAAAGAAGACAGGACCTAGAATAGATCCCTGAGGAACTCCAGAACATAAAGTAAACGAATTAGATTGGTGTCCGTCTATTACGACACTGGATGATCTCAAGAGGAGATAAGACTTACACCAACTCAACAAATTTCCAGCTATACCAAAGGACTCCAGTTGTTTAATTAATAATGTGTGGTTAACTTTGTCAAAAGCCTTTGAAAAGTCAGTATAAATGGCATCAATTTGATCACCTTCGTCGACTACTTTTATAATGCCATAAGTGATGAGATTAGTATTGGTGGACCTGCCAGATATAAATCCATGTTGAGAATCAATGATGTTAGGTTTAACTTTAGCCAATATTATTTGGTACACAATACTCTCAAAAACTTTTGAAATAGCTGATAAAATCGAAATCGGGCGATAGTTTTCTACTAAGGAGGGATTTTCACCTTTTAGTACAGGCACTATTCTAGGCTCCTTCCATTTTGCCGGAAAAACTCCAGTTCGCAAGGATGCATTATAAATTAAATACAGAGGAAAAGATAATTCTGTGGCACATTGGAAGATAAAGAAAGGACGTATATCATCAGGGCCCGGACTTTTCGAGGTATCAGGTCTCTTTAGCTTCCTCTCTACATCACTCTGTGATAAAAAAATATTTCCCGCGTATGATTTCGGTACTGGCGCAGTATCACTATCAATACTAATGCCCCAAGCACAATGCCCCAAATAAATAAAAACAAGTTAGAAATGTCTTTCTTATTGGTTGCTTTTAAATCGTTTAGGTGCATGGATGTGGGATATGAGCTACTCTTTTTTCGGATGTTTTTCATGTGTGTCCAAAAATATTTAGGATTTGTAGATATTTCATTTTCAATAAGAGTGATATAGTTACTATAGTTACATGCTATATGTATTTATAAGAGTATCACATTCTTTCCGTAAGTACTGAAATTCCAGTCTATCCAAGGGATTATCAAAACGTTTTATCTTAACGTGGTATTTATATTTTTTCTTTATTATACTGATAAGATTTTTAGTAAACCAGATAGGATATGATTTTCGAGTTTTTGGTTTTTTAGGTACAAATTTTTGAATAATATCGAATAGAATAATATAGAACCGGTTAATCATTTCTTTAACATTATCGAGACAGTATTTGAATTCTGTGAGCCAGTCAATACTGTCGAACGCTGCTATAATGCTTTTGTAGTCCGCTTTAAAAAAATTATATAGATTTTTAGATGTATTAAATTTATTAGGTTCACTCAATTCTATATTGATTGATATATCCAGAGGAGGATGATATGGGTCAACTTTGCGTATTGGTGTCTGGCATTCACAAACATTTATCAGATTACTATTGCTTAAGATTAGATCCAGAATATTATCTTTTATATTTTTAATTTTATTGCACTGATATAAGCTATTAAAGTTGACAAAGTCCAGTAACAAATTATTTAAGGGCAAGCGTCGCGGTAGTTATGCGTAAGCGATCCCGCGGCGTCCCACTAAGGCGGAGGGGAGGGGAAAGTTGGGGTTTAGTGGGTAGTACCGGCTCTTCTAGCCGGTGAGCCCCACATAACCACCTGGGGGATAGGTGGTATGCGTAAATGCATTCCCCAACTATAAAAAAAAAAAAAAAAAAAAAAAAGGGCTAGACCAGGAAATACTTGGCAGATTAAAATCACCCAATATTATGGTTGCGCAAAAATCATCGTGAGTAGAAATAATTTTATTGACATTTTCGGTAAACATTTCTAAAGTATTTAGATCTACGGGGGGAGGAAGATAAACCACACATATGTGTAATGTTTTAAGGTTTAAAAAATTATTTCTAAACCGAAATTACAAATTTAGCGCTGAAAGCAATAGATAGATTCTGATTTGTTTAAATGAAAAAAAATCTATTTGGATGAATCTCTAAGCATTTTTAGCCTACGAATCAAATCCAACATCTCTGCCACAGATCACAATGCCAATGAATTACGTCTCCAACGATACTACGAGCTCTTACGTAGATAAAACATATGTATTATTAAATACAATCAGAAAATGGACAATCGTTTAAACTAAGATAATTATAATTTCAACGGCATAATAGCTGTTTAATTTTCTTGACAAGTACTATTAATTATAGCAATTATATAGTCGATTTTCCTTTTACTACCTTTGACTTCGAAACAAAAAAAAATTGCCTTCTCTGATCTTATATGAATATAAATGGTATATAAAACGTATCCTGATTCACTTATATGGAACACTCACTTAGGAAGAGAAATATACGCAAAATGGTCTTCCTCGATAGTATAACTTTATCTGTATGTCTTGTCTATGGGCAACGCCGGATTTGAACGCTAGTCCTATTCCGTTAGTACCTACTACCTAGTCCATCTCAATACAAGGAATGCCGCTCTTGAGACGTCTAAAACCTTAGTCTCTCCCGTGACCATGATTGCTGTAAAGCATTTGAAACGTCAGGAACGAAAAATCAAAATAAATCCGCGAAATAATCCGAAAAGACAGTTTTATTTAAAATGTCAAATATTCGCGTAAATCTAAGAAAGTATGACATACCATTTTTTGGTCAGTGACCTAATAGTTAGAAATGCCATATCCACATTCCAATATACAATAGGGTAGCCAATTTTTACTTAAATGAAGTTCATGCGTGATTTAGTACCATCGATCAAAAAAGTACTTTTGATCGATGCTAAGTACTCGTGATTAATTAAAAAAAAATTGTTTATGTTAGTAGAATAAGTCCTCATTGTTAATATGCATACAGCCATTTATAATTTAATATCTATACGGTTTATGGACTTCCGCAGTCGAGTAAGCCGGCCGACCTTTATCTATGTTATAAATGAGCAAAGTTAATAATATTGCGAATTATAGTAGAAATAAGAAGAACGTCTTTTTCTTGAGTTAATTTTTTTTTTGTTTGTAAAAGTTCACCTATTTATAATGTTATGAAGATGCTAAAATATTTGCACCAAGATGAAAATAATTCAAGCCTTCTAACACGATCCTTGCTTAAGAAGACGCTGTATAGGAAAGGATAGAATAGGATAATTAGCTCATGTTTTCCTTATACTATTTTTTTAACTAAAATTTACACAATATATTGCAAATCCACTTTTTGTTCAGGTATTAAGGTTATTTAATATTAAAAAAAACTTGGCTACCTTCTTCTTTTATCAACGGCGGTTCCAAGAATTCATTTTCAATTATTTTTGGGAAAAGAGTATTCTAATTCTAAATAATTAATAATTAATCAGTCTCCTACTAAGTAAGGGGGAACTATATCTATACATAAAATAAAATTGTAGAGGTCGATTGTCTATACATAGGAATTAAATGCTAAAAACCGAGTCAGGGAGATGTAAGAAGAGAAATAGAACAAATCCAGATGTTTTTCAAATTTTTTGTTTCTCTATTTGTCTGTCTGTTTGTCTGTTTGTACGGGCTAATCTCCGAAACTGTTGGACCAACTTAAATGAAATTTTGCATGGCGGTACCTTATGGGTATATAAGGTACCACCATGTTAGTCAACACTTTAGATACTTTTCATCCCGGAAAATTAAAGAGTTCCCGTGGGATAGTTAAAACTATAGTAACTTACACAGCTTAGTACACAAAAACTACTGATTGAATTTTAATGAAACTTTACAAAAATATAGTTACTATATCAGAACAACAAAAATACTACTTTTTATCCCGGAAAAATATACGGTTTCCGTGGGATAGATTTGTTTTATTTGCTTAGAGGTGAAGCCGAGCGAAACGAGGGTGAGCCGCAAGTATAGTATAACGTCGAATGCTTAACTGTTTAAAAAACATATATTTTTAACTTCACATAGTAACCATCAAACATTCAATGGAAAATATATCGTCTCGTATAAGAGTCAAATATTATAATTTAAACAATTAAAAGAAACCATATTTAAATTATATTTTCCAAGATGATTTACAAAAATACTTACTTGCTAGTTTCAAGATCGCAATCTTTAAGACCTTTGAGGGTAGAATCCTTAAGCAAAAGCTTCAAACCGGCGTGGTCACTTTTGATCTCTTTGAAGTGCATCGGATCCAAGGATTTTATGCCCAGATCCTGTGAGCCCTTAGTGAAGTCTGGTATGGCGGCTCTGGATGAAGCCAGAATGCATGCACCATCGGAGGGTTTGCATGGTTTGATGAACGGCGCTAAAAAATTAAAATCACGTAGTAATTATTCAATTCTTGTATTTATGGGAATAATTTATAAATTTTTCACATATATTTATAGATTTACTAGCGACTCACCCTCGCTCCGCTCGGGTTCACCCCTACTTACGTTTTAACGTTTTGTATAGATTTTTCAGAGATGAGATATTTTCCCGCATTTTCATACCAAATTTCATCAAAATCTGTCCAGTGGTTTTCCCGTGATGCGGTCACAGACAGATAGACAAAAATTCTAAAAACAGATTCGGCCTCTATATCGATAATAATGTCTATTTGAATAAAGTTTTCCAAAAAATATTAAATGTACAGCTATGTATAATAATATTTTTATAATATATATGTATAGAGATGATGCTGCATAAGTCTTGTATATGATTATTTTTAATCTTATCCACCAGATAATATCGCCAATCCAACTACCGGACAAAGTGTTTAGTAAAAATATTACTTTTATGCAGCTACATATAACTGCCTAAATTTAAATTATTACACAATTATGCCTGAAATAATTTAAGATTATCCCGAAATTAATTTTAGTCCCGAAATAATATAGTTGTTCCAAGCGACTTCCAGGATTCGCTTCATAATGCCATAAGTCATAACTAAACTCCATCCAAATAAACTTGTTCCGCAACCAAAGGTCATACACCTTTGGTTGCGGAACAAGTTTTTTAAGATTGATGGATCATATCTTGTATAAGTTTGTTTTTTATTTGACAGTAATAAAAAATACAGTAAACAAAGTATCTAAAAGCAAAGTATGCACACAAAAGGCGGTCTTATCGCTAATTAGGGATTTCTTCTAAAAAACCTTTGGGTTAGGAAATATGGAAGACTATACAGGCTGGGTGGTGTAAGTATAATATACAAAACATACCACAATACAACCTAATACTTAGAAATTCCACACATATATCTATATATGTGTAATAAATAATAAAATAATAATAATTACTATAAATATTGCTTAATGTCGATTTCTCATTTAGAAAAATGATTTAAAAAATGATTTTTAACAGATTTTTAAATAGGTAATTTTTATGAATTAGAACGTTTTATATGAACAGGCAAACTATTCCAGAGTTTGGTTGCTTGTACAGAGTAGGAGTACTCGAAGAATTTACTTAAATGTACATGTATTCATCAATCAAATATATTTCGATTCGTAAAAATACATCACAAATTGATGTATAATATTTAAACAATTAACTATAATTACATTATAGTGGACTATGGTCTGATCCTCTCGTATATATATAAGGAGACCCGTGCCGAGCAGTGGGATATGAAAAGGGGGTGAATGCAACATAGTAATTAAGTTAATTCAATTTTAAAAATAGCTTACCCGAAGCGGACTGAGATCCTATGACCAAACATAGCAGAGATAAAATTCGTAACATTTTGTTTTAATACGTTATTACTAAAACAATGCAGTCCAATGGACGACTGTGAGAGTACAGGATACGAGGACACTTATATGTCCTAAGAAAACTGGCGACGTCACATCTGTTATTCAATTCTTTAGTACTAGCACTCGGCTTTACATGTAAGAGGAAAATATAAATAAATAAATTATGTGCCGTGCCGTGTTAGTCTGTGATGGCCTTTCTCTCTGGAGTTTGCGGGTTCGAAACCTAAATAGGGTTTCCCAAGGAATCGCATTGAATATTTGTATTTACGATGCAGATGTTAGGCTCATTATGACAACATTGGGGTTTACCATCAAAAGATAAGATGTAAACTTTGACAACACGTTTGGCTCAGTTTGTAGTGACCTTACTTATTGTGCCAGCGGTCGCGGGTTCAAGTCCCGCTGGGGGGAATTCATTTGTGTGACGAGCAAGAATAAATATTCTTGCTCGTCACACAAATGAATTCCCCCCAGCGGGACTTGAACCCGCGACCGCTGGCACAATAAGTAAGGTCACTACAAACTGAGCCAAACGTGTTGTCAAAGTTTACATCTTATCTTTTGATGGTAAACCCCAATGTTGTCATAATGAGCCTAACATCCATGACTGGACAAATGTCCAGTCATGGGTGTTTAATATAAATATATGTATAATATGTATCTTTTTAAACTTTAAAGTTAAATTTATGTAGTGTATTAACTATCTGGTATCCATAAACCAAAACTCGTAGCTTACCATGGAACTAAATAGTGATGTGTATGTATGTATTCAGCCCTTTTTAACGTCCCACTGCTGGGCCTCCCTTCAGTACGAGTAATGATGTGTGTTAATGTCCAAACATATTTATTATTATTTATATTTAAACTGTGATACTAGGTTCTTTCTGATTAACCTGGAAAGGTCTGACGCAGTGACAGTAGCTTCATTAATCAATTACTAGTAACAAAGTGTTTATATGGCCATAGAGATTTTTGTCACAATCCAGTTGCAAAACAAGGACTTCAGGTATACATGTACTGACAATAAATTGCTAAAATTCAACGGCACGAAAATCTCTTACTGTCTCCACAGTTTTAGGGTTACATCAAGTTATTGTCATTGATGTACAGCTTTACGCTTCGCCCATTATCTGTTAAATCTTCTCCTGTCTAGGTGTATCTGTCATTGATTTGTCTGTTCCTTAAATATACAGACCATAACTATATAGTTACTAGACACTGAGTTAGTGATTAGATTGTATAAAGGCAATAAATGATAAAATCCTGGCTTCGAATCCGCATTTCGGCAAAAGAATTATCGATTTAGTTATTCATATAAGTAGTGATGGTCCAAAAATTAAATTTTTTAATCAATCATATTTTAAATGAACAGAATAATGTTGATACCTCTCTATGTCTCTATCTGTCTTGGAACAATGACGTGATTCATTATTATGTTTGAACAAACAAACGTGCAAACGTTTACTCGGTACTATCCTATAATTTAGTATGCAAATGTATAGATCAATTTTTAATGATGAAGTCAGAAATCGAAATTTTATAGAATAGCGCTTCTTCGAGGCTTAATTTTTCTTGAAATATTCAAATATCTTTTTATTTTCAAACGAGCGACTTACCCTTGCTTCGAGTGCGCCATTGGGTTTTAAACAGTAGCGCACCCTGAGCGAACAATAGCGAAGCCAGCGTATGTCACTAGTTTATACATATAATAAAATTCTAAGTAAAATCTGTACATTGAATATTTTTTGGAAAATCTTATTAAAATAGACATTATTATCGATACAGAGGCCATATCTATAGCTTTTAGAATTTTTGTCTGTCTGTCTGTCTGCTTGTGACCGTATCACAGAAAAACCACTGGAGGGATTTCGATGAAATTTGGTATGATGATAGCTGCAGCTAGGATACTTTTTACTGTGGGAAAATATCAAATCTCTGAGAAATCTATACTAAACTTTAAAACGTAAGTAGGGACGAACCCGAACGGAGCGAGGGTGAGTCGCTAGTAACATATAAACAAAATATTATTTTAAAACTTATAATAAATATTTTATCCATTGTTTACTGGTACACTAAATCTAGGAAGGTTTCACACATCCTATTCATTTTGACTTTTATTTGCATTTCATAGACTTCATACAGTTATATATCATGTTAACGATCTTTGTGTTTTATTATGAACTACATACATATATATATAACTATATACAACTAGTCCTGCTTGTTTTTAATATATCATAAGCATTTCTTGAACAAATTTTAATATCTTTTTAGCCTACCCTACAAAATTAGAAAATTACCCTATAAAATCTTACTAATATTTTTAATATGGGATTTTAGATGGATTTTTGGATGTTTGTTACTCAATCACGCCAGCACGACTGAACGGATCTGGATGAAATTTAACATAGAGATAGATTATAGTCTGGAAAAGTACATAGGCTACATTTTATCACGGAAAAAAACTGTACAGGTTTCCGTGGGATAGAATTGTTTTTGTTTTTATAGTTTAGTTTGTAGCCGCTAGTTTTATATAAGGATAACTGTCTTTATATAGTAAAATAAAAAGAATAATGAGAGTGACAAGAGATTTATTTCTATTGTACCTACTGAAAATTTAAGAGCCTCTAACTTTAGTCAAAAGGTTAAAAGTACTTTATGTAGTTTGCTATCCTCTAATAATTATAAGCTATTTACTAGCTAATATTTGTATACATTTATGTAATACAATTAATTATTTTTTTTACAATTAGACCTATACAAGTACTTATAAATCGACAATTTAATTTAAAGAGCTTCAGTGTAGTCAGTCCGTGAGGAAACTACCATCGTCTCGGAAAGGAGGAACTAGGTAGGTATACCTAACCTATATTAATTTTAAAATTTATAGTCAAGGAAAAATAATTGAATTTGCATTATTATCCACGATTTTTCCCAAGCTCAGATATAGTTCCAAGCTTGAGGAAATATGAACTTACATATTTAGATTTTATTAGTTCACTTTGTTGTTAAGACACAGCAAGCTGATGCTCATACACAATCGTTTGGTATCTCGGGAATCTAACTTATCGTCTCATCTCTCTCTCTCTTATCGAAATAGAAAGTGTCACTCAGACAATAATTATAATTAAAATCCGCATACCAAAGTCTTACTTGACTTTTGCTTCCTGATCTCCAATTTGACAATTAAGTATAACATTAACTTACGTCAGTCACAAAACAAAAAAAAATTGTTCCTTCAAAAATAATAGATAATAATAAAAAATAATAATAAAAAATAGTAATCTCACTTAATTCAAATTATCTGTTGATGATGGAAAGAAGAAAATCATACCTTGAGATCATACTTGTCATATATAACATTAACTTACGTCAGTCACAAAACAAAAAAATTTGTTCCTTCAAAAATAATAGATAATAATAAAAAATAGTAATCTCACTTAATTCAAATTATTTGTTGATGATGGAAAGTAGAAAATCATACCTTGAGATCATACTTGTCATATTTACCTATTAGATATTCATATCTTAAAGCATTGTCGGTCGGAGATATTGTCATAAACTGTTTTAGGCGCCATTTTTTTAATATGGCGATGCGAGCGACAAAGATACAAGGTGGCAAAGCAGGATTTTGGAAAGAGCCTGTCGAAATCTATAAAACCTCTTTTCTGAGCACCAAATGACAGGGCTAAATAAGCGTGTAAAAATTTAAAGTACTCGAGACGTCTTTAAATATTCAACGTGGTAATTTCTAATCTCTTACTAATATGTAAAAATATTTTTTTTTAAATAATTTTATCTTAATTTACATATAATATGCAAATACCTAACTCTGAATAATAATAGTTATGAGGAAATATTATATGACAGTTTGATTAAAGCTTGCATATTATTATTTTTCCTACTTACGATATTCTATTATATGGTTTATATACGTTCGGAAATTGAAATATTACAAATTCAGGGTCATTTCAATTAGCGCAAAAATATCTAACCTACGAGTTTGATGAATATAATAAAATAAAATTATTAACATTATTATTAAAGCGCACGCACATGAAAACAGAATCTACAAATAGCAAAATTTATCTATGACTTAAGGTTAACCCACTAGCGATATGTTTAATTAGGAATATTTAAAGTAGTAGATTATTCTTATGTGATTACACTTGATCTCGATGCTCTGAACCAATTTTTTGCCTCTATCACTCGTATGGATAATAATGTAAGACTTCGTTTACTTTTTTTTAATGTTAGGAAATGCATTTACGCATAAATCCCGCAGATATACTGATGGTTATGTGGGACTCACCGGCTAGAAAAGCCAGTGTTATCCACTAAAACCCACACAACCTCCCCCGTCTTAATTGGGCGTCGCAGGATCGCTTACGCACTCAACTACGACGCCCCGACGGCAGGTCTGGCAAAGCAGACCACAACAACCATAGGGTTGCTCCACAGTCCACTCTGTCAGTCATTCTTATCAGAGAATTACCAGAAGCAACCCGCATAGTACACCGCTCATCGAAGTGGGCCTCTCTTGCGTTTCTTGGCTTCGCGCCCGGCTGAACTGCCGGACGTTAATTAGCCCCCCACCACGACAAGGTGAACGCACGCTTTGAAGACTTCATACACTGATCCTCTTACTTTTTGATAGTATTATTCCTGTACTTTCCCATTACTCTCATATTATTCCTATTAACAATAGCAATTCCGACCTAGCAATCCGAAGTCCAATGTTGGAATGTTTTTCGACAACTCCTTCTGCTGGACTATGCAAATTGCAGAGGTAAGATGTTTGCTGCAATAAGTTGCTTGAAGCGATGGAAAAATCTGTTGCCTATTAAAACTAAAACTGCACTAGCTCACTCACTACTGCTATTAATTTTAGATTATGTTGATTGGTGCTACCTCAACGTTTTGGAGGAAAAGCTTAACAAGCTCGAACACTTGCAGAATATGTGTATTAGATTTATATTTGGTTTTTTGGTTACATCTCCAATTAGCGTAGGCAAATAAAGTGGCTTCGAATTAGATATAGGCGCAATTTGCACTTTCTTTCCATCCTTTTCTCCATCCTCTATAACCCAACTACTCCCTTTTACTTAAAGTACCTAATGCTTTAATTTTCTCGGTTCGGATGACTCTGGTTTGCAACTTAAGTCTTAGAGCGACAATCGTTTGAAATTACCATCTTGTACAACAAATTACTATGGCAACTCTTTTACCGTAAAAGCTGTAAAGCTATGGAACATGCTCCTCCGTGAAGTTCACCATACAAACTCACAAAATATTTTTAAACGTCGTCTAACTAATTATTATCTAATATATCTTTTTAGTTATTAAATATATGTATAATGTATTTACTACATGTAAGTAGGTATTTATGTATATGTGTACGTATATATTAAACATGTACCTATATATTTTTTGTCTTATATATGTACTTATTTATGTTTGTAAAATACAACAAAAACGTAATAAAAGTAAAATATGTCTACTATTTACCTACCTATTCATTTAGGCTGCTTAAGTGACGAAAAATTATATAAACTGCAAAAGTAACCTCGTAATCGCATATATCGCATATTTATTTACATAGAACTAGCGGCTTACCCTCGCTTCGCTCGGATTCGTCCCTGCTTGCTTTCCCATACATACTTTCATCCCCATTCTCACCCCTTAAGGGATGTTTTTCGGGATAAAAATTATTTCATTCACTTACTTTTTATATCATGAGATTAAAAAAAACATATTTTAGTATTTTTTTATCTTTTAATTTTTTATATAAAACTTGCCCGGACAATAGAAAACACAAAAAAAAGAACTATCCAATTTGGTGCAGTCGATCGGAAGTTATGCGCGTACATACATTTCGGTAATTCATTTTTATTTATAGATTACAAAGTTACTTATGCAGTTCGTATATCTGGAAAACAGGACTGAAATTGCAGGACATTTTAGTTTTTTCTTGCGTTATGAGCTAAACACTTTTTGTGTTAAAAATTTGAAGCTCGTATGTCTGCTAGAAATACCCTCGAATTTAGATGATCGCTGAGTGAGTGAGTCAGTGTTTTATTGAAAATACGCTTACCTTTCATGTACCTTTGTCCTACAGTTAGTAAATAGTAATGAATAAAGTATTACCGTGCGAGAGACAGTATCCGAGGATAGGATCGAGAAATCCCACCACTTTATTTGTAGAAGGATGTAAAAATTCAATTATGCATATTTTTAATAATAAATATTATGAAAATCAGGCGGCTATTAATAAATTTTATGACGTTGTTATTTTAAGAAGTTCGGAGAGATCGATTCGATCCAAACCATCTGTTTTGTAGGATAACATTTTTGAAGTTATACTGCTTTTGGCACTTTTGGAAAAAATTATGAAAGTAAGATTTTTACGATGCGCGCGCACGCCGATACCCAAAAAGTGACATAATAAAGTTAGCTGAACGCGACATGATGAAGTTAGCTGCATTCCTTTTACAAACAGACAGTTGTGAAATACGGGATGAAATTTTTAGCTATTTTTGTTCTGTTACGCCAAAGAAGTATAACTTCTTATGTGCGTACATAAGTACACACACACGTTTTTTTTTTGTTTTATGTTAGGTTATCTCAAGATTAAATCTTAAAACCTGTTATAACATGTTTCGTATCAATCTACAAAAGTATCTACCACTATCAAATTTTGATAGAAAGAAAAGTTGGGCATCTAGTCAAAATCAAGTTACTCGTGAAGTTAATAACAAGATATTAATCACTAGCGACTCACCTTCGCTTCGCTCGTATTCGTCCCTAGGTTGATTCCCCATACAAACTTTCATCCCCATTTTCACCCCCTTAAGGGATGATTTCCGGGATAAAATGATAAAATGTTTCATCTAAATCGGTTCAGTAAATCCAGAAATTACCCCCTACAACCTCATAAACTCACAATCTTCACCTCTTTATAATAATAGTATAGTTTAAAAAAGACCCCGTGGCGGACTGTAGACTATTATTTTATTATTAGATCATCTGTATGCACTTAAATACTTAGGTACTATATTATTAAAATTTGTACATGCAATATACATTATAATTGGTTAGTTATTTCTAAAGAACACTCATAATAATAGTTAATTAATATTCTAAAGTAATTATTATTAAGTGGAGACGACAATTTCTATGTTTTTATAAGATTAAATTTATTAAATTAGATTGATGCGTAGAAACATACACCTTTACAAAAGATCATCATTGTAATCAGCCTGCTTTAGCCCACTGCTGGACATAGGTTTCTCGTATGGCACGCCACTGAGCTCGATCTTCAGGTTTACGCAGTTATTTTCTATTTGCAATACTAAATTTACGTTGATACACTACACATATATAACTTTAAATACATACATATTATAATTATAAACACCCATGACTGGAGTACAAACATTCGTGCTCATCATACAAATGAATGCTTCCTGCGGGATTCAAATCCGCGACCGCTGGCACAGTAAGTCACTAAAAACTGAGTCAAATGTGTCGTCAAATTTAGTTATAATATAGTATAGAAGGTAATGAAAGCTGAAAATAAATGGCAACATCACTCGACTCACCCTCGTTTCGCTCAGGTCCGTCCCTAATACGTTTTAATGGTTAGTATAGATTTTTCAATTAGAGATTTTCCCGCAGTAAAAAGTATACTATATGTTGACCCGGATAACCAGCTATCATCATACCAAATTTCATCAAAATCTGTCCAGTAGTTTTCTCGTGAAGCGGTAATAAACAGACAGACATACAAAAATTCTAAAAACTCGGCCTCTGTATCGATAATAATGACTATTTCAATAGGATTTTCTAAGAAATATTTAATGTACCTACAGAATGGGCTTAGTTAGAATTTTATTATACCTACCTATAGATTAAACGAATAGTAAAAATTTTGATAATTTCAAATAATGTGATACATTTAAATAATCTTTATTAATTGAAATGTTTTATAGATATAGCATAATTCAGAATTTATTTATCAGGCAAAAGTTATTCATACGATAAAATTCAACATAAACATATTAAGTACAGTTGTCCGTTCAATTTTTTCACTTTTATTTTCGGCCAGGTTGCCATTTAGATAAATAACTTTCATATGATTAAAAACGCCGTTCTGTTTAAAATAAAACATATTTTTTACGTTTATTACAATTAGATCATTCCAATGCTAGTTCTCTTATCGGCACTTTGTCGAAGAGCTTCGTAGTTTCCGCCACGATGCGGGATACTACCGCCTTCACTATGGGAGGCGCGACCTCCTGGAAAATTTCATGCCAGTGTGTGTTTGCAAAGTGTAACACTGGTTCCGCTGTAAATGTCAAATTTTTGTTAACTTTATTATAGCTATAAAATAAATCTTTATTACAATCCAAAAGAAAATCCATCTAATATTATAAATGTGAAAGTTTTTGGATGATAGATGTATGGATGTTTGTTACTCCTTCACGCAAAAACTAATGAATGGATTTTATTGAAACTTAACAATAGTACAGATCATACATCAGAATAATACATAGGCTATTTTTTAACCTGGAATTTTCATATCCCTAATTTAAGAAATCATTGGTTTCTCATACAGATTTCCATCCTCTTTTGCACCCTTTTATGTTAATATAAATATAGCTTAAGCCTGTCTTTGAGAACCAGTCTATCTATATACCAAAGTTCATTAAACTTGGTTTAGCAATTGAGGCGTGAAAAAGTAACAAGCAAATGGACAGATAGACATTTATTTTGCTAAAGAAATAGTGATAAAATATAATTACCATAATCTTTTCTCCCATTGAAAAGATTTTGGAACTTAAAGACAACACCACCCAAGACGTCAGCTGTGTGAGTCCAGTTCAGCACGGTCCAGTAACGCTCGCCGGCCGACTCACGCTCACCCACTTTGAATTCTACCTTCACAACTATATCGCCTGAAAGTGGGAGAAAGAGTTAGCAAATTAGGGTATTATTATTAAAATAGGACCTGCGAGATGTATTGGCCAAACATGAATATAAGAATACAGTTCGTTCTAAATAATTATATAAAAAAGAATCATAAAAAACATTTTCTTATTTTTATAAATTGACAAATTTTGTAAATTTCCCCATTGTACTATAGCAATAATAAAACTTTCTTAGATATTCTTATATAGCAATAATTTTGAAAATAATGATTATTTTATACATATGTAATCTGTCTCAGTGCCAAATTTCATTCAGATATACAAACATTCAAACATCTATGACCCAAACACCTAAACTCTCACATTTATAATATTAGTAAGATTTAAATCACAGTGTTGGAAAAGTAATATTCTCATAGTTTAAGCACTTTTTTTTTGAAAGAACCATGAAAAATATCTAATTCTTATAAGGCTTTAGAAATAATATTGTACTGCGAACACGTACGGACGACGGGAGATCGAGAACCAAGGTTAGTTTTGACACGAGGCATATGGAAAGTATTATGTTTACGGGGCCTTTGGTGCTTATAGCGAACTGCTTTTATACGTTCGAGTATTTCATTGTTCTGAACTGCACCGTTCAAGATTTTAAGCAGAAAACAAAGATCGAGCCCTGAACACCTGTTGTTTAAAGATATCATTTTGAAAAACGACACACAACTACCGAGAAACATATATTGAATTTCATAAAAAGTACCTTGATAACCTACAGAAGTGTCAAATCTTGTGCGTGTACACATTCATTCACACAATCTTTTTTTCCTTTCAGTTACGAAATGTATATCATGAGATGAATAATAAGATTCTTTGTAACATATTTTATTGTGTTCATTTATTTATGTCGCTTAACGAGATGTTAACACCGTGTTTTTTTTAATGAATTAAAACATTACTTTGTTGTAACAGAAAATAATGTAATATTTTCTCTTACATTATAAAATACAGGGTTTTAATAATAAACGATTTTACATGTAGAGAAAAGATTAAATACGACTAAATAAGATGAGTTAATTAACAAAAAAGTTTGTGTTGGATGTCAGGTAGGTATTCTCTTCAGTCCCGTGGCCCTGTCTATTGTGAACTGGATCACTGCACCGTGGTGGTTTTAGTGGGTAGTCTGTCGCGCTTCTCGTAACAGGAGTCCCACATACCCCGCGCGCCCCCCGCGCTCGGGCACCCGTAAAGGGGTTTCCCCATGAATAAAAAAAAAGCATCCTCTTCATAATATCAATCAAACTCAAAGTAACAAAAAGTATATAATGATAAGTAATAATACATGTCCCATCGTGAAAACATGCTCTTATAAAAAATAAATGATAAGCCGTAATATAATTACAGTAATGAATAAGTACAGACCATTGTTCAGGAAATATAAATTTACCAGGTATTATTAATTTTAAAAAAATATTATATTTTTATAATGATTTTATCTTCTGTACATAAATAATAAAATTGTAACTGAGTCGAATCTGTAAATTAAATGTTTTTTAACCGACTTCCAAAAAAAGGAGGAGGTTCTCAATTCGACCGTATATATTTTTTGGAATATCTTATTGAAATAGTCATTATTATCGAAACAGGGCCGAATGTATAGTTTTAAGAATTTTTGTCTATCTGTGATCGTATCATAAAAAAACCACTGGACAGATTTTGATGAAATTTGGTATGATGATAGCTAGTTATCTAGGTCAATATATAGGATACTTTTTACTTCAGGAAAATATCTCATCTCTGAGAAATATATGCTAAACGTTAAAACTTAACTAGTTATTTAAAAAAATACTAGTGGCTCACCCTCGCTTCGCTCGGGTTCCCCTGTAGACAAACAAAAACAAATCGATCCCACGGGAACCGTACATTTTTCTGGGATAAAATGTAGCCTATTTGCTATTCTGATATACATCATATTATTGTAAGGTTTCATTAAAATCCAATCAGTAGTTTTTGTGTACTAAGCTGTATAAGTGACTATATTTTTTTAAGTATCCCACGGGAACTATTTAATTTTCCGGGATGAAAAGTATCTAGGATGTTGACCGATATAAGGTACTACCATGCAAAATGTCATTTAAATCGGTCCAACAGTTTCGGAGATTAGCCCGTACAAAGAGAAAAACAAAAAAATTAAAAAAAAACTGGATATTCTATTTCTCTTCATACATCCCCCTGACTCGGTTTTTACCATGTTTTTCTACGTAAACACATTCGACCTCTACAGTTTTGTTATATGTATAAATATATTTAATACTATCGACTCACCCTCGCTTCGCTCGGGTTCATCCCTACATATTTTTTAACGTTTAGTATAGATTTCTCAGAGATGAGATATTTTCCCGCAGTAAAAAGTATCCTCTATGTTGATCCGGAGCTATCATCATACCAAATTTCATCAAAATCTGTCCAGTGGATTTGTTTTTTTTTTTAATTTTTTTTTTGTATCCATAATAATAACTATTTCAATAAGACTTTCGAAAAAATATTTACTGTACAGATTCGACTCAGTTACAATTTTATTATAATATGTGTAGATTCCCCTCGTATTGAAGGGAGGCCCGTGCCCAGCAGTGGGACATGAAAAAGGGCTGAATACATGTGTAGATTTAGTTTGCTACAATCAACGTCTATTACTACAATAGAAATTATAAGTTACTAGCGACTCAGGCTCGCTTCGCTCGCGTTCGTCCCTAGGTATGTTTTCACGGTTAACTATGTTTATACATAAATAGTAGCTTGCTACTTCTAACATATTAATTTAAATGATATAGCGATTTATGTTACGTTGTGTACGCCGTACGCGGATTTTGTTCACAATTTCATGGGTTTTAATTTTTTTTCGCGAAACCCTGATTCTTTTTCTAAAATAAAAGTAGCCTAAGTTACTCCCTATAACATCAGCTATCTGCCAGTGAAAGCCACGTCAAAATCGATCCAGCCGTTTCGAAGATTAGCCGGAACAAACAGACAGACAGACAGACAGACAAAGATTGTAAAAAATGTTGTTTTGGTATACATATGGTACATATGTATACATCCATATGCATTTAGTAAAAAGCGGTCATTTTAATATTACAAACAGACATTCCAATTTTATTTATCTGTATAGATAAAAAATCACGCGGTACTTACGTATTTGAATTTTATATTTTCCTTCTCCGCTAATGGGTACCACTAAGAGTTGCCCGTCCAGTTTGTAATCGCCGACCAAAGTGACAGAGCATTTCAGGCTTATAGTGGTCTTGCTTCCAATGCGCCTGAAAAAAAAAAATAAGTCATCTCTGTTTGGCTATTTTCATTATTACTATTATATCTTTCGTTCGTATAATAAAATTGTTTGTTGTTGTATTCGTTGTTGGGATATATTTTTGGTGGAATGGGAGTTTCATAAACTGTTTTCAAATTATAATTGAGTCGTCAATGTAGAGGTGTTATCAGTATGTGGTACAATGTCATAGATTAAGGTCCAGGGTCGCACCAAAAATATTTATTGAGTTTTTCGAATTGTATTTGACATAATTATTTTCTATTTAAAAAGTTACGACGACTTTAAAATCACTTTATATTAAATTATTACTAGTTTAACGATTTTAATATATTTGGGATAACGTTTGAAATAAAACCTAGTCATTAAGAAGTGAAGTATGTAAATTGTTTTATTATTGGAGAACCTATTGCGCATACATAAAAATACACATATATACATGCGCAAAAACTCACACACACACGCATGCGCACACGCACACGTTATTTTGAAGTCGGCGCCTCATGTGCCTATTAAGACAGATTATATACTTGTTATGACTTATTATTAGGCTTCCGGATTCTATTTTATTTTGCCCTTTTTTAACGTCCCACTGCTGGGCACGGGCCTCCTTAAAATATGACGAGTATGAGGCCATAGCCCACCACGCTGGTCAAGTGCGGGTTGGCGGATTTCACATTTGTTTCAAAAACTTGCTAAGACTTATTATTAGGCTTCCGGATTCTATTTTATTTTGCCCTTTTTTAACGTCCCACTGCTGGGCACGGGCCTCCTTAAAATATGACGAGTATGAGGCCATAGCCCACCACGCTGGTCAAGTGCGGGTTGGCGGATTTCACATTTCTTTCAAAAACTTGCTAAGTTCTCTCAGACATACAGGTATCCTCACGATGTTTTCCTTCACCGTAAGAAATGATTTACACATGAAAATATATAGAGGTACAAGGTACGGATTTGAACTCGCTTAACTCAGTTTCCCGAGCGAGTGCGTTGCCACTGGGCTACTACTTCCGGATTCTATAATGACATTAAATTTAATTTGACTAATTACATAATATAACACGGGAAGGCATCTTTTTAGAATACCAATTTTATTGTTTATTAATAATAGCGTGGGAAAATATGACAATTTGCTGGATTAAGTGTATAATTTATCGTATAAAGGATTCACGGCTACTTAAATCGATCACAGTGACACGTAACATCCGTTTGTCATCTTTAACAAGTTTTTAGAGTTCCGTAACAAATTAGGTCACAGTTTCAAACTCTTCTTTGTGTTTTTCTTCAAAACTAAACATGTTTGGGAGGAAATTGTTAAGTACCTAACACTGTGTTACGTTATACGGAACTCTCGGTATACGATTTCGTCTTACATCTAACCAGTCTTATTTGTTTTCAATTTATTCATAATAATTTATTTTAATCAAATAATTATTACTTATTTAATATAACTACTTCTGAGAATAAATCATATAAACCATTATGTTTCATAAATAACCGTTGTACGACGCTAGTGCGCCTTTCTAAGAGTTCATCATTTCGATATCGAAAAAGGACCTTTTTTTATTGACAACTTTACATATTGGTAACAACAAATATTCCAACTAAAAATACTATTCATAGAAGATATTCGATTGGGGATATAGATATGGACTTCAGGGCTTCATAACGTACGGCCACATAAATTAGCCTCTTGAACGATGCAGTAATTATGTAATATTAACAAATCTATACTAATATTATAAAGCTGAAGAGTTTGTTTGTTTGTTTGTTTGGTTGAACGCGCTGAACTCAAAAACTACTGATCCGATTTGAAATTTTTTTTTTTGGATTTGATAGCCCGTTAACTGAGGAAGGCTATATAATATATAGGCTATATATTATCCCGGAAAAGTGTACGGGTCCCGTGGGATAGATTTGTTTTTATCTGTTTTTATCTAGACGAACCCGAAGCGAAACGAGGGTGAGTCGCTAGTAGAAGATATTCGATTGGGGATATTGATATAGACTTAAGGGCTTCATAACGTACGGCCACATAAATTAGCCACTTGAACGTCGCAGTTATTATGTAATATTAACAAATCAATAATAAATATATTTTGAATGTTAAATTTAATCCCATAATTAACTAATGAAACCCATTTCTAATATTAAAAGTAAGTTTTAATTGAATTTCTTCAAAATCTTAAACAGAATACAAGAGTGTAACTGTTTGCTTTCATTATATGACAAAACAAAAAGATCTCAAATAAGCACAGATAATATGTCCATGGTGTACTACATCTTACTACTGTATAAATGCGAACGGCTGAACAGATCTGGATGAAATTTGACACAGTGATAGATTATAGTCTGAAATAGCACATAGGCTTCTTTTTATCCGAGAAAAATATACATTTCCCGTGGGATAGATTTAGTTTTATTTTTTACTAGGGACGAACACGAGCGAAGCAATGGTTAGCCGCTAGTACTTAATAATAATAAAAAGAAGTAATTAGATTTATACCTCAAATCTAAAACGTGACAGCGCCTCAGTCCTTTGACGATGGTGTTGTTAAAATCCATGTTCAACCCTAATTGACTTGCGACCACTCGATCTACTACCATGGGGTCCAATGAGTTCATCCCCAAGCTTGGGATCCCGGCCGCCACTACGGGAAGGGCGTTTTGAGCAGAGAGCTTCAGGCAGGTAGAGTCTTTTGCGTGACATGGCTGGATAAAAGAAGCTGTGGGCAAAAGATAAAAATTATTGTTTTACCGATTGTTATGAAAAAATTTAAGAATGCGTGTATGAATGTGTACACGCGTAAAAAGTAAAACTTCTGTAGTTTATCGGTACTCTTTATGAAATTCAATTTATGTTTTAAATAATTAGGATAGGTGAGATACTAAAAATAACGCATATTAGGCATAATGCAATCGTATGTTTATAGAACATCATTTAAGGAAAGAATATAATATAATATATCATTTGTCAGACAACAACAACGGTTACCATGGCAACAAACATACGTACATGTTTTCGTTACGCATTCACCAGCTTCCCCCCCAAGTCAAGCGTGCATAAACGTATTTAACGATTTATTAACTGAAAATATTATTAATCATATAAGTTGTAGTTATTTTTGTAATCGCCCCTTCATTTTGGTATTCCAATCGATTGATTTGGAAGGATTGAAAAATCTAAGCTACTCAAAATCAGCCTTCTTTTTCTAATTTTAATATACTATACTATACCTCATGATGCTCACGTTATTAAGACAAATCTATCGCATAACTCAGCAAAATCAAAAAAAAGTAATGTAAATTGTAAGATCGAATGTATATTCGATCTATGTATATAGATCTAACAAATAATTCTTTCTTCTAGCGGTCGGTTAAAAAGGAGGCGAAATGCGGCTGAATTTTTATTCGGATTTGATACTCTATATCTTTAAAAATCTCTTTTTTCTAAAATAAAAGTAGCCGCAGTTACACCTTAAAACATCAGCTATATGTTAGTGAAAGTCGTGTCAAAATCAGTTCAGCCGTTTCGGAGATTAAGACAGAAAGACAGATATAATTTTTAAAAGTTGTGTTTTTATTATAAGTACCATATATGCTTTCATATACATTTAGTAAAAAGCTGTTATTTTACATTACACACAGACACTTCAGTTTTATTTATCTGTATACATAAATATAAACGTTTGAATTAAAAGTTCAAACAGTCTATAATTTTATTTACAGATAATCTATGACGCGCAAATGTACGTGAAAATATAATAAAATACTTAAATGTACACTTTGTTTTACTTGAAATGAAATGACTTGAGTTTTCTTAAGCAATTATATTGTCTTGTTAATATTGATTGAGTAATTATGTTATTGTGCGATGTTCTTCGTATACTAATATAAAAGGTTTATGTTTATTTTTTTATTATTATGTAATTATTTTTTTTATCCATGTCATATGTGGTGATAATATATATATATATATATATATATATATATATATATATATATATATATATATATATATATATATATATATATATATATATATATATTTTAAATAAAATTAGGTCTGTATGTGATTTAAAGCAGTGGTAGCTCAGTGGTAATGCGCTCGCTTGAGAAACCTAGAGAACGAATTCTAATCCCGGGTATCACACCTTTAATATTCTTATGTGCGAATAATTTTCAACATGATTTCCATTCGTCTTACGGTAAAGGAAAGCATCGTGAGGAAAACTGCATGTCTAAGAGAACTTAAGATTTCGAAGGACGGTTTTCCAAGAAAGAAATTGTAATAAATCCGATTAATCTACTTTTGCTTAACCTTAGAGTATCAGCAGGCTTAAGCCTCTAAACGACCGAGGCAGTTCGAGGTTCTCATAGTACACACTATACAAGTACCGATTGACAACGAATTTCTATATAGTGACGACTTTTAGTTTTATTTTGTCGATTAAATCGATTTGCCGAAAGTGTCGTAGGTCGAATATAGTTAAACATTTCACGTGATTAAAAAATCTGGTGTAATTTTTTATGGCATGTACCTGTTGTTTTCCATTATTTGTGTACGTTTTTCTTTGTAATGCGTGTAACACCTATAATTAAGATAACATTTAAGAATAATTGTGGGCGCGCTATAACTCTGTGTTTTTGTTAATGTATACCTTGTTGTTGTTAGTTATAAATAAATAAATAAAAAATAACATCTATTTACTCTAAACGATCATAAAATAATTTTATTATCAGATAATATACATTTGTACTTAAGATATGTTATAAACTAATTAATAAGTAATATAAATACAATTTTATTGTAGCAAATTATTGTAATGACTGCGTAATATTCCTACTTGGAATAAATACTTATTATTATTTAAATTGTCATTGAAATCTATAACCCGTTGAGGATCGCGGGCACACCGGTGTGCCTGTTAACAATTAATTTCTTAGAAATTATCCAGGAGGTGTTAAATGTGTATAACAAAATTTTAACTAAGTCGAATCTGTACCTACATTTTTTTTTTAAATCTTATTGAAATAAACATTATTATCGATACAGAGGCCGAATCTATAGTTTTTAGATTTTTTGTTTGTTGGTCTGTCTGTCTGTGGCCGCGTCACGGAAAACCCTTGAGGGATTTTGATGATGATGATAGTTGGTTATCCGGGTCAACATATAGGATACTTTTTACTGTGGAAAAATATCTCATCTCTGAGAATTCTATACTATAATATTATAAAGCTGAAGAGTTTGTTTGTTTGTTTGGTTGAACGCGCTAATCTCAGAAACTACTAATCCAATTTGAAAAATTCTTTTTGCATTATATAGCCCAATGAGGAAGGCTATAGGCTATAAATCATCCCGGAAAAATGTACGGTTCCCGTGGGATAGAATTGTTTTTTTTCTAGAGACGAACCCGAAGCGAAGCGAAGGTATATATATATATATATATATATATATATATATATATATATATATATATATATATACATATATATATATATATATATATAACACTAGTTATCTAAGTACGATTACAAGCAAGTAATCTTATAAAATTGCATATTAATATTGTAAATGTGAAAGTGACTGTCTGTCTAACCTGTGTGTCTGTTTATCGATTAAAACGTTTTATGTTTAAATCGATAAACAGACAAACAGATAAACAGATTTCGATAAACTTCGATAAAGGCCCTCCTGATCAGACATATAATAACATTGATTCCCAATCCACTTATCACACGAACGAAGCTCCGGGCAAAAACCAGTATTAAATATGTTTAAGTAAGCTTTTTCTAGGAATTGCCTTATTTTAAACTTAATATATATGAGTAATCTATGGCTAATGGCATAGAGCATGAAGATATAAGTTATACATATGTACGTACATATCTCAATACATATGTCTGTTAGTGTACTAAAAGTGCTGCAATAAAATTTTCCAGTTCACGTCACATATTAATTGATAATTCATCGTTTTTACCACAAACCACAAAAAACTTACACCAAATTAATTTTGATTAATTGTCTTTGTCTGCGAATCTGCTCTGTCGTAGCTACTATGCAGAGTATAGTTTTTGTGGCACAAAAATATGTATATCTATACATATAATAAAAGTGTAACTGATCGCTGTCTGTACGTGGAAGATATTTGAGAAAAACTACTATTGGGGTCTTTATTTACACAATAAAAAATGATTTTTAGAATTTTTATCTGTGTGTCTATCCGTTTCTGCCCGTTAATCTCAGAAACGGCTTAACCGATTTAGGCGCAGTTTTCACTAATATATTGTCACTTAACATTTAGTATTTGTTTTATTTCAATCGGAGCATAAATAACAAAGTTATTTCAATTTAAAGAATCACTTAGGGGCTAGGGACAAACCCGAGTGAAGCGAGGGTGAGTCGCTAGTTATCGAACTAATTTAAAACATTTATAAAACTGTGCTGACCTTTTTTCACGTTTAATCCGCTGAACCGATTTAGATGATATTTGGTATGGAGATAGTTTGAGACTCTGGGAAGGACATAGGATAGTTTCTGTCCCGGAAATCATCCCTTAAGGGGTTGAAAAGGGCAGTGAAAATTTGTATGGGGAATCATGTCTCAAGTAAGGAATACACATAAGTACACTTGTGTAAGTAGGTATTTACTTTTCTATACCTATGTAAATAAACTATATATATATATATATATATATATATATATATATATATATATATATATATATATATATATATATATATATATATATAGTTTATTTTTGTTATAGTTACCGTGAAAACGTATCTAGGGACGAGCGCGAGTGAAGCGAGCGTGAGTCGCTAGTATTTCTATAATATATAAAACATACTTGCCTGAAATTGAGTTCCACGTTGCACAAATCAAAGCACATAATAAAACGACCCGCATCTTAAACAATATTCAAACAAACCTAAAAAGAAATGACGATAACTTCAAACGCGATCGAGTTAATATAGCATTTGATAGCCCTAATGTGCTTTAACCGCAAGTTAACTAATATACTATAACTGTACATTTTGAAATATTGTGATGAAATATTGTGATGAAGCCGAATCTAAAGTTTGTAGAATTTTTGTCTGTGTGTCTGGAAACGCATCACGAGAGAACCGCTGGACAGGTTTTGATGAAATTTGGTATGATGATAGCTGGTTATCCGGGCGAATATATAGTATATATAACTATACTAAACGTTAAAACGTAACTAGCGACGAAGCCGGGCGAAGCGAGGGTGAGTCACAAGTACATATAATAAACAATACAAAATTATAAGTGACTTCCCTCGCTTTGCTCAGGTGTGACCGCGTCATAACCTATCTGTGAAAAACTATTTTTTAGAATTTTTGTCTGTCTGTCTATCTGGTATGATGATAGCTGGTTATCTGGATCAACATATATGACACTTTACTGTGGGAAAATATCTCATCTCTGAGAAATCTATACTAAACGTTAAAACGTAAGTACGAACGAACCCGAGCGGAACGAGTATTAGTCGCCAGTTTAAATATATATAATTATAATACTACCTATATTTTGATTCGCTTACACGTGTTGTTACGTTTGAATAATATGATAATATATATTTAAAAACAAAAAAAAAAGTGTTTGTATTTTAAATTATTTTTTTCATATATTTTTTTCAATAAATTAGTTGTACTACGTCTTTCTGTAATTGAAGTTACTTTTAAAAATATTATGATAACTCATGTTATTATTGTACTCATGCTATGTTTTATAAAAAATACAGTGTTATTAAAATATACATTAAATTAATTTCTTAGTATAATATGCGGAAAAGAATTATATTATACATTTAAGGATCAAAAAACATTGCACAAAAAATTAACGATGGTTTTATAGTTTATACATATAGTACATATTTATAATTAACGCTCTAACAAAAAAAAAAAAAAACATTGTCTTTGATATTACTTCTTCAACCGGTGCAATATTATTATTAACAAGTTCCATAGCTTTGCTTTTTTGTTCCTAAAGGCGTGTTTACATATTATTTTTATTTTTTTAAATTGGTTTAGATTAAAATTTTAAATTTCTTTTCGATGACAAAGCGTTCATAGCATTTTAACTTCCTTCAATTTAGTTTTTGAAAATAAAAAATATCAATGTTATGTTTAATCCACGTAGTATTTGAAAGTATTTTTTATTCACAAAAATAAATGGCAAAAAATGTATCTTATAACTACCGACTTACCCTCGCTTCGCTCGGATGCGTCCCTAGGTCCGTTTTAATTTTTTTGAGCGAATCCCTAATTCTTTTTCTAAAATAAAATTAGCCTAAGTTACTCCTTATAATATCAGGTATCATCCAGTGAAAGTCTCGTTAAATTTGGTCCAGCCGTTTCGGAGATTAGCCAAAACAAACAAACAGACCGACAGACAGACACAAAAATTTAAAAAAATGTATTTTTCTTATAAGTACCGTATATAATTCCATATGCGTTTAGTATAAAGCTGTTATTTTGACATTACACACAGACACTTCAATTTTATTTATCTGTATGAATTAATGAAAAATTTCGTAATAAATGAATAAAAAGACTTAAGATATCAGTGTTGTACATTTTCTTAAAAGAAAGTTATTTTTAAGTAACAAAATATTAGCTGTCTTTCTTTCAATAAGAAACGATACTTAAGCTATAGGTGTTTCAAATAAAGTAATAGTCAAAGTGACTTTTATATGTATTAATGATAAATTAGAATTACAATATGGATTCAATATAGATTCAAAACTTCCTGTTAGATAGTTGACAGTATAATATTTCTACTAACTCTTTCGCTACTGACAAACAACAAGACAAAAGATGTCTTGTTGTGTTAGGTTTCCTACACGCCCTTTAGAAACCTTCAAAGAGAGTAATTCTTCAGACTTTTGACCTGAACTATTATAATAAATCAGTGATTTTCTAAAATCCTCTAAAGTTTCCCTCCTTACTTCCCCTTACAATGAATTCCGTCTTAACCATAAGGGGCACAAGCCCAGGGCTCTCAGCCTCACGAGAGCCCCGAAAAAATAACATTTCTGTTTACATGGAAAATATAGAAGTTCAAATTTTAGTTTATAATACACTGTACCTTATGTTTACCACGATGTTCCTTCGTCGATTTTTATCATCTTTTTAGCTAACTTCCTAACGCCATTAAGTATTTTTTTGTAATTTTTGTACTTTAAAAAGGGCTCTAAATTGTTGTGTGCCCTTAAGACGGTCCTACTTACCATTCCATAGTGTATCTTTTAGATCATCATTTCAACATTCATTATTTTTAATCTACATTAAATTTTCAAGGTCAATAAAATATACTCTGACTAGACGAGGATAATCATTTTGAGGATAATCATTATAACTTGCTATGCTTTAATTTTTTACAAACTTTTTTATTAATATGTAAAAACTTTGGGAGATAAGTTTTTGCAACATCGAACTATTTTACCTACAGTATTTTTCTATGTTAAATAAGCCAAGCTTTTTAAGCCAAGTAAGCGTTCAAAGTGGTTTCTGATGATTTGATTACAATGTACCGACTTTATTTTTAATCATATATATTTAAACGAGCAATTTTTGTATATTTATTTATATATTTATTTATTTATTTATACCAGCGATCTCGGAAACGGCTCTAACGATTTTATTGAAATTTGGTATGTGGGGGTTTTTGGGGGCGAAAAATCGATCTAGATTAGTCTTATGTCTGGGAAAATGCGTGTTTTCGAGTTTTCATGCAGTTTTCTTTCGCATAACTCCACGCAAAATACGTTAATAATTTCGCACACTCGGGGTAAGTATCGTGGTCGACCCGGGGGAGAGCCAACTCCTGCCGGGCGCGTCCCCAGGTGGCGGATCGGGGAACGCCACCCGCTTAGTACAGGGGCGGGTGGTACCGGAGAAATCCGGCGCGGACCAAGGCAGGACGGGGCTGCTCTCCGTTGAGGCTTCGGCTTCCGGAGTTGTGGCCACCGGGAGCGGGGCCGCTTCGGCGGTCTCGCGACCGGAGGGTGGGGACCGGTTGCGGGACTGCGAAAACAGGCTCGTAACCGGTAGAGGGGAAGGCCGCGGTGGGAGAGGAGTGCCGGTATTTCGGTGCGCCGTTCTCCCTGCCCCCCGCGGCCTTGACGGGGCTGCCACCGTCTTAGATGGCAGACGCGGTGGGGCTGCAGGGGAAGAGGAGTGTCGGTGTGTCGTTGCCGCTCTCCCTGTCCTCTGCAGCCGAGGTAGTGTTGCCCACTTCGGTGGGCGGTGTGGTTTAATGGGGCTGCTCCGGGTACTTCTCTGGTTCAGCAGAGTGGATTGTGGAGCAGCCTCATTGGTTTGGTGGCCGTCAGGCCTACCGCCGGGGCGTCGCGGTAGTTATGCGTAAGCGATCCCGCGGCATCCCACTAAGGCGGAGGGGAGGGGAAAGTTGGGGTTTAGTGGGTAGTACCGGCTCTTCTAGCCGGTGAGCCCCACATAACCACCTGAGGTATAGGTGGTATGCGTTAATGCATTCCCCAACTATAAAAAAAAAAAAAAAAAAAAGTATCGCGGTCGAGCGTCCAAGGCACAAGATTAACTATCACAAGTATCCGGGCTCGAATCCCAGTCGGATACAAAGTTTTAACTTTTGTTTTTTTTGTATTTATTCTAGTTTTTAGTTTTTTTTAAGCCAAATGAAAAAAAAAATGTACTTTTGCCTAAAAACTCCGAGACAATTTAACAATCCACGAGCTTAACTTAGTAGACATTACATGACAGTACGTCTAGATGTATATTAAACATGTATAAAATTAATTGAATCTTTATCAATCAATGTCAACTTAAAAAACTGTAGGAAGACCTTTGTAAACTTTTGGTTTTTTTAAAAACACGTCTTCTTTATTTTTTATCTAATGAACAATAAATATTTACATAAAAATATCATTGAAGTCAACCAGTTTTTACATATATCACGCATTTCAAAAAGATGAGAAAAATGCTGTCTTTAAAATTAAATAAAGTCTAAAATAAATATATACATATATAATAAAGTCTAAAATGTCTTTAAAATTAAAATTAAATTAAAATTAAATAAAGCTAAATAAAATTGTAACTAAGCTGAATTTGCACATTAAGTATTTTTTGGAAAATCTCATTGAAATAGGCATTATTATTGCTAATGTATAGTTTGTATAGTTTTTCGAATTTTTGTCTGTCTGTCTGTGACCACATCACGGAAAAACCACTGAAAGGATTTTAATGAAATTTGGTATGATGATAGTTGGTTATCCGGGTCAACTATAGGATACTTTTTACTGTGGGAAAATATCTCATGTCTAAAAAACCTATACAAATCGTTAAAACGTTACTAGGGACGAACCCAAGCGGAGCGAGGGCGAGTCTCTAGTTTATATTATTATAAAAATCATTACTAGAGTGTTTGTTTGTTTGCACCTTCAAAATGATTGTCTTATTTTGATCTCATATGGAAATTTGTGTGACAACTACCATACAAATATGAAACTATAGAGTCCCATAACTCTAAGATTTAGCATTTTCCATGCTAAATTAATTTTAGATGAACTTCCATTGCATGGATATTGAAAAGCGTTGGGTGAGTATTAACATATTCAAATTTATGTCTCCGAAAAAGTATGGTTTTATTATAGATAATTTGTCTATAAAATCTAAAAAATGAGGTCGGCTACATTAAATAACGAGTAATTTTTAATCCTCGACCTAAAAATCCTATGTCTGTGTGTCTGTTTAGTTTTTTAATGGAGTTAATTAAATCTTTAATAATAGATGTTATATATAATAATATTGAATTTTACGCTATTTTTTATGAAAAAGTTGCGGCTTACCCTCGCTTCGCTGAGGTGCGTCCCTAGGTACGATTTTGTGTACAATTTTATGGATTTTAATGTTGTTGCACGGAACCCTAATTCTTTTTCTAAAGCGAAAGTAGCCTCAGTTACTCCTTATAACATCAGCTATTTGCTAGTGAAAGTCCCGTCAAAAGCGATCCACTCGTTTCAGGGATTAGCTTGAACAGACAGACAGACAATTTTTTTTTATTAGCACCGTATATGCTTTCCGTATATAAATTTTGTAAAAACCTGTTATTTTGACATTACAAACAGACACATTCATTTTATTTATCTCTACAGATGAATGTGAGTACGATCATTAATAAGTTTACTGTTATATAAATTCATTAAGATCAAGACACGCGGTAGCATGTCCAGCCAAGTTCAAGCCAAAGGAACTGGTGTTACAAAACATATTTCTAAACACATCTTTTATTAAATAGAATCGTATTAATAGTGCTGTAGGCATCAATCGGCTATTTAATTCGTTATTTATATTTACTTAATTGCTATATTTAATTAAGACTAAATTATATTTCAAATATCTTAAAATAGATTAGCGTTTTGTTTCTGAACGGGTTTTGTATTATCTTTCCAATTCACTCGTGTGTTTTATTATTTTGTATAAATAATTACTATTTATTACAGTTATAAATTATTTGCATAATCACATATCCAATATTTAATTAATGTTAAACTTATATTCAATATTTAATAATATAACAGAATGTATTATTTCTAATAAGTTGTTTTTTGATCATTCTGGCGTGAGTGCGGGTACTTGTATTTAAAGCCGTGTAATGGTGAAATGAGGGTTGAGTTGAATTTAGGCGGTGATAATACCGTTTTGCTATAACGATCCATAAGTGCTGTTCGCCACCTTCGTCTTGCTGTCTCGCTGCGCGTTTCACTGGTGACGCAACACCGTGTATTATTTTAACCTCTTAATAATTCAAAATCTATTTAACATAAAGACATGAAATTTGGTTCATTTATTAAATTCCCTTAGATAAACCAGGACTCTTAATTTTATAAATATAGCTCAAACGGTTATTGAGATATTACCGTCTAAAAATCGGCATTTTTATCACTGACTGACATATAGTAGTAAAATCTAACCCACTTCCAGATGACCTAGAAAGTTGGAATTTGGTGTCCAGGTGAATAATTGTGTTTATACGAAGAAAAAATTCAAAAACAATGAATTTTTAAAATTTGCAATATGTTTCAATTAATTTTTATTAACACCTTGCGCCTTCAAAACCATAAAAGCAATAGCTCAACACGCAGCGCGTTTCGAAATATAATAGCAATAGCAATCATAGTAATAGCAAAAACTTTTTCTTTCGCAGGAGAATAGGTTCCATGATGAACGTATTTTTTTTTAAATTAGTAGATAAGCATTGGTTAGGTCGTAAATTCTAACAAACCATCCGTCATCAATGTGATATCATAGTTTTCTGTCAAACGAAGATGAATATATATTAGTGCTACATTTGAAATCATAGAAACTTCATCAATAATTAAAAGAACAACATCACTTAGATCATTTCTTAAAATTTTGAGTACTTGGATAAGGAAGAGTACTTGAGACAATTTCCATGTTCTATTGGCAGCTGTAGAAGCCTGTTTATTGTTAGACCGTTTACATTAAAAGCGGCAGTAAATAACAATAGGTGCAGCTATTGCAACTTATTTATTCTTTCGCTTCCTAACCTAACTTTTGATAGATTTTAACTTTAACTTTTAAATGATAAAATAACTTTTTCCTGTGCTGCCTGTTTCACTAGGAAATAGTCTCAAAATTGTGAAAAAAAGACGTATTTCGCAGGTCAATTTGGAATTATGAATAAAAATAATTTCTTTACAAAAAGTAATGATATCTCATCAAAAATATAAATGTGAAAATGGGAGCCAAGTTCAATATTAAGAATATGCGTGGTTGTCGATTTCGCCAATAAAAGAATTGAGATAAAAATGGGTGCCAAATTCTGTAGAGAATCCTGAAATTTTTTATTACAGAATATACAACATTCTAAAATAAATTTAAAACACAATATCTTGTTTTTAGGGTTCCGTACCTCAAAAAGCAAAAAAGAAACTTATAAACCACTCTCTTGTCCGTTTGTCCGTCTGTCTGTCTACCCACGCATATTCTTAATGATAAAACGCGCAGCGAGACAGCAAGACGAAGATGGCGAACAGCACTTGTGGATCGTTATAGCAAAACGTTATTATCACCGCCTGAATTCAACTCAACCCTCATTTCACCATTACACGGCTTTAAATACAAGTACCCGCACTCACGCCAGAATGATCAAAAAGCAACTTATTAGAAATAATACATTCTATTATATTATTAAATATTGAATATAAGTTTAACATTAATTAAATATTGGATATGTAATTATGCAAATAATTTATAACTGTAATAAATAGTAATTATTTATACAAAATAATAAAACACACGAGTGAATTGGAAAGATAATACAAAACCCGTTCGGAAACAAAACGCTAATCTATTTTAAGATATTTGAAATATAATTTAGTATTAATTAAATATAGCAATTAAGTAAATATAAATAACGAATTAAATAGCCGATTGATGCCTACAGCACTATTAACACGATTCTATTTAATAAAAGATGTGTTTAGAAATATGTTTTGTAACATTCGGCCATTCTGCATTAGCCGTGTCTCACGGCGATTTTATAACTTTTCAGTAATATTCTACTCCTGGGAAAGAATAGAAGTAAAAGACGGTAAATGTTCTTTGTATTAAAATGAACAGCACATAGAACAGCAAGAAAATCTTTACAACTCCAAGGCATTTATATAAAATAGTTGTTATTTTTATTTACACATTATCTATTTGTTTTTTTTTCTTATTAAGTCAATATTTTACTATTCGTGGTCACTATTAGCAGGTTAGTACTTTGTACAAAATATTTTGTTTTAAATGTTTATCAGCAACTGTTGCCACACAGGTCTATAGGCTTACTAGATGTTGTTATTTTTTCAGACTCACACAGATCTAAGTCAAATGACTAGATTTTATTTACTAAGTAATTTTATGTTATTCACACAGATCTAGTCAAATTGCTAGATTTTATTCACTAAGCCATTTTATGTTATTCACACAGATCTAGTCAAATTGCTAGATTTTATTTACTAAGCCATTTTATGTTATTCACACAGATCTAGTCAAATTGCTAGATTTTATTCACTAAGCCATTTTATGTTATTCACACAGATCTAGTCAAATTGCTAGATTTTATTCACTAAGCCATTTTATGTTATTCACACAGATCTAGTCAAATTGCTAGATTTTATTCACTAAGCTATTTTATGTTATTCACACAGATCTAGTCAAATTGCTAGATTTTATTTACTAAGCCATTTTATGTTATTCACACAGATCTAGTCAAATTGCTAGATTTTATTCACTAAGCCATTTTATGTTAAGCACACAGATCTAGATTTAGTTATTAGATATTTCAATTTTGGAGTCACACAAGGCTTCTAGCTTTAGTTACTAGATATTTTATTTCCTAGTTGCATACGAGTATGTAGCATCAGCTATAACTTCTATATTTTTTTGACTAAGCAACACGTTGGATTCGGATGATTTGTAAATAGTTACTTTTCGCTTAAATCGTTTGATTAAATAGTTATTCATTCATTACTTCAGTTGCTTTTACCGTTATAGTATTCTTTTTTTTTATACATAAGATGAAATATCAAAAGTTAAAAAAAAAAATATATGACTGTGTACCTGAGTAGTTCCACGAAAGTATGGCTTGAGCATTTTGTCCTCCATCCCACTTCTGAGATAAAACGCGCAGCGAGACAGCAAGACGAAGATGGCGAACAGCACTTGTGGATCGTTATAGCAAAACGTTATTATCACCGCCTGAATTCAACTCAACCCTCATTTCACCATTACACGGCTTTAAATACAAGTACCCGCACTCACGCCAGAATGATCAAAAAGCAACTTATTAGAAATAATACATTCTATTATATTATTAAATATTGAATATAAGTTTAACATTAATTAAATATTGGATATGTAATTATGCAAATAATTTATAACTGTAATAAATAGTAATTATTTATACAAAATAATAAAACACACGAGTGAATTGGAAAGATAATACAAAACCCGTTCGGAAACAAAACGCTAATCTATTTTAAGATATTTGAAATATAATTTAGTATTAATTAAATATAGCAATTAAGTAAATATAAATAACGAATTAAATAGCCGATTGATGCCTACAGCACTATTAACACGATTCTATTTAATAAAAGATGTGTTTAGAAATATGTTTTGTAACAATATTGAACTTGGCTCCCATTTTCACATTTATGTTTTGATGTGATTACATCTATACATATAATAAAATTGTAACTAAGCCGAATCTGAACATAAAATATTTTTTGGAAAATCTTATTGAAATAGACATTATTATCGATGCAGAGGCCGAATCTATAGTTTTCAGAGTTTTTATCTGTCTGTCTGTCTGTTACCGCATCACAGAAAAACCACTGGAGGGATTTTGATGAAATTTGGTATGATGGTCAACATATAGGATACTTTTTACTGTGGTAAAATATCTCATCTCTGAGAAATCTATACTAAACGTTAAAACGTAAGTAGGGACGAACCCGAGCGGAGCGAGGGTGAGTCGCTAGTATTCTATAATTCGTTAGGTGCAAGTAATATTATGTTAAAATCAAAATGCTAATTAATTCAGAGAAACAGATTGTAAGCTCAGTAAAAACTTTTATAGTAAAAAGTAGTAATAAATTTTAACCAATATTTTTTTTAAATTATTACATAATATTTTACAACTAGTAAAATAGCGGTTGAATTTAACGAGTATCGTCACTTGATTGATTATTAATTGAAAATTATATTAGACGATTGCTATCAAAGGAAATTTGCTTCAATTTTTTATTTAAGTATATTATGATTGATGTATTTCGATTTAGTCTTTAACGTATTTTTTATCTTTGGGCTATTATATGGAAATATAATCAATTTCTTATAAAAAATAGTAACTTGTCTTTGTTATGTTCATTTTAGCTTTAAACTTGGACGAACTTTGTTATGGCTATGGTTGTTAATTGTTATAAATTACCTCTGTCTACCGGTGTGTCTGTTCATAGCTCCTAAAAGGAATAAGTTATGTAAAGACTATTTACTTTTTTCTCTTTTTTATATTTATTCGAAATTCTATGAAAATCAGTCCAGCTTTTTTTTTAATCCTAATTCTTTTCCGAACAACTTTTTAAAATAGTAATTTCAAAAGCATTCTATGAAGAATAATTTTCTTTGCCTACTCTTTTAATAGTTTTTTTTTAAATATACGTTATTATCTACACTAATATTATAAAAATGTAAAGTTTGTGAGTTTGTGAATTTGTGAGTTTGTGAGGTTGTAGGGGGTAATCTCTGGATCAACTGAATCAGTTTAGATGGAAATTGGTAAGAAGATAGTTTGAGACCCTGGGAAGTACATAGGATACTTTTATCCCGGAAATCATTCCTTAAGGGGGTGAAAATGGGTATGAAAGTTTGTATAGGGAAGGACGAACCCGAGCGAAGCGAGGGTAAGTCGCTAGTTTGATCTATAGGTATGTATGTACTTGAAAATTATGTCTAGGTATAATAACTTTCGAGGAGTTGACAACATTCGAGAAATGAAGGATGATAAATCTTTACTAATAATGTTTTTTATTAAAACCCGTTAATAGTATTTAAAGTAACTAATTAAAAATTATGATATAACTGGCCTCGGGCGGTGTACGTGACACTTTGGTGCTATGCCGGAGTCGATGTAGTCACATCTGCTCCCGCGACATTGAGGTTTAACTTCAAATGTGAATGCTATCAACATATATTATGAAGGCTTTTGTCAAGGAATAAATTGAATTAGTTGGCATAATGAGATTATTTCGTTACCTGCATATTTAACTGCCTCGATTGTGTAGTGGCTAGCATGTACAGCTGCACATCCGGAGGGCCTGGTCTTGGGTTTGAGTCCCGGGTCGGACCTAGTTTAGTTATTAAGTCTTTCTGTTTAGTAAGCCTCAGTAACAGCCCGGAGTAGGGAAGTTGGCGGTGTCTAACCCCCGTGCTTCGGAGAGCACGTAAAGCCGTCGGTCCTGCGCCTACATTCTCACCGGTCGTGTCGAGTAGTCGTCCCACCGCAGTATGAGAGTGACAGGAATAGAGAGTACTTGCACGTTGTATTTGCGCGCACACGCGCTGCACTATAATATCTCCTGCGCAGATGACTAGTCTCAATGAGATTGGCCGCCGTGGCCGGAATCGGTCTGCTTCTCTTACAGAAATATTTAAGCATGTAACTTAAGATTTGGAAACGATATATGTGAATTTATATATTAGATACTTATTCATAAATATTCTTGAAGTTTTTCTACGTCGAGGCATAAATTAAATTAACAAATGATATTTATTATTATTTTATAGGAAGATAATCCTGTTACAGTTTCCTCAAACACTATTAAATAGTTATTTATTTCTTACTAAATGACATAAATAATTTGATTACTAGCAATAACAAAAGATCGACTTGAAAGATGAGTGCTATTTTAATATTTGACTACCTACTACTAGCTTAATATATGTTCTATATGTATAGGCTAAATAGTAAAATGTGAAATAAAAATTTGTTATATTATGTTTTAAATGGAACATCTAAGGTAGGTATATTAGGTAGAATAAAATATATCATACTAGCAGCTCACTCTCGCTTCGCTCGGGTTCGCCTCAAGGAAATAAAAATAAACCTATACCACAAGAACCGTACATTTTTCCGGTATAAAAAGTCGCCTATGTGTTATTTCAGACTATAATCTATCTCTGTGCCAAATTTCATCCAAATCCGTTCAGCCGTTCTGTCGTGAAAGAATAACAAACATACATCTATTCACAACAGGTATAAATAAATAGTAATTTCAAGAAATCCCACTTATTGAATCAACCAACTTGAATTCAATCAACTTGTTAATGAAAAGGAAACCCAAATATAAAATATAACCTTCATGTAAAACAAAACCAGTACGATGATGATGAACCACTAACCAGAAACTCTACGCATAGCTATTCATCAATCATCATTAAACATGACGCGTTAAAGAAATTCTTACGAATTCAACTTATAAGGAAAAGTATAATAATAAAGAACATTGTATGATAACACGTAACAAAACATACATGTCGTGACACGACGTGATCGCGACCCGAAATTGCCTACAATGATGGCTGACGCCAGCAAGTTTTATGGGTTCCTTGGCCATGACATTCAATGTAATAGTGTGGGAATTATGTAATTTATTTAGATGACAGTCTCCGTAATGACACCACGCCATACACGAGGTCAAAGTGTTTATGTGTCACATATTTTTCCTGATGTAATGTGTGAAAGGTCACCGAATATGTATTTTCTTAAAAACAGTGGAAACTTGGCGATTTAGATCCCGTTTTAGTTTTGAAGTAATCCCGTAATAGATTATAAGAATATATAGGATTATAGCTCTGTTTTCCAACAAACGTTTCCTAGTGCTTAACACTAGGAAACCTAACCTAACCTGACTACAATGTCCTCACCTTAAGTGAGGACATTGTAGTCAGGTTAGGAGTAGGTATGTGTGTATAAAATAAAATCTAAAATACTAATAAAAGAAGGTTAATAAAGATAAAGTATTAGCGGTCCACCGCGGCGCTCATGCTAAACACTATAGATTCAGCCTCTGTATCGATAATAATGACTATTTCAATAAAATTTTCCAAAAAATATTTAACGTACAAATTCGACTCAGAATTTTATTATACGTATAGATAAAGTATCTTGGCGACCATGCTTCGAAGGGCGTTCTTCGGATAAGTATAAAAATTGTTTTTTTTTTTTTCTAGAAAAGACACCTATTTAGATAAACTTAAAAACCAAAACCTTATCTAAATACTAAATTTGATCCAAATCGTTAAAGAAACTTTTTTCAAATTCAAATTCAAAATATTTTATTCAGCATTAAATTATTATATTTTTTTACTAAACGCTCATGAGAGTCTACTAGTAGTTCAGAAAGAAGAAGCCTCAGACCTGAGAAGAACTGACGAAAGAAACTCAGCGGGACTAATATTTTTTGAATAAATTATAATTTACAATCTATACAGATAAATCAAAATTGGAAAATCCACGAAAATCCGCGTATAGCGTACGCACCCGAGCGAAGCGAGGGTAAATCGTTTTATAATTTAAATTAATATCTTAGGAGTAACGAACTACTATTTATGGATAAACATAGCTAGCCGTGAAAACGTACCTAGGGACGAACGCGGGCGAAGCGAGCGTGAGTCGCTAGTATTTCTATAAAGTTGAAGTAGCCTGGAGGCGATCACTTCATTCCCAAGGCGTGCTATATTCTATAAAATTATTTATTGTAGTAGTCTTTAGCACACAAAGGTTCTTTAACATTTTTTTTGAATTTGGCGATAGAAGCTTTTTGAACATTTTCTAGGTCCATAAAAAGAATTACTGGCTGACGAGTCACAGGCATTACAAGTTTGTGTTTGCTCCTAGTATTAATGTTATGCATGTCAAAATTCTTGGGAAATTCGTGTATATTTTTACGAACATACATAACACATTCGTACACGTGCTGAGAAGCAACAGTCAATATTTTTATTTCTCTTAAACTTATCTTTTAATAACACTTTTACCGGTGGTAGGACTCTGTCAAACCTGAGGAGTCCGACTGGATGGGTACCACCCCCTTATCTATTTCTGCCGCCAAGCAACAATGATTGCATTGTTGTGTTCCGGTTTAAAGGATAAGGTAGCCAGCGCAATTACAGGCAAGAGGCATAATATCTTAGTCCTCACAGTGATAACGTACCGGCGGTTCTGCAGTTTTGTTACATAAAACTTAAGTGCATGAACCGTAGGTGTTATGGGCGACAGGTATCGCTTTCCATCAGGTGAACTGTCTGCTCGTTTATCACTGAGTACCATAAAAAAAAACTCTAGGACCTAAACTATAAATTGCACGACTAGCTCTTTTCTGCAGGACAAAAATCGTATTAATAGTAGCTGCATTTCCCCATAGTAAGATAGCATAGGACATAATACTATGAAAATAACTAGTAAATAATCAGCCCTTTTTAACGTCCCACTGTTGGACACGGGCCTCCCTTCAGGCCATAGTCCACCACGCTGGCCTAGTGCGGATTGGCGGACTTCACATGTCTTTCGAAAACTTGTTAGGTTAGGGATGTTTTCCTTCACCGTAAGGCAAGTGGTAATCATGTTAAAAATGATTCGCACATGAAAATATCAGAGGTGCGAGACCCGGGATTTAAACCCGCTTCACTCGGTTACCCAAGCGAGCGAGTTACCATTGGGCTACCACTGTCAACATGAAAATAACTAAAATATACTAATTCAATGCTCTTTTAATATATTACTTATATATACTTACATCTGTTTTATGTCGAAACGAAGAAAAAAAAAAGAATCATTAATCACGTCAAAAGAGCCCATGTATGATACAAAGTATTTGAATACAAAATATGATCAAATTGGTCGGCAAATAAGCTAAAAATATAATAGCCTAAAAATATTTGAGCCATATGTTAAGGTAATACTGACATAAGCTGGGATTTAGATCTACATACCATACATTTTCTAGCGCACGATGTCGTCCGCTAAAATCCAATGGGACCTTTCCCCATCTAAATTGAGTGCCTCGGATCTCTTTAGTAATTAATAAGTATCTTCTACAATTACAAAATGTGTGAACCATGAAAGTTTTTTTTTTTTTTTTTTATGAGATTCAGTGACAAACGAGCAGACAGACCACCTGATGGAAAGCAGTACCTGTCGCCCATAACACCTTCGGTTCATGGACTTAGGTTTTAAGTAACAAAAATGCAGAACCACAGGTGCGTTGTCACTGTGAGGACTAAGATGATATGCCTCTCGCCTGTAATTGCGCTGGCTACCTTATCCTTCAAACCGGAACACAACAGTGTAATCATTGTTGCTTGGCGGCAGAAATAGATAAGGGGGTGGTACCCATCCAGTCGGACTCCTCAGGCTTGACAGAGTCCTACCACCGGTAAAAGTATAATTTCCACTCTGTTGTTCAAAGTAAAGTTAATTTCCACTCTGTTGTTCAAAGCATTAGATTAAATTAATTAATTAGATTAATTAACCCGTTGGCGCACCTCTCAATGCCGATCGAAATTTTAACGAGATTGACGAAATAGTGTGACGATGATGAATTTCAGACAAAAATTCTCAGATTGAAATAATCCATTGGAATTTAAGCGCTTGAAGTAACGCTTGGACTTCCTACAACGTAGCATGATTATTGTTTTTTACCGCCTATAATTATATATTTTTTGTAAGCCATTAAATACAAACGAAATGAAACAATGTATTTATATAATAATATATATTATTAGTAAAATTATTAAAGACTATAATAAAGTTGCTCATCCCGACTAGTTTCTCAATGCCCAGACCAAGCCGCAGGACCTAGTGGACGGCAACTGATAGATTATTCCTAGAATTATTAATTTTTACGATCATGTCTATACATATAATAAAATTGTATCTGAGCCGAATCTGTACATTATATATTATTTGGTAAATCTTAGTATTATCGATACAGAGGCCGAATCTATAGTTTTTAGTATTTTTGTCTGTCTGTCTATCTGTCTGTCTGTGACCACATTACGGAAAACTACGGTATATATTATATGGGATACTACGGTATATACTATATGGGATGCTTTTTACTGCTGGAAAATATCTCATCTCAGAGAAATCTATACTATCCGTTAAAATGTTCCTAGGGACCAAACCCAAACCCGAGCGGAGCGAGGGTGAGTTGCTAGTTTAAAATAAACTTGTATATTATACGTTTTCTAGTGTTTTTAAAATTTAATTCCTTAAAAAGATAGAGAATGGAAAAGTGTGAAATTACAACAAAAAAAGTCGAGTGAAACCGGGAGAGACTGCTAGTTTCATGTATATTTTATTAGATTCGCCTTAGATTAATCTTATTTATTGTAATACAAAAGAATTTTAGTGTTGTCTTAAAATATTTTGTCTATAACAATTAACACATAATATGTGTATAGTTAGGTGTTAATGATATATTCTCAAACACCTTACGTAGTTAATTAATATTTATTGCCTAATTAATATTAAGTAATAATTTAACGAGTTCCTGTGAAATAAGAGTAGTTTAGTTATCGATCAAAAAAGTAGGTATTAGATACTCAGTCAGCGACAAAGAATGTCCTCACCGAATCAGCGCTCATTTGAACATTTGAGTCCGCTATTAGTTTTTTTTTATGAAAACAATTTTAAATATTTAAGGTTCAATTTACATTATTGTATATTTATTTCAACTAGAATAATTACCTAAACACAATTGGTGACAGTTTTAAGACAACTTTTGTATGGAATTGTGTACCTAGCACTTTTTTGATCGATAAGATTAGCCGTTATGGAGATTTAATTGAGTGTAGAAATTCAATTTTTTTGAAATATTTCTTTGTGTTGTTAATTAAAAGTTCTGTAAATCAACGCAATCTATTAATTACATATTGTACAATGATACTTACTATAGCAGCAGGCTGTATATTCCTTCTTCCATCACAAGTTGCATAAAAACCAAATTGTCATATAAAATGTCAAATAAATAATCCTGTTTTTCCTAACAAAATTTATTTATTTATTCATTTATTAAGGGATACCCAGCAAAAGATATATTAAATAATATAATAACAAACTTATAAGCTAACAATAAGATAAATAAATGTACTTTTAATTATAGGTTATCGCAACTGCAATCACGTCGAGTAACATTAATGAATTTTAAAATAATTTAATTAAAGCGTACAAAATAATTAGAAAAAAGGCTTGACAGAGTCCTACCACCGGTAGGACTCTGTCAAGCCTTTTTTCTGAAGAGTCCGACTGGATGGGTACCACACCCTTATCTATTTCTGCCGCCAAGCAACAATGATTGCATTGTTGTGTTCCGGTTTGAAGGATAAGGTAGCCAGCGCAATTACAGGCAAGAGGCGTATCATCTTAGTCCTCACAGTGATAACGTACCGGCGGTTCTGCAGTTTTGTTCCGTAAAAGTGCATGAACCGTAGGTGTTATGGGCGACAGGTATCGCTTTCCATCAGGTGGGCCTGTCTGCTCGTTTATCACTGAGTACCATAAAAAAAGAGGTAAGTTAAATAGGTAATGAAAATTAAACAATATAATCAAGTGAGTTATAAGTATGATAATATAATGTTAAAATTAAGAAAAAATGCAATAACATAACATAACATAAAAACAACAACCTTGAAGTAAATTGAAAAATATGTAACAAATTACATAGTAAGGTATATAATAGGTATTTAAAAATTGATGATATAAAATTAAAACTAAAAAAATGAAATACACAACCAAATTAATTAAAAATATAATAAATTTTGTCAAATGTATTATTTTTACCCGACTGCCAAGTAAGGGTATTGTTTTTTTCGCGCGTATCTTGTATGTATGTATATAATATTCTTGATTACCTCATATCTCCAGAACCGCTAAACAGATTTACATATTTGAGGTATCGCTAGACTCGTCTTAGCAGCCCGAGTGTTCTTAGATAGGTGACGGTAAAAAAAACAAACATGGCGGCTATGCGACGCCACTGGACTTGGCGAAAATCAATTTTTTTTTGAATACTGCAAGATGGGTATCAAATTAGATCCAATTTTCCAATCCAATCCAATTAGGCCAAAAAGTTTGGCGAGGATTCTACACAGATATTATTAAAAATCTAAATGACGGAACCTAGGCACCAATTTGTGTCTAGAATTTTTTTTTCGTCCGAATCAACCGAGTAGTAGGGATATCAAAATTCAGGTTTTAAGAGGCGATTACAAAAATATACATACCATATATGTTTAAAGGTAATTTAGGATAAGAAATTGTTAAATAAAACTAAAAATACTGACCAAAACAAAAAAACTGTAAATAAAAAATATTTAATAATGCATGTACATATATGTTTTACACTAGCTGCGAGCCTTGCTATGTACACAATATGTCTCCGACTGCATAATACTATGTTTTTTCGTCAACTTGTTTTCATCTTTTAGTTCGCTTTTTACGCAGTCGGGTTTTTTATTTTTGTAAATATTTTTTTTAATTAATTTTGTTAAAATTTAAATAAAAGAATTAGATATATTAAAAAAAGAAAATTAATAGTATCACATAAAACATAGTAATATAAAACAATTTATCATAATTTACCATATTTATAATTTAATAGTTTCTTATAGTTAGCGATATGTCGAAGGGTTACTAAATAGATAGTCGAGAACTTTACGCTTATTAAACTAAGGTAGCCTGTCATGGCATATGTTTACGCTTAAGATTTTTTTTGTGATGCTATTGTATCATCTCGTCATTCTTGGTGCTGGTGAATACTTTCCTCAGCGAAACTTCCTGAAATAAATCTGGTATTACAGACTTGATATTTTTGCTGAAGAAGTTTATAATTTTCCTGATTATTGTTTGACAATATTTCACCTTTCATCAGTTCACATCTTCTTTCACTTTTCAAATAGTGCTTTCGTTTTTTTAAGATCTATTAAAATTATACCAGAGGATTCATAGGGTTCTGCCTAAATCATGCAGAACCAACACTCCATATACGTTGTCATTATTTTTGCAAACTTTATGCATTTGTAAAAGGTACTTCATCATTTTGAATTATTCTAAATTCTGAAATCATTATATATAAAAATGATATTATGACTCTTGATATAGCATAAAGAAGCTAGGATTGTCCTTCATCAAAAACAACACCTCCAAGTTTTTACTAAGTAATTGAGTTTTTCTATTGTAAAATTTAATGCTAACCCACTGCCGACACTCGGAGAGAACAAAAAAGGTCGTTGCTCGAGCTAGGAAATAAAAAACACACCTCAGTTCATGTACAATAAAATATACCTGTAAATATTTTCATGTACATATGTAGATGGTGCGATATTCTTAGTAACCGCGGTGACCTCAATCTGTCAGGATGTTTGGTATTCAAATAATTGAAGGCTACCTAAACATGCAAGTGATTTTAGCAAAGGAACTGGTATAAGGACATATAGTTGGAATAAATTGACAACTTAACTTAATTTTTGTTTCGTTTTTATAAACAAGTATTTTAGAAATGTCAAAAGATAATAAAGATATTTTAAAAACATTAAAGATTTAAAAAAATGTTAATGGAACCATTCGTTTGAACACATATAATCTTATCTCATTGTAGTCATTTGTTGTTGACTAATACTTAAGATGACCTAAGCTCGAATCTCTTATTAAAAAATTAATATTTATTTTCAACAAATTTTAAATAGGATTTTGATCTGGAAATGACAGAGTGTGAAGCTTGCACTTATTGTTTCTTTGAATTTATTGCCTTAACAATAGTGAAAAATGGAGAACAGAGACCAGAATCATAAATAAATATGTTGGGACCTTAACATACAACACCATTTAGTTCCATGGTAAGGTACGAGGCCTGTGTTATTGATACCAGACAGTTAATATACTACACATGTATATCTTTAAATACATACATATTATAAATATAAACATCCACGACTGCAGTACAAACATTCGTGCTCATCACACAAATGAATGCCTCCAGCGGGACTCGAGCCAAACTTGTCGTCGAGCGTCGAGCGATATGTCACCAGATTGTCTCTATTAATTCTGCAAATAAATTAAAAAGAAAGTCAATATATTAAAATTTTCAAGCAAAGCCTGGCAAAATAATGAGTATGTAAACAGATACTTAAACTTCTGTGTTTTGAAATTAATACATAAAATTAGATATATTCTTGAAACGACTTAAATTACAAGTTATTTAAATATATTTAACAAACTCAGATTAAAATATAAAAAAATCCAACATAAATGGAAGGTGACATTAAATTTTAAACATACCTACGTAAAAACTTTAAAGTAAAAATCAAAGATCATTGACCCCACTGAGTGATTGACACGTCTTTTGTCTTACAAGTAGGACCCGATAAAAATTTGCATTAACAAGTTATTATTGACTTTTCAACATAAAAAAGAGAGAGGTGATCGTCCTGACGTCAAAGATTACCGTTAACGTAGTTAAACTATTTTTATCATACTTATTAATGTTCTCCTGGCCGATTTCGGCCATGGCGGCCAATCTCATTGGGACTAGCTAACTAGCGCAGGAGATATTATAGGGCATAAGTTCACTCTCTGTTCGCATGACTGGTAAGTTAAAGCTCAAGACCAACGGATTTACGCGCTCTCCGAGGCACGGAGGTGAAACACCGCCAACTTCCTAACTCCGAATTGTTACTGAGAAAATCTTAACAGAAAAACTCAATAATTAAACATGGCCCGACCCGGGGCTCAAACCCAGGACCTCCGGATCTGTAGCGAGACACTCATACCTATTAGACATTAAACATTGTAACGGATGTATAATCAAAAAAATTTTTATAGCTGCGGCTCCAAGGTAAGCGGGGTAAATGAAAGGTAGTCTATGTCCGTCCCGATGATGCAATTACTTCCTTGTCAGATGTCATCAACAAAATCGGTTCAGTAGCTTAAGTGTACAAAGGTAACATACAAATAAGTTACTCTCGTATTTTTGATATTACTGTGGAGTATAGACCTAGAATTTATATAAAAACCTTTTCTTTATTGAATAATGATAAAATAGACTCAAATAAAAAATTTAAGCTTAAAAGCATCAGTGTTATTAACTTATCCTTGGAAAGGTAAGTATAATATATATAAATAATTGAATGAATTTTCATCTCTTATAAAAGATCATATCATTTACAAGCGACTTACCCTCGCTTCGCTCGGGTGCGTCCCTAAGTACGTTTTAATTTTTTTGAGCGAAATCTTGATTCTTTTTCTAAAATAAAAGTAGCCTAAGTTACTCCTTATAATATCAGTTATCTGCCAGTGAAAGTCCTGTTAAAATTGGTCCAGCTGTTTCGGAGATTAGTCGGAACAAAGAGACAGACAAATTTAAAAAAAATTGTGTTTCTCTTATAAGTACCGTATATTGTTGTTATTTTGACTTTAAATACAGACACTTCCGTTTTATTTATCTGTATAGATTACATATGATGCAGTTGTTAAAAAATATATTCTATTTGAACCAAAATTAATTATTGACGCATTACTAATTCATATATGATTTCTTGTCCACCATCTTGTTTTATTGCAATAACTTGATCTATAGCCATTTTCGAACCAAGAAAGCATATAGACTGAAGCAAAATTCTATTACTAAATTTTTACTTCTATTACTGAACTATTTCATTATTAAATACTCTCTGAATCAACAGATGTTGTCCTCTTTAAATTTTAAAACAGTTTACTATTTTTAATTTCACAATTAAAAACCTATAAAAAAGGTATACATTACCCGTATTTTCTATTTTTTCAAGCAACTTATAAAATTCAAATCAAAGCCGTTATAATTACCAATGAACACAGGATAATATTATATAATAAAGTTAAAGGGATAGTTTGTTTATAGTTTTTTGTTTGTTGATCACGCTAATCTCTGAAACTATCCTACGTTATGCATCGTATACGAATCGATTGAAAATATGGCAGCGATTTTAATCAAGCTCATGCGAGTCGATCTTTAAAATATCGAAAAATATCGTACAGTCGTATTGTCAATTATGGATGACCCACTCCTATCAACATTTTATTGCGAAAGGCTCATCATGCTGCGACCTTAAGAGACCTAATTACACATAAATTGTTAATTAACGCGAAATTATGTTTATTATTAACGCGAACTTATACAGGTGAATTTTTCAAGTGGGCGTGCATGGCTAAATCCGAAACTATGAGGAATAGCGAAAAGTACTCAAAGGAGTCTCGGGCCCGATTTTCATGAAAACTAAAACTGCATCATTGGATTTTTCAAAAATCAATTTGCCTAGCCAGGAATCGAACCTGTTGATTTTGAAAAAAAACACATACTGTATAATTACAGCATTCGATAGTGTTGCTAATAAGGAACGCATTCTGGGAAGTCATGACATACCGCAAACTTATGGAAAATTTTGGATTTTAATAAACTGCTTCATTTTATAGTAATTTCTTTAATGATTAATATTTATTACCTACCTGTACCTTGTTCGAAATGATGCTCAATATTTATTACTAGCAAAACCCGCGGCTTATTCGTAATATATTAAATTAAACCGAAAATAAATGATTAATAAAAATGGTTAATATTAATATAGAAAAGCACAATGTTTACTCTTAGGAATATAGGAATAAAAAAAAAGTTATGAAAACGACGCGTTGACCTCCACAGTCCACTTCGTTCTTGTTCCGCTTGAGGATACATCTATACTAATATTATAAAGCTGAAGAGTTTGTTTGTTTGTTTGTTTGTTTGGTTGAACGCGCTAATCTCAGGAACTACTGGTTGGAATTTAAAAATTCTTCTTGTGTTGGATAGTCCATTTATCGAGGAAGGCTTTAGGCTATATAACATCACGCTACGAGCAATAGGAGCGGAGCATAAATGAAAAATGTTACAAAAACGGGAAAAAATGATTTCTTTTGAGAGCTTCCTTTGCGTGCGCTGCGTAAACGGTTAGTTACGCAAAAATCGAGTATGACGGAATTGTTCCCCTTTAAAAGTTCTAAAAAAAATCCGCAACAGCATATGTCTATCTTTTAAGGTTGACTCAATATAACCCTTTTTATGGTAATGAAATTTGTTCTAAAATAATGCATTACTTCCAAAGGTGTTTTATAAACATGATATTAATCCTTATCCAAATAAATACGTTATTCATCACAAGTATTTAATTTTGAACAAAATTGCCCTTGACATCATTTGATTTCAATGAATATCTTAGGAGATATCATAGTTTTAAAATATACATATTTAACTTTACGTGGTCTATGGGTGAGCGCGCTCTCAGCCCGATACAAGGCGAGGGCGGGGCAGTCGTGAGGGGGGAGGATGCTGGCCGCCGCGCCGGTAGCTCTGCGAGCAAAACCACTATCCCACGCGGACGCAGTCGCGGGCAAAAGCTAGTATTATATACAATGGCTTCTATAAATTTATTAATAAATACAAAAAAATATATCCGCTTAATTATTTATTTAACTATATATTTAAATGGTAATATTAGCATACACAGGAAGAGTAAACACGACATATGTAGATATCTAATTACAGTTATGTTGTATTTATAGATCATTTATATTATTTATAGATAAATACATGTAAACAAACATACTTCCTTCATCTAAGATGGTAATTTACCACTTTAATTATTTTTTTTAAATATTTTTTAATGTTTACAAATTGTACAAAGAAAACTTTTATATGCAAAAAAACTGTATTTACAGTTCTATTTTTATTCGAACTAAATAAGTTAAGCATTATATTTAACTAGCGACTCACCCTCGCTTCGCTTCAGGTTCATCCCTAGACAAAAACTAATCTATCCCACGGGAACCGTACATTTCTCCGGGATGATATATAGCCTATAGTCTTCCTCAGTAAACGGACTATCTAATGCAAAAAGAATTTTTCAAATCGGATTAGCAGTTCCTCGACTGGCGTGCTGCCATTAGAACGTCACTGGTGCAGCATTCCCCTCTTCTCTTCGCAAAATATTCTCGACCCAGGGACATCACTTAGAGCTATCTTTTTTTATGGGTATAGTTTCAAAATTACTTACATTGCTCGATTAAATAATAATACATAATAAATTGCAATTTATAATAATAATTATATTATAAAGAGGAAGGATTTGATTTTTTATTTGCTTGTTTGCACCGAATAGGCTCCGAAACTACTGAACGGTGAACCGATTAAGATGAAATTTGGTAAGAAGATAGTTTGAGACCCTGGGAAGGATATAGGATTTTATTTTATCCCGGAAATCATCCCTTAAGGGAGTGAAAATGGGGATGAAAGTTTGTATGGGGAATCAACCTAGGGACGGAGGGGCAGTCGCTAGTATATCATAAAAAAGGAAAACTGGAATAAAATCGGCATTATTTAATTGGATATTAATTGAGGTAAAACAATTTATTTTACTTCAGATGATAATATAATCTTTGAACTTTTCAAATATATTCGAATATTGAACATATAAGTGATTTAAATTACCATTTTACGACTTTTTAATCTTTTCATCAAAAATTAAAGGATGTCAAACAACATTGACGTCTGCACTCTGCATTCTTGATGACCGTGTTATGGATTTATAATAGTAAAATACTCCAAACCTGATATTAATTTCAAAAATAATAATAACTGGTAGTAGAATATGTTATATACGTAATAAAAAATATGTTTAAAACAACGTTTGGATTTAAACTGTCAAAACGATTAGACAGCGCGAGCGGTCCAAAATTAATGGATATTGTGCTTTACGCCTTAGACCGTCAAAAGAGTTCAACGATGATAAAGCTTGAATACACTCATTAATAACATATTATGTACATATTTAAGTCGTTAGTATGATGTAAATACACAGACATTTTAAATTTATTTTTTGTAGCTAAGCACATTTTATAGAACCGGCAACATTCAACGTGATTTTTAGAGTTTACTAAATAGCAAGTTTTCGGTATACTTTTCGCCTTTTGGACGATGGAACGACGAGATAATATTTAATTACTTTGACACGTTCATTGCTTGAACGTTCATGATATGGTATAAAAAAAATTAACTATAAACAAGTTTTCAGTATTGCTATTCAACATTACTAGTGAAGGCGCAGAATTATAGTTTGACGGCACGTTTGGCTCAGTTTGTAGTGACCCTACTTTCTGTTGAATTCCGCGGGGGGCATTCATTTGTGTGATGAGCACGAATGTTTGTACTCCAGTAACAGGCCTCGTAGCTTATCATGGAACTAGATGGTGTTCTATGTTAATATCCCAACATATTTATTTATTATTTTTATTATACTTTTATCTCGAAATCGGTCCAAACTATTCCTATTTTGATTCGAGATTTGATCCGAGTCTGTGTGTTTGTCTATCTGTTCGCTTTTAGCGATTTATTATTTATACACTTCCAGGCAATATACAAGATACCTTTTAATTCCGTTATATTAAAAGCTTTTCCCAGGAAAACATTAAATTGATATAAGAAATAAGTATACCAAAACTGTTGCAACAATTTTGACATCTATACAGATAAAGTAAGTAGTGTCTGTTTGTAATATTAAAATATCCGCTTTTTACTAAATGCATATGGATGTATACACGGTACATATACCAAAACAACATTTTTTTAAATTTTTTGTCTGTCTGTCTGTCTGTTTGTTCCGGTTAATCTCTGAAATGGCTGGACCGATTTTGACGGGACTTTCACTGTTAGATAGGTGATGTAATAATGAGTAATAGGATAATTTTATTTTAGAAAAAAAAGGTCCCACGAAAAAATATTAAAACCAAATTAATTAATTAATTTTGTTGTGAGAAGCAACCTAGGGAAGAATCCAAGCGAAGCGAGGGTGAGTCGCTAGTAAATAACTATAAGTAGTAATTACAGATGAAGCCATCAAAACGGTTCCCTCGAAGGATGAGAATATTTATGAATACTCTTTTCTTATACGAGAACTACATCGATATTGATTCAAAATGGTGAATTACGAACTAAATCGAGAAATAATTATTTACTCTAGGTAAAGAGAATATAGCTTTGTAAAATTCTTTTTACGATTGCATCGATTTTAATTAAAACTTGCAAGACCCTAAAATTGTTGTCAATTTATTATCCATATATATAATAAAATTGTAACTAAGTCGAATCTGTACATTAAATATTTTTTTGGAAAATTTTATTGAAATAGACTTTATTATCGATACAGAAGCCAAATCTTTAGTTTTTACAATTTTTGTCTGTCTGTCTGTCTGTCTGTTACGCATCACAGGAAAACCACTTGACAGATTTTAATGAAATTTGGTATGATGATAGCTAGTTGTCCGGGTCAACATATAGGATACTTTTTACTGCGGGAAAATATCTTATCTCTGAGCTAAATGTTAAAACGTTACTAGGGACGAACCCGAGCGGAGCGAAGGTGAGTTGCTAGTTTAATATATACAAGGTGGAATAAATCAATGGGACATGGAAGAAAAGTACTTTAAGAAAGATTTATTCAAAGGAATCATTTCTTTTTTTTATTTTATTTTTTTTTAATAATAATAACATTAGATTTTTTTAAAAAAAGCTTGCTTACCTAAAACGGGAATCGAACCAAATAAAAATGCAAAAAGGACACCGCCACTATTTTACCGAATCAATCGATAGGGTCTATGGGAAGGATAAAATCTCTCGAACAAACATTGCGTCTTACAATTGAAGAAAACGATGAAATCTTACAAATTATACTACTACTACTAACATCGTGGAACAAATGCACAGGACATGGAAGAAGTGTCTTGTCTTTGAGCACTAAAAATATCAAGTTTTCTTCCATGTCTAATCGATTTGTTCCTAGGGATTGCAATCCCGCAGCAGATTGATATGCGGGATTACTTAATCTCGAGCGGGATCACGCGGAATCCCGCATCTTTGAAATTATGTTATAAAATCAAGTTGAAACTACAGATTTTTGTGTAAAAATCTACTTTTATTATACATTTCTTACATTAATGTAAACAACAAATTATTGCTTAAGCAACAGAAATTATTTCTTTTCTATTAATTATGAGTAATTGGTAACCTGTTTTATTAGATTTATCTTTAAATGTTTAACATAGCTTAATAATTTTGTTTAATTTTAACCTTACTCTTAACAACAGTTTTATATTTTTCTTGTTTTCTCGGTTTTAGCGCCAAATTTTGAATTTGCGGGATCTGCGGATCCGCACTTTGAAGGTGCGGGATCTAGCAGATTAATAAAAGCAGCGGGATCCCGTGGGAATACGTGATCCCGTTTTGCGAGATTGCAATCTCTATATGTTCCACCCTGTATACTCTTTGTCCCGTAAAGTAAAAGAGGGAAATATTTTTATAAAAGAAGACTTAAGCATTGAATTGGTACATGATATAATATATATTTAGTTGTAGTAAGTGGTTTGTTAAGTTTATGTTTTAGTAAATTTTTTATACCGAAAATTAAAAGGGTTCTCAAAGTAACCCGTGGCCGGATATGTCGGGCAAAGTGAAGAGTAGTCGATAGTTTTATAATTTTTATTCTTATGAGAAAATTGTTGCGTTCATTTCGATATAAATTACTATAGATACTAGCGGGGGGCTCATTTAATTGACATGACATTTGAGATCTAAGAAAATCTGAGTTGTAAATATTTAATTTAAATAAGAAAGAAATGGAAATGTCTATTAAAAATGGCTTCGATATCTTCTGTCTTAGAATTATTTCTTCAAACTTGTTACGAGTATTAAATGCGCAATAGTACGACATTAAAAAAACGTGTAATACACATGCAGAATATCCCTATATGTATGTACCATATATGTTTCTATTACGCAATATACTTTTGCTACGCAATATCTTTAATAGTTATGAGCCAAAGTCCAAAAGTTTTTGGGTGTACGTTTTCTGTAGAGGGATTTGGACGATTTAGTACATGTATAAGTTTGATATGTCCGTGAGTAATACACAGGCTGTTATTAATCATTGCCGAAAGGCCTGTATATAAATGTTAAAATATTATAAACGTTTAATATTATATACAAGAAGCAACTAAAGCCTACAAATCGCCGCAGTCGGGTAAAAAGGTAGTAGATACTGAAAATTCGACCAGAAACATTGTAGAAAATTTAAGGATAACATAATATCTGAAAATAATTTATCTGCATAAAAATGTGTGTATGAGTATGTACTTACATACATATGTACGCATGTAAGAAGTTAAACTTCTTTTTTTTAAGTATTTAAATAAAAGAATGTTTTAGTTTTTCATTTTTTATTTTATTCGTATTTTTCTCAGTAAACGGCACGTTTGGCTCAGTTTGTAGTGACCCTACTTTCTGCGCCAGTGGTCGCGGGTTCGAGTCCCGCTGGGGGCATTCATTTTTGTGATGAGCACGAATGTTTGTACTCCAGTCATGGGTGTTTATATTTATAATATGTATGTATTTAAAGTTATATATGTGTAGTATATCAACTATCTGGTATCCATAACACAGGCTTTATAGCTTTCCATGGAACTAAATGGTGCTGTGTGTTAATGTCCAGCATATTTATTTATTTATTTAAACCCTTTCATTTGATATGAACATATCACAAGGGCGAATAAAAAACATATTCCGCCATCTTTGGGAGTCAGCCATATTGCAACTATAATGACGTCACTTTTCTGATTGTGTTTTTTTTTTTATAAGATTCAGTGACAAACGAGCAGACAGACCACCTAATAGAAAGCTGTACCTGTCGCCCATAACACCTACAGTTCATGCACTTAGGTTTTAGGTAACAAAAATACAGAGCCGCAGGTGCGTTGTCACTGTAAGGACTAAGATGATATGCCTCTTGCCTGTAATTGCGCTGGCTACCTTATCCTTCAAACCGGAACACAACAATGCAATCATTGTTGCTTGGCGGCAGAAATAGATAAGGGGGTGGTACCCATCCAGTCGGACTCCTCAGGCTTGACAGAGTCCTACCACCGGTTGTGTTTCGTCCATCAAGCCCTTTCATTTGATGCCCATATCATAAGAAATGATAAATCGCCATTTTGTAACGTCCGCCATATTAGATTAAAAATGGTGGTATTTAGGTAATTGCACAGTCACAAAAACCAAACGTGTGTACCAAATTTCATTTTAATTGGTCACTGAAAAGTGATTTGATTACAGACAGACACCGAGACAGGTGAACCTAAATGAAAGCTTGTAATAATTTTAATTTTTATCGATATAAAACATATGTTAAATACCGAAATAAATATCTTGAATATAGACATCACAATATAGTATAACTTCAAAAACAATTTTTCAAGTTTTTTTATTGATAACACTAAAGCTTCTCAATAGCTACTAAAGAAGTAAAAAAGAAAATCGATTAACAAACGGACAAGAAAATTAGCTTTCTTATTTATTTAATATTTTTAAAGCATACATATAAATACATATTATTTGCATCGATGAAATGGATGCGTCAAGGCTCTTATGTCGTGCTGTTTTCTGGAAACTTCTGCGTGTGGTTTAAAATATATTTTGCAATTTGATACGGATAAGTGAGTCTTCTAGTTATTTACGATGTAAATATAACATTGTTAGATAAATATATTATTATTTAACAAACAAGAGGGTATGGTGCTTACCTTGTCGGCACAAATTCGATTGGATTTGTTTTTTGGAACGAAGTTCCTTATCGCTCGTTGTGAAAGGGGGCTAGACGGAAAAAAATCTCACGAAAAGTTGTAACGACACTTTTTGCTCCGGTGTGTACCAGGCTCGCATCACTAAACAACAGGTTAATATATGTATATACATTATTGTCACAGTACGTACTTTTATGATACAATTGATAGTTTTAAACGCTTATATTTTATAGTATTTCTTTATTATTATTTTTAAATACATAATCTTAATCAATGTATATTCTATATAGGTACTAATATAAAAAAATCAAGGCTTGTTTGTTTGTTCGTATTTAACGCGCTGCCTTACCGTTCATCTTTGTCAATTTATTACTTGTACTTGCGCAAAAATTTTACTATACTATACATAAAATTTGTATCGTAAGATGTTGATACCTTTATTATGCCTATCGTTTTCGCTAAGAAAATTTAAACACTATCTATAAAGTTTAAGCAACCGATCCCTAAAATAGAATAAAATCGGACAAGTGTACATCTGTCTCGCACACTGCGGGTTCTATGCCAACAAACATTAAAATATTACCATTTAACTTAGGTACGTATTTTAGTAACATGTATACTGCTAAAATATTCATTTCATTGGTAGCATAAATAAGTATGTATTTAATTGATTTTCTATGAAAAACAAAATTAAAAAGTAGCTTAGAAACATACACCATTATGTTTACGTGATCCGTTCCGTTTTTGCATTGGTCACGGAAGTTTTATGGGGCGGAAGCGGAAAAGAATTTGCGAATCAATCAACTCTACATTTTGAGTAGCCCCTGATTTACTTTAGCCTTTCTGCTCAAGTTATTTACATTTTTTTATTATTTTGAATTATTTTATGAGCACTCGAATAATTACAAATCCATGTACAACATGATTGAACATGATAGGCCTGGTAGTCACATTTAGCTATTTATTGCTTTATATCATACATATAATGTTGGTCCGCGCCTTCGCTAGCGAGGTAAAATATGTACGTAGGTCAAAAGTAACCTATATCTGTCCATAGGATGAAATTTATGTCCTTCTCAAATTTTATCAAAATCGGTTCAGTGGTTTAAGTGGAAAGTTAATAAACAGAATTACTTTCATACTTATAATATTTAGTGGATTTTTATTATTAAAAAATTATGAATTTTCATTATTTAAGTCCATGAGGCGATAAATTTTCAAAATTCCTTTCTTTGTGTTGACTTTCTTCATTCGAGGAACTCTTGTGCAAAATTTCATGTCTTTTGACTCAACAAGTAGGTTGAACGTTATTCTCAGTAAGAGCGTAATTAATAAGCTTAAGATTTTTATTAATTAAGTATATATAATTACTTACATCCTTATCTCCCTTTGAAAATGTCATAAAATAATTTTAAATGTCAAACATGACTGTGGAAAGTACGATCAGATTTCTCGCTAAATGTTTTCTTTTAAAAGACTAATCATACGATTTTTCATTATCATCAATACATCAATTAATAGAATAGCAATTATATATTTTTAACTTTTATATAATTTTGTACTTCACTTTTGCATAGTAAATGGCACCTATTAAATATGAAATTTAAAAATTTTAAATTTCAAATTTAATAGGTGCCATTTATATATTTATTTAATATATTTTGAAGTAAACTAAATTAGATATCGTTGATATGTATTGGGTTTAGTCTATTTATTCGAAATTATCGCATACAACTTACGCAACCTACCAATCGTTTATCTACTATGTCATATATAATGGGAAATTTTGTATGTTTATGTATGTATGTGTAGATATGTTCCTTGTTTACGCTGTAGCCTTTTGAACGATTTGAATGAATTTAGTACACAGACTATGATGAGACACCTGGAATAACATAATATAATAGGCTACTGGGGAAGTACCCGAATGAAGAGAGAATAAATCGTTAGTGAAACAATTAAATAAAGAAAAGTTAAAGCAAATAATTTCAAATATAAAGTAACTACAATTCAAATCATAAATCGTAAGTTATAATATATATATTATTGTTAGGCTTGTGCTTGACAACAATCAACGCTGGGAAGCATTGATGAGGTCTAGGTTGGAACACGTTTGCCTAGAAGATACCTTGTTACAAAACATATTTCTAAACACATCTTTTATTAAATAGAATCGTATTAATAGTGCTGTAGGCATCAATCGGCTATTTAATTCGTTATTTATATTTACTTAATTGCTATATTTAATTAATACTAAATTATATTTCAAACATCTTAAAATAGATTAGCGTTTTGTTTCCGAACGGGTTTTGTATTATCTTTCCAATTCACTCGTGTGTTTTATTATTTTGTATAAATAATTACTATTTATTACAGTCATAAATTATTTGCATAATTACTTATCCAATATTTAATTAATGTTATACTTATATTCAATATTTAATAATATAACAGAATGTATTATTTCTAATAAGTTGCTTTTTGATCATTCTGGCGTGAGTGCGGGTACATGTATTTAAAGCCGTGTAATGGTGAAATGAGGGTTGAGTTGAATTCAGGCGGTGATAATAACGTTTTGCTATAACGATCCATAAGTGCTGTTCGCCACCTTCGTCTTGCTATCTCGCTGCGCGTCTCATCTCAGAAGTGGGATGGAGGACAAAATGCTCAAGCCATACTTTCGTGGAACTACTCAGGTACACAGTCATATTTTTTTTTTTTTAACTTTTGATATTTCATCTTATGTATAAAAAAAAAAGAATACTATAATGGTAAAAGCAACTGAAGTAATGAATGAATAACTATTTAATTAAACGATTTAAGCGAAAAGTAACTATTTACAAATCATCCGAATCCAACGTGTTGCTTAGTCAAAAAAAATATAGAAGTTATAGCTGATGCTACATACTCGTATGCAACTAGGAAATAAAATTTCTAGTAACTAAAGCTAGAAGCCTTGTGTGACTCCAAAATTGAAATATCTAATAACTAAATCTAGATCTGTGTGCCTAATATAAAATTTCTTAGTGAATAAAATCTAGTAGTTTGACTAGATCTGTGTGAATAACATAAATCTGTGTGAACAACATAAAATGGCTTAGTGAATAAAATCTAGCAATTTGACTAGATCTGTGTGAATAACATAAAATGGCTTAGTAAATAAAATCTAGCAATTTGACTAGATCTGTGTGAATAACATAAAATGGCTTAGTAAATAAAATCTAGCAATTTGACTAGATCTGTGTGAATAACATAAAATGGCTCAGTAAATAAAATCTAGCAATTTGACTAGATCTGTGTGAATAACATAAAATTACTTAGTAAATAAAATCTAGTCATTTGACTTAGATCTGTGTGAGTCTGAAAAAATAACAACATCTAGTATGCCTAGATCTATGTGGCAACAGTTGCTGATAAACATTTAAAACAAAATATTTTGTACAAAGTACTAACCTGCTAATAGTGACCACGAATAGTAAAATATTGACTTAATAAGAAAAAAAAAACAAATAGATAATGTGTAACAAAAAACAACTATTTTATATAAATGCCTTGGAGTTGTAAAGATTTTCTTGCTGTTCTATGTGCTGTTCATTTTAATACAAAGAACATTTACCGTCTTTTACTTCTATTCTTTCCCAGGAGTAGAATATTACTGAAAATTTATAAAATCGCCGTGAGACACGGCTAATGCAGAATGGCCGAATGTTACAAAACATATTTCTAAACACATCTTTTATTAAATAGAATCGTATTAATAGTGCTGTAGGCATCAATCGGCTATTTAATTCGTTATTTATATTTACTTAATTGCTATATTTAATTAATACTAAATTATATTTCAAACATCTTAAAATAGATTAGCGTTTTGTTTCCGAACGGGTTTTGTATTATCTTTCCAATTCACTCGTGTGTTTTATTATTTTGTATAAATAATTACTATTTATTACAGTCATAAATTATTTGCATAATTACTTATCCAATATTTAATTAATGTTATACTTATATTCAATATTTAATAATATAACAGAATGTATTATTTCTAATAAGTTGCTTTTTGATCATTCTGGCGTGAGTGCGGGTACATGTATTTAAAGCCGTGTAATGGTGAAATGAGGGTTGAGTTGAATTCAGGCGGTGATAATAACGTTTTGCTATAACGATCCATAAGTGCTGTTCGCCACCTTCGTCTTGCTATCTCGCTGCGCGTCTCAACCTATTCATTCTTGCCTTGAAGGTACTTATATTAAAGGTGGCAGGAAATACGGTTGCTGGAAGGATGTTCCACACCTTAGCAGTTAGTTTCAGAAACGTAGACTAAATATAATCCAAGCTAAAATATCGGTTACTATCAAATTCCCGAGAACAATAAGGAAGATATATCACTTTTTTCACATTTAATATTAAAGATATATATTAAAAAAATATGTGAAAAAAATAATAAGTTAAAATTAATAAGAAAAACAGCCAATTGTTAATAAATCTTTTATTTTCCAAGGTTAAAGCAAATTTATTCGTATTTACTGGTGCGATTAATCAAAAAATTAATAAAAATCGAACAAGTGCGAGTCTGAATCGCAGACCGACGGTTCCGTAGCATGAAACATTAAAAAAGGTTTATAACTACAAAAAAAAATTGAAATTAAATTTCTTTAGGCGTGACTGAGGGGCAAGTTAATACATTAGAAGAATGAGTGTTGCGAAAGTGAGTGTCAAATCTATTATTATGAGTTTAAAAAAAAATAAAGAGTGCATGCATGAATGTGTACACGCGCAAAAAGTAAATCTTCTGTAGGTTATCGGTACTCTTTATGAAATTCAATTTATGTTTAAAATAATTAGGATAGGTGAGATACTAAAAATAACGCATATTGGGCATATTACAATCATATATTTATAGAATATCATTTAAGGAAAGCATATAATATTATATATCATTTATCAGACAATAGCAATGGTTACCATGGCAACGAACGTACGTACATATTTTCGTAACGCATTCACCAGCTTACTCCCCAAGTCAAGCATGCGTAAAGAAGTTTTACTTTAAAAAATATTGTATTTATATTTTTATAATGATTATTATATATAAAAATATATATTTATTATGGAAGTTGTACTTCTTTTGGCGCGTTAGGGAAAAATGATGAAAGTGAATTTTTATGATGCGACAGAATTAGATTACAGTATGAAGTTATTCTTTAAATCTTCCTTTAGTATAGTGGTAAGCGTAAATGCATTTCCCAACCTTAAAAAAAAGAACACATATTACATAAGTTACGTAAGTTGAAGATTATATTACATAATATTGTTATTAAATTACAAAAGAAGGTCTTTTAAAAATAGGAGAAGTTGCTTGATTTTTTAGTTCTACGTTTTAACACTAACACTGGGCTGACGGTCAGCCTTGCTCTGCTTTCGCGACACACACGTTTCACTGGCACCTACCCTACCACTTACACTACACAAACTGTCATTTTTGTATTGAAGATTAGAAGTGATAGGCGCGCTTTACTCGAACTACTGCAGTGATTCCTACCGCCGCGCCACCACCAACACGTAGCACGTACTATGTACTGGTGAAGGTTATGATATGATGCAGCAAAATCGATCAATTGACTATTTTGTTGAATCGACTTTATTTGCAAGCTGAGATCATTAAATGTCTTATTGAGGTTAGAAACATTTTATTCACTTACTGTTTCAATAAGGATTGAAATATTTATTGAATGATTAACGTCGGTCACCCTTGGAGTATACATCCGCGGTTCAAGATCAATAGTTGTTGTTAATTTTTGATATGAGAATAAAGTAAATTCATCCCCCTTAAGGCCATCCCCCGAGCAAACGACCTTCAACATTCGGCTCTTTCCTTCCCCACCTCACCTCCAGAAAAAATCGTAATAAATACTAGCGACATCTACGGAATAATAGTTAAAACAATATTGAACATGTCATAAAATACAGACCATAGAATTTATAGAGGCGGTAGTGTAATATTCACCGTTGAACCGAAATAGAAATATTTTATTATTATTTTATTTATTTATTTAGTACCTCGGCTACATCATGTCAATCACACACCAAATGACATAATATTTATTTTCTAACAATATTTTTCATTAGAGAATGCACTCTATTATAGAATTTTGAAATGGAAAAATTAAATAAAACAATAAATAGTTATAATATTTTTATGCAACGAAAAATAGCCAAATTACAGTAATTCCAGTACTGATCAGGCGTTCTTTGAACATTACTGTTATTTAATGCTAATGAATAACTGAGTCACAAGTTATTGAAAGTGGCTGCTTTTACCTATTATATAATATTATTTTTTATTTTATAACATTATTTATTATATATGTATAATATTTAATTTATTTATTGTATAATATTATTTATTGTGTATGTCACTTCTATTACATGTACTAAAGTTTACAAGCATTCTTTTTTCATAAGCGAAATGTCATAACAGCCGCAGGCGAACACGAACGACGCTTGTACATCGTATGAAAGGCGGCTGCCGACTGCCGCCCGGCCCCCGCGCAATATCTGACTCGAAAATTTTCTTATAATTTCTGAATATTAGTCCAAAACAGAATTGAAATTGATCTTTAAACAAAAATTAAACGTGTAACATATCTATTTTGAAATGATCTATCAAATGGTGTCAACCATACTTTTATATGAGTTGTAAATTCATGTGTCGATGCAAAGAATAAGAAAAAAATTCACGATTACAGCAATACTTTAGAATTTTATTTCTTTAGTAGTGATGACTTAAAAAACTATATTATTCGTGTAATATGAGCTCAAAATGTTGAAGATAGATATAATTTTTTTTTATTATTTTATATTTATTAAATACTGGCACATTCGCTTCTAAATATCGTCGTAAAACGCGTTTTGGTGGGTGATTGCCCTTAATGGTTGCAAGTGAATAATGCCCGTATTGCTTAAATACATGCTCGTCGCAAATAATTCTGTGTAACTATTGCAATATAAATATTTTTGCAAATTAAGCTCCGTCCATATTTGATAACATACAGAACTAGTAGTTTTACAGGTGTGTGTTATTTGATTAATTAGGCAAAATTTTTCTTAACTACCAAGGTGAAAAATCATCTCTCTATGTTGACACAAATAACTTTGATCATTTTTCAGGCACTTCTGCAACTGCAAACTTTCGATCGAAAAATAAGTGTATTTTCTTAAATTGATTGCTGCGTAATCTGATATTGGAGTAACAGTTATCCTATTATGTTCTACCTGACGAATGATCCCTGCTTACGAGAGGAAACGATATTTCGAAAATTAAATATTGTTTGATTCATCTTAGCTTTAATTCGTAAAACTATATATAAATTATTTAATTCAGTGTGGAAATCGTCCACCGGCAATGTCAAGTCCTTCCGAAGACAACCCGCGATATTATTTACGTTCAGTACGTTTTGTAATTGTTCGGTTGTTAATAAATATATGTTAAATTTCCCGTTTGAATATTGGTAATAATTTTCAAGAGAATGCTTTATATTCGGTGTAAATTTTGTAAATATTGCTGGTTGTAATTACTGAAACTGTAAATTCTTGGTTTAATGATAGATTTCGTAACTCTTACTGCACCGTGTTCGATGACCCACCGTATATACAGTATTTAAATGTTTGTTTATGTATTTATGTTTTTTTTTTCAATTGTTGACTCGGTACTCGGTAACTTAAAAAGTATTTATTATTGTTCTTTATAAGATCAATGTCCTGCTCATATTTTTCAAATATATTTCTATATATCTATACATCAAATTAAGAAATCAAATGTATTTCTATATATAAATAGGCAAAGACAAAACAGGTCAGTCACTTTTTCTCCTCTGTGTGTCAACTGATTTTCTTCTTTTTTTTTCGTTCACGAAGAAACAGCTGGACGAATTTAATTGAAATTAACATAACCTGTAGTAGTATTACTACTTTTAGGCAATCAGGGACGCAATCATCACGCCGAGCGAATCAATACCCTCGATAAATTGAACCGTTAGTATAATAAAATAAATAATATTAAAAATCTAAAATAAATTTCATTACAGCATTTTGTTTGAAACAAAATGTTGTGAATCGTGAAGGAAAATAGTGGAAAAAAGTTTAATTATTCACTAATTTGTGACAGTAATAATATAAATCTGATAACGCACTGTATATACTTTATCAATAAAAACTCATTAAGCAAATACCTACTTTAAAATTTCTATCTTAAATAGTTCTGGACATGGAAGATATATGTTATGGTCTAGACATAAAATGGGACGAAATAATGAAAAAATAAAGGAGAATTTATACAATAAAAAATCACTATACCAGAAAAAAAAAAGGTTTTTTTTTTTTTTAGTACGATTGACAAATGAGCAAACAGACCACCTGATGGAAAGCAGTACCTGTCGCCCATAACACCTACGGTTCATGCACTTAGGTTTTAAGTAACAAAAATGCAGAACCACAGGTGCGTTGTCACTGTGAGGACTAAGATGATATGCCTCTTGCCTGTAATTGCGCTGGCTACCTTATCCTTCGTACCGGAACACAACAATGCAATCATTGCTGCTTGGCGGCAGAAATAAATAAGGGGGTGGTACCCATCCAGTCGGACTCCTCATGCTTGACAGAGTCCTACCACCGGTAAATTATATAATATTACTGTAAAGTTATTAAATAATGCATAAATAGACCAAAAAAGTGGAACTTATTAAATAATCTTTCCAATGATAGGATCAAGAAAACCTATGCTCCGTCAATATTAAATAAAAACTGTCAAATATTATTCACATTATCCATTGTAAGGGATTCCCAGGAAGGCTGCAGGACAGGAAGTCCAGTGAGGAAGTCCAGTCCGGAAGCAGCAGCAACACGAATACCATACAATTTCCGTTTTACAATAAACTTTAGTTTTTAACTAAGCTCCTTAATCATTAACTTGACTATCCCAGAAGGAAGAAAATTTCAAATGAGGTTTCGAATCTATTTTTTATATATTTTTTTTATCTTACCATATTAGATATCGTTACTTTCTTTTTCATTGCTTAAGAGAGATATGGTGTTATAATATTTATACATAGCGTTTGCGAATTTAAATATAAAGGAATAAAAAATGTCAGCGTAACAACAAGAAATACCTGAACCAGGAAAATGAGTTCTACATTTTATTTGCTTTAATTAAAAAAAGAAATAAACATTATTATCGATACAGAGACAAAATCTATAGTTTTTAGAATTTCTGTTTGTTTTTCTGTCTGTCTGTTACCGTATCACGGAAAAACCCCTGTAGGGATTTTGATGAAACTTGGTATGATGATAGCTGGTTATCCGGGTCAACATATAGGATACTTTTTATTGCGGGAACATACCTCATCTCTGAGAAATCTACACTAAACGTTAAAACGTAAGTGGAGACGAACCCGAGCGGAATAAGGGTGAGTCGATACATATAATTAAATTCTAACTGAGTCGAATCCGTACATTACATTGAAATAGTCATTATTATCGATACGGAGGCCGAATCTATAGTTTTTAAAAATTTTGTCTGCCTGTCCGTCTGTCTGCCTGTCTGCCTGTCCGTCTGTCTGTCTGTCTGGGAACGCAGCACGAGAGAACCAGTGAGTAAATTTTGTTATGATGATAGCGGGTTATCCGGGTCAACATACAGGATACTTTTTACTGCAGGAAAATATCTCATTTCTGAGAAAGCTATACTAACCGTTAAAACGTTCCTTGGGAAAAACCCGAGCGAAGCGAGTCGCTAGTTTTTTATAAAGGCTACAACTATTTTATTTTGCTTACTAAAAAAATTTCAATAAAAACCCCTTAAAAAACTTTATACTTCGAAACCGCTGCTTAAGCTCTACTTTGTATGAGAGAGCATTTATACCGTAAAAAAAAATGTTTTTCAAACCTGTAAATTTAATTTACTCTCTTTTTACTTTCTTTATTTTCTTTTCACGCCGGAACAGCTGAACGGGTCTAGATTAAATGTGACTTAGAGATAAATTATAGTCTGGAATAACACATAGGCTACTTTTTATCCCGGAAAAATGTACGGTTCTCGTGGGACAGGTTTGTTTTTGTTTTCCTAGAGGCAAATCTGACGCAAGCGAGAGTGAGCCGCTAGTTTACTATATTATTGATTTGTATGCACAATTCTCATATTAAAATCATTAGCTGTCCTTCTACTTTTCCACAATAAAACGTTACTTTTTTTTCTTCTTCGGCATAGCTGGTACACTGTTTACGACATAACCCGTTTTAAAGTTCAATAAAATATATCCTTAAATGAAATGAAATAAACTTTATTCAATTAGACTTATTTTTTTTCTTTTTCTTTTTTTTTTTTTTTTTTTTTTTTTTTTTTTTTTTGCGGGTAGACACAAAAGAGTAAAGACGTGATTTAATAGCTCCACAATATTTAATACTTTAAAAATAATTATAGTACATATGTATTAAAGTTTACATTATCAGTGCTTAAGTTGACTGTAAACTCACTTTCACACAAACTATCCTCACTGAATAATGGACTCCCCAATTGAGCAGCTGGTGAAGAGCATGGACGAGCTATCATCTATGTTTAATACAAGAATGGTGGAGTTTGAGAAAAACTTGCAACCACCTGGTTCCACTGCTTCTAATCCTACGGTGAAAGCCTTGGCCGCAGAATTTTATACTTTCAAGACATTTATATGGAAATCCCTTGGCATACTGAAGTCTCAGGTGGAGCTTATTGCTCTTGGTTTGGATCGGTTGGAGACTCAATCACGAAGGAAGGTTCTTCTCTTTCATGGCATTAAAGAGGATAAGGATGAAGATGTCTTGAAGAAGATCATGTATGTGTTAACCAACCAAATGAAGTTGTCAGACTCAAAGCCAGATTCAATTGAATCCTGCCACAGGTTAGGTGTAAAAAGGGAATCCGCCAGGCCCATTCTTGTGCGGTTTACGAATATGCAAGTACGTTCCACGGCATGGAAGGCTAAAACTTCCTTGAAAGGCACTAAAACCACTGTAACGGAGTTTTTAACAAAGTCTCGACAAGATGTATTTGTTGCCGCTCGTGGTCACTTTGGGATGAAGAGGTGCTGGTCGGCAGATGGTGTAATAGTAATTCTTCTCCCTGATAAATCCCGAAAAAAAGTTACTTCTTTATCTGAGCTCAAAAAGTTGATCACGCAATATAGTAAAACTGACAATAAATAGCACGGTTGTATTTGTTTATAACTTTTTGATATAGTCGGTTTATAATGTCTATGTGAATTATTGTGACAGAATATAATTTTGTACGCAGGGTAATCACAATATTAAAATTATTTTCGTTAGATTTTGTATTTCAAAACACATTATTTTCTAAATTATTAGTCTGTCAACTATCAGTGTAATAAGTGTATGTCAATTGTCTTAAATGTCATTGACACATATTCACAGATGCAAAATTATGTATTCATTTTTGTTACTCTGAGTGTTAATTTTTAATCGTTGTTCAATTTTTTTTTTCACTGTTTGTTTCTTTTTGTTTTTTTTGTACATTGTTTAAACATGTTTTTTTTTCTTTTACAGTCAACTTATGCATGAGTATAGAATAATATTGTTCCTCCTTTTTTTTTGTTGCTAGTATTTTTAATATATATTTGTTTATTTTATATATATCTTAAAAAATTTTTTTTCTTTTTATATTTATATTATAAGTAATCATTATAATTAAGTATTATGTGCGATAACGAATATTTTTCTTGTTCTACTTCGGATGAGTATGAAAGTGCTGAAAATAGTTTAAACGCTTCTTTTTCGGATGAAGGTACACTTGAAGAAAAACTTTTAAAGGTATTTCCAAATAATTCTAATTTCCTAACCTTAGTGCATATTAACGCGCAGAGCATTCCTGCTCACTATTCAGATCTTCTCACATCTTTTAGTACCGGCGTAGTCGATTGTATCCTTGTGTCTGAAACCTGGCTTAAACCCTCACTTCCATCGACTAATTATTCTCTTCCAGGATATCAGTTTTTTCGGAATGACCGCACTGGTCAGGGAGGTGGTGGCGTCGGAATTTACTTACGCAGCAATATTCCCGCCTGTGTTGTTACCCACTCCATCTCACTCTCGACGGGTTCTCTTGAATATCTTTTCTTGGAACTGGTAATTCACCACAAAAAAATTCTTCTTGGTGTTTTGTATTGTCCTAGCGACAAAATTAATTATTTTCAGGAATTAGGAGATATCCTAGAGAGCCTTGTTCCTTGTTACGATCACGTAATTTACATGGGCGATCTAAATACGTGCTTATTAAAAAATGACTCCAGGACTGAAGCATTAAATGACTTAAACACCTCAGTCAATTTGCACATTCTCCCTTTGAACTCACCTACTCATTACTTTCCTAACTGTCGCCCATCTCTCATAGATATAATCTCTGTCTCTCAACCTACTCTCACTGTTTCGCATGGTCAAATGACTGCACCCTTCTCACACCACGACTTAATTTATCTCGCTTATAAACTGCGTCCTCCAAAGGTGAGAGGCAAGGTTATACTTCAGCGCAATTTCAAGCATATGGATCTGGATCGTTTGAGAGAGGATGCTAGGAATATTGACTGGTCATCAATACTGTCAGCAAATAATATAGATAGCATGGTTGATTCTTTAACTGCTGAGCTGATTAGGTTGTATGACAAGCACGCTCCGGTCAGGCCAGTACGAATGAAACATGCTCCCGCTCCATGGCTATCACCTGCGATCAAGAGGACTATGGCCAAGCGTGATAAGGCCAAATCTAGGAACAAAAAGCATCCATCTGCCGAGAATCTTGATGCATACAAAAAATTACGTAACATCTGCAACAGAATGTGTAGGGATGCCAAACGCCGCTATATTCACTCAACGATTCGGGATCTTTGTCAAGCGCAAGTTTGGAGATTCCTATTGTCACTGGGTGTGGGCAAGGCCTCAGAAACTTGTCAAAGTTCTGTGGATCTCAATACTTTAAACTATCACTTTACCACTCCACCCATCACCGTAGATTCGCATACAAAAACTGAAACTCTTTCATTTTTATCGAACCTTTCCCCCCCTGACATACCACCATTCGTTTTTGAAACAGTCTCAGTAGATGATATAAAGAAGTGTGTCCGCTCCATTTCCACAAAAGCCATTGGTAGTGACGACCTCAGCCTTGACATGGTTCTTCCGGTACTGGAGGATATTGCACCTGTGATCACTCACATTATTAACTTCTCATTCACACGCAATATCTTCCCGTCATCATGGAAGAAAGCCTTCGTCATACCCCTACCAAAATCCTCGAATCCTAAGTGCCTCACTCAGTACCGTCCTATATCTATCCTTCCTATCCTATCCAAAGTCATAGAATCATTAGCGCATAATCAACTTTACTCCTATCTATCTCACAATAACCTCTTATGTCCCTATCAATCCGGTTTCCGCCCCTCCCACAGCACAGTTGGTGCACTGCTGAATATCACGGAGGATATTCGTGATGCTATGGATAAAACCAAGCTCACCGTGATGGTCTTACTTGATTTTAGCAGTGCTTTCAATTCTGTTGATCTCGACATCCTTATTGAAACTCTTCGTGCGGTCAACATTTCTACTACTGTTTTAGACTGGTTTCACTCTTATCTCTTCGGACGCCAGCAGTGCGTGAAGACCAACGATGCATCATCGGATTGGCTAGATCTTACTGCTGGTGTACCTCAAGGCGGCGTACTTTCTCCCCTTCTTTTTTCAATCTTTATTAATAACATTTCAAAAGTCATTTCTTCTCCCTTCCATCTGTATGCAGATGACTTACAAATATATCGACACTGTGAGCTGACCGAGTTGCATGAAGCTATTGATGCATTGAACTCGGATCTTGTCCGGGTCCAAATGTGGGCTGAGTCTTTCGGCCTTCTTGTGAATCCCTGCAAGTCACAATCCATAATTTTTGGCAGTAGTAGGCTGAGAGGTAAAATTGATTGGACCTCAACACCTACAGTCCAGTTTTCTGGTGTTCCAATCCCCTACTGCAATAAAGTAAAAAATTTGGGTCTAATTATGGATTGTAACATGACCTGGGTGGCTCATGTCAACGAGGTCAGCAAACGAATGCATCACACTCTTCACTCTCTCAAGCGTCTCCAATTTTTCCTCCCTTTCACAACCAAGATTATGCTTGCTCAGTCCCTTCTTCTCCCCATACTCGACTACGCTGATGTGTGCTATTTGGATGTGACTGAGGAGCAACTTAACAAATTAGAGCGTCTTCAAAATCTAGCTATTCGTTTTATATTTGGCTTGCGTAAGCATGACCATATTTCCAACTTTCGTGCTCAACTTAAATGGCTCCCAATCCGACTTCGCCGTGATATGCACATCCTTTCGTTCCTCTTCAATATTCTTAATGACCCAAATGCCCCTTCATACCTTTGTTCCCGCTTCCAAATTCGCCCTACTCCCTCACGTTCTAGACGGCCTTGCTTCACTGCGATGCTTGACATACCCAAGAGCAACACAAAGTTCTTTTTTAAATCTTTTTCGGTTTACAGTGCATTGCTCTGGAACAAACTCCCGAAAGATATCAAATTAAGTCCCTCTATAACTGCTTTTAAAAAGAAAATAAAACAGCACCTTCTCTCCCAAGTTAATCCACATTTATATTAACTACTATTATTATTGATTATATTATATAGATATGTATTTGTGTATGTAGTAGTATGTACATATGTTATAGTATATAGTATGTATAATATTTTATTATATATTTATATTTTATTTATTTATTTAATTATTTATACTTTAGTAACTGCACTTGCCTAACTAAGCCTGCTTTTTAAATCTACCTCTCTAACTCACTTAGGTTGACTGGAAGAGATCTCTTCTAGAGATAAGTCCACCTTTGCTAACTAATTTTATTGTTTGTTAATTTCTGTATTTTACATATAAGTGCAATAAAGAATAGTATTATTATTACAAGCATTTTTGAATATAATATATACCTAGCGAAATTAAAGGTATGTTTATTGGTTTTCCCTTTTTTTGTTTGCTAGAAGTAGATTTTGAATCGGCTACTTTTAATATCATTAGATCTCGTGAGGTAAAGTTCTTTTGTAAAGAGTTTATATATTATTTTAAATTTTATATATTAATCTTCCATATAAATACAAAATGAAATGCCGTTCGTTGTTAGCGCAACACTTGAGAACGGCTGGAATTATTTAAGTATCGTTAACGTTCATAAGTCAGTCTGGTTTTTTTGGGAAAAAAAATGCAAAAGTTGTCCAGAAAATTGGAATGTAGGAAGTCTTTTCCTACATTGTTATTTCCTGCGTACTTTTTTCCATAGATTTTTTATACACTTAAAGACCAAAAAACTTTGGACACGACGTCTGTTAGCTCAGTTAGTAAATACCGACATAAAACAAAGAAAAATATTCCTTATTTTAAATGCATCATATATTATTCTATTTTTATACAGATACAAATACAATCTTTGCTAATCTATACTACTTACTTATAAAGCTGAAGAGTTTGTTTGTTTGTTTGGTTGAACGCGCTAATCTCAGGAACTACTAATTTAATTTGAAAAATTCTTTTTGCATTAGATAGCCCGTTAACTGAGGAAGGCTATAGGCTATATATCATCCCGGAAAAATGTACAGTTCCCGTGGGATAAATTTGTTTCTGTCTAGAGACGAACCCGAAGCGAAGCGAGGGTGAGTCGCTAATATGTATATATGGTCTGTGCTAATACTAAAGGCTAAACTCGCAGTTAAAATAAAAAACTAAAAAAATTTAATATAATTAGCAAAAATTAACAATGATATTATTGTTTTTATGTCAAAATATTTATAGTGAATTAAATAATTATTTGAACAGAAGATGTGTACCTATTTAAGTTTTTGTTGTAATAATAAGTAAGTTTGCGCAACGTATAAAACTAGGCGGTTTACTGACACTCGATCAGTCGTATTTTCGACGTCGGACAAACTAGTTAACTTTATGTAATTTAATTTATAATATATTATAAAATAATATAATATAAAATTAGTCTTAATATTTGTTTATTAAATTAATATTTTAATAATATTTATTACAATGCGTGTGATTTTGTGTTTCGCGGCGTTAGCCTGTTTTGTAACCGGCGGGCTAGCTGGGAAGTTACGTGAGTAGCCTCTTTGTATTTTTTTTTAATTTCCATCCATTATTAGTGCGAAAAATAATAATATTTTTTTTATTGACTGAAAAGTGACTAGACATTTATCCTTTTACCCGGTAATACTAGAATATTGCAAATAAGTACTATATTTTATATTGTTTCCTGCCAGACAATAGTTGAAACATAAATTTATTTAAGGAATTTATAGATTATTAAAATAAATAATAAATATTCTTCGATTTTCTCTATTCTCTATATTCACAAACACAAACTGTGTAGTGATACTACATTTAAGTCACGTCCAAGAAAACGTTAAAAAAGCTTATATAAGCTATACTTGTTCATGGACATAAAAATTTATAAAAGCTTATTACAAAAGAAAAAAATAGTGCGTACCCTTTACGCGCAGTTGAAGTAAAACTTCTTTGGTGATGTGGCAGATACCGCAGTTAAATTAAAACAAATCAAAATATAAGTGTAATATTTTTTTAATGATTATATTTATATTTTGTATGTATTATATTTATATTAACGGTTAGTGTAACTTTCATCCCAGTCTTCACCCCCTTAAGGGATGATTTCTGGGATGAAACTTATGTCCTTCCCAGGAACTCAAACTATCTTCATACCAAATTTATTTAATAATATTAAAACATATTAATAATTATTAATAATAAATATATATTTTTATAATTAATGATGTTTATAAAAATATAATATTATTTTAAAATAATTAATTTCTTATAAATTTATATGTTACTAGCGACTCACGCTCGCTTCGCTCGCGTTCGTCCCTAGGTACGTTTTCACGGTTAGCTATGCTTAGGTATACATAAATAGTAGCTTGCTACTCCTAAGATATTCATTAAAATTATATAGCGATTTACCCTCGTTTTGCTCGGGTGCGTAGGCCGTACGATTTTGTTCATAATTTCATGGTTTTTAATTTTTTTGCGGAACCCTGATTCTTTTTCTAAAATAAAAGTAGCCTTAGTTACTCCCTATAACATGAGCTATCTGCCAGTGAAAGTCCCGTCAAAATCGGACAAGCCGTTTCGGAGATTAGCCGGAACAAACAGACAGACAGACAGACAAAAATTGTAAAAAATGTTGTTTTGGTATATGTACCGAGTATACATCCATATGCACTTAGTAAAAAGCGGTTATTTTAATATTACAAACAGACACTCCAATTTTATTTATCTGTATAGATATAGATGAGTGATAAGTGTTGTATTCGTCGCAGAAACTCTAGCCCGGTCGTGCATATAACAACGCTTAATGATTTAAGAAAGATAGTTTTCATATTTCAAGATGTTATGATGTTATGTTAACTCTCATTATAGTTTATAATCGATTTGTATTGATATTTTTATTGTTTATCGATTTCCTGAACAATGGTCTGTACTTAGTATTAATATATTGTATGTATGTATGTATTCAGCCCTTTTTAACATCCCACTGCTGGGCACGGGCCTCCCTCCAATACGATGGGAATCAGGCCATAGTCCACCACGCTGGCCAAGTGCGGGTTGGCGGACTTCACATGTCTTTCGAAAACTTGCTAGGTTTTCTTAGATATGCAGGTTTCCTCACGATGTTTTCCTTCACCGTAAGGCAAGTGGTAATAACGTTAGAAATGATTCGCACATGAAAATATCAGAGGTGCGAGACCCGGGATTTGAACCCGCTTCACTCGGTTTTCCAAGCGAGCGCGTTACCACTGGGCTACCACTGCCTGTTAATATATTACTGCTTATTATTTATTTTAAAAGAGCATGTTTTCACGATATTACTTATCATTTTTTAATATTAATTTGTATACTTTTTGTTATGTGATTTGAGCTCTTGATTGTTATTATGAAGTGGATATTTTTGACTATCGTGTTTGTTTCCAATTATGAGTGATACTTAATACACTTTACAGAATGAAAATAAATACATTTTTTCGAAATTTAATACAACGGGATAATGATATAGTTTGTTTGAGATGTAGTTGCACGACAGTATATTTGACACTGTTGGTTCTTGCACTTCGTGTACAGAAGTATCAGGTGTTATCACTCACGCGATGATAAAATAAAAAAAGGCTTTTTTCCGAAAGAATGATAAATTCCTAATCAGTAACATTTGTCACACAAATATAATATTTTTATGGTAAACTAGCGAATCACCCTCACTCCGCTCGGGTTTAAGATATTTTCCCGAAATAAAAAGTATCTTATATGTTAACTAGCTATTATCATACCACATCAAAATCTGTTCAGTAGTTTTCTCGTAATACGTTCCCAGACAGACAGACAATTTTTTTTAAAACTATAAATTTGTTCGCTGTATCGATGATAATAACTTTTTCAATAAAATTTTCCAAAAAATATTTAATGTACAGATTCGACTCAGAATTTTATCTAATATATAAATACATATCTCGTGTCACAGTGTTTGTGGTCGCACTCCTGCGAAACGGCTCGACCGATTTTAATGATTTTTTTTTTGTATATTTGGTAGGTATGACAATAGTTCGTTAAGTATTTTTCACCCTCCTAGCCCCACCCCCATTTTTAAGTAACTAGGAGCGAATTCGAGCGAAGCGAGGTAGAGACGGTAGTATAGAATAATTTTATATACTTGTTAATTAACTAAAACCAAATTATTTTTACTTTTGATTTATTTTATTTAAAATTATGTTGTTTTATATCTTGTTAACTACAGTACTATAATAATTCCTTACTATAATATGTAGGTAATTAAGATTATTATTATGAATGCTGTGTACACATGTTATTAATTTGAATGTCTGTTTTTTTGTGTTGACTTTGATTGTATTAAATTATTTTAACGTGTGTATGCTTATTAGTGTGCTTAATAATGAATATATAAATAAATACTTAAAAACATAAACTTTGAATATTTGACATTTTAATTGAAACTTTTGGAAATGAAAAATCAAAATATCCGTGAAAAAATCATATCAAAAATAAACAAATGCTTGTCAAAATCGAAGCAGTATTACGTTAAACCAACTGAAAGATAGTTGAATGGCTTTAGCTAAACATGTGGGAGTAACATTTTTTAAATTACACACTCTAATAACATTGATAACGATGTAACTTGTTTTAATTTAGTCTGGTGCTATTAATTTTTTAACTTAAAAACTAGATTTTTGTATTATTTAAAAATGATAAAGATGAAGAAGAAAGATTTTATTACAATATTATTCAATAATACCAGTTTCACGATTTTTGTATGGTAAAATGGCTATCATAAATATTTTGTATTGACGTCATAATATGTAATATATTTTAGCGAGAAATTCTTGTATATTTATTTATTTATTTATTTATTTATTTATACCGGCGCTCTCGGAAACGGCTCAAAACGATTTCGCTGAAATTTGGTATGTGGAGGTTTTCGGGGATGAAAAATCGATCTAGGTTAGTCTTATGTCTGGTAAATCGCGTGTTTTCGAGTTTTTATGTGGTTATCTTACGCATTATTGTACGCAGAATATGATCGATAATTTCTTACCCTCAGACATAAGCATCATTCAAATCAATTCAACAGTCTAGCGACCAAGACGCTTGAAGTAACTTAACGGCTTTTTTCCCAAATCACATTTTCTGGCATTTATTATGACTTTTGAATGTAAACACAAAATGTGTATGCATGTAGCTTTCTATTGGTGAAATAATTTTCAGAATCGGATCAGTAGTTTCAAATATCTACATACAAACTTAAAAAAATTACCTCTTTATAATATTACCATAGATAAATATTAACTTAGCTTTCTTTTAATTTTAATTCAAAATTGCTTGTAAAAGTCAATTTTAATAGCTTCCACTATACCTATTATTTTGTTCAATGTATACAAAAACTTAACAAATTATATACCAAATCCTTTCTCTTGAATCACTATCAATTAAAAAAATCGCATCAAAATCCGTAGCGTACATAGTTTTAAAGATCTAAGCATACATAGGGACAGACAGACAGCGGGAAGCGACTTTGTTTTATACTATGTAGTGATGGACTTATCATTTCGATAAAATATTTTTGTATTTGTTGAATATTATTTGAAATATATGTAGTTATATTTCTGGCCTTAAAGGTCGGAAAATATTTCGGTTGTAAATGCAGATATTAGGTATTATGTTAGGTAAATAAATGGAATTTCAATGACAGTCCTTACTCACCTTGTTTACGCTACTATTTGTTTTCGACATCCGCGTTGTGTTTGTTGTCGGCAGTCGCAATGGTCATGGCTACTGAGATAATCTCATTATGTAGATAGATGTTTAGACATGTAGAAGGCCTTTTAAGCTTTAAAAAGGAAAAAAAAACTATACACTCTCAAAAAACTAAACTATTAACCCCAAAAATACACTTTTTTAGGGTCCCGTACCCGATGGGTGCTTCTATTCCCACTATAAGATTAAATAATAAAAAACCAAGATGGCGAACTTGTAAAAGGTTGCCATGCAAATTAAAAATAATGATGATGGTACAGAACCCTTCGTGCGCGAGTCCGACTCGCAGTTGACCGATTTTTTTATTTCAAATAGATTTTTTATAAGCACTTTTGAATCGTCACTTTTTAAACATTAAATCAAATGTCAATATTGTAAGTGAGGAAACTACTTCTAGATATGAAGGCAGTTCTGCTGGAAAGTTAACAAATAAGTAATAACCAATGTCCAAAGTCAATAATCCACAATCTATGCATTTTTGTAGTACACTTTACTGAGAAACAATACACTTTCAGGTTTGGGCTTTGACATTGTATTTTATTTTCATGTCTAGGTGTGTTATCAATCATAAAAATAATATTTTATCCAAATTAAAAAAAAATAGAAGATATAACAATTTTGATTAATTAGATTTTTATTTTATGACTAACGCCATCTATAAGAAAACTAAAAAAATACTTTTATAGTATAAATGGAGCATAACTTGACAATTAGCTTTCGCGATTATAATTTATAAGTTACTAGCAAAACCCGCGGCTTCGCTCGCGCTAAAACTACAACAAAAAAACTTTAAAAAGGTAGATTTCATAAAAATTTTCATCCCTTATTTTATCTCCTTATGGGATGAATTTCAAAAAACGCTAAAACACGTATTTATTTAATTGTATTGAAGAGCATTAATACCAAGTTTCAAGAAATTCTGATGGGTTGTGTTATAACGTGTATTTCCGTGGGAATAAGATAATCTACCGCGGTAAAAAGTATCCTTTATGTTGACCCGGATATACAGCTATCATCATACCAAATTTCATCAAAATCCCTCCAGTGGTTTTTCTGTGATGCGGTAACAGACAGACAGACAAAAATTCTAAAAACTAGATTCGGCCTCTGCATCGATAATAATATCTATTTCAATAAGATTTTCCAAAAAATATTTAAGGTACAGATTCGGCTTAGTTAGAACTTTATTATATGTATAGATTTATTTCAGGCAATATTTACAAATGTAAACAGAGGCCCATAGCATAAAGATACATCTATTGGTTTAACATATGTAGCGTTTTCAAGAGTAAAAACAATTGAAGGATTAGCGTTATATAAACGATACCCTTATAATAGATCAAGTGGTATCAAAAACTCATATATTTTAAAATGTAGAAAACAAGAAGAAGTTGGTATGAGAAATTTTATGTTTGGATAAAACTAGCAGCATTAAAAATCACGAACAAACTTCTTACTTTTATAGATTGTTCTTTTTATTTTCATGAAATAGAAATCAATAAAAACTATTTGTCGTATGAATTATTCACAGAATGTTAATAATCGATAAATTAAAAGTTAATTCTCTTTAAAAAACTCCCTTCAAAGTGACTAGTTAGAAAACTTCGCGAGCCCTTCTAAAGCACCGCTTTTTTGCTAGTAAGATTTTTACATTTAAATATTAAGTGCTTAGCAACTTAAATAAATGCAAGATGTAACGTTAAAATTATATAGTTTTTTGTCTGTTGCCGCGAATTATTGCCAATTCACTAAAATAATAACGTGTAATTACATATGATTGTCAGTTTGTATAGTATTCAAATGGGCTCTTCTTTAGGAATTATGATTGAGATACTTATTACAGAGTTCAGTTTGAAGTAGGTGGGCTTGTTTAATGCTTTTTTGTTACTTTTATGTAAGCTATTAACAAGAAAATTATTAAAAAAAATGAGTGCGTGTAACCTTCACGGGCGGTAGAAATAAAACTTGTTTGGCAAATGTCATAATTAAATTAAAACAAATCAATAATTAAATAAGGCATGTTAGAAATATTATAATTAAGTAATTAAAAGTGAAATGAATTAAGTTTTATTGCAACTGAAATTAATGTGTATTGAGCCCTTTTTTAACGTCCTACTGCTGGGGGTGGGCCTTCAATACGAGGTCCATACTACATGGTCCACGCTGGGGCCAAGTGCAGGTTGGAGAACTTTAAATGTCTTTCAAAAACTTGCTAGGTTCTCTCAGACATGCAGGTTTCTCACAATGTTTTCCTTCACCGTAAGACAAGTGGTAATCATATCGGTAATTAATGATTTGCACATGAAAATATCAGAGGTGCGAGACTCGAGATTTGAACCCGCATCACTCGGTTTCCCAAGCGAGCTCGTTATCACTGGTCTACCACTACCTTTTAAATTAAATTAGTTGAACTGCGTTAAATTAAAATTAATATATAAAGTTATACAAGTACTAGTTTTTTAGACATAATCCATTATGTAATACTTTTTATTCAATTCAATACTTTTGTTTATAACATTGCGCATCTATAATGTCATTTGTGAAGTTACTTAAAGAAAAATATATATTAATATAGGTTATTCAATCCATGTCAATGAAAACCACAATTTATAAATGAGAATAGGTACCTAACAATGACTAGTATAGTATTATATGATCTAGATATTATATGATCTAGATAGATGATGCAGCTATTTGTCTTACACCAGGAAATGCTCTTTAGAATTATTCATATTATAGGCATTTTTAACAACTTCGTTTTTAAATAAACAAAGTAAACAGCACCTGGGCGACCGAGCTTCGTTTGGAGTTCTTTTTTGTTCTATCGTATTTTTTAGATAAAAAAAACTAAAAACTTGAATAAATACAAAAAAGAAAACAACAGTAAAAACTTTGTATTCCGACCGGGACTCGATCCCGGGCATATTTGTGTTATCTAACTTGCGCCTTGACCGCTTTACCACGATGCTTACATCCATCCGAGTGTAAGAAATTATCGACCTTATTCTGCGTAGAATAATGCAAAAGAAAACCGCATGAAAACTCGAAAACACGCGTTTTCCCAAACATGTGACTAATCTAGATCAATTTTTCGCCCCCGAAAGCCAATATATCAAATTTCAGCAAAATCGTTAGAGCCATTTCCGAGATCGCTGCTATAAATAAATAAAGGTATAAAGATATAAATACACAAGACTTGCTCGTTTAAATATATAAAATTAGATTAATGTTTTAAAATGATATATATTCCTAAATGTCATATGTTTTTAACTATATATATTTTTATTTCTCTTCCCGGACAGTTGACGTAAATATATGAATAATAATATTCAACGTCTAGGATATTGTATACAGCCCTTTTTAAAGTCCCATTGCTGGGCACGGGCCTCCCTTCAATAACGGCAGTGTTAGCCCAGTGGTAACGCGCTCTATGGGAAAACTGAGTGTAGCGGGTTCAAATCCGGGTCTCGCACCGCTGAATTTTCATGTGCGAATCATTTCTAACATGATTGCCACTTGCCTTGCGGTGAAGGAAAACATCGTGAGGAAACCTGCATGTCTAAGAAAACCTGGCAAGTTTTCGAAAGACATGTGAAGTCCGCCAACCCGCACTTGGCCAGCGTGGTAGACTATCAACCGCGGTGAAGGGCGCTACCCAGACGGGGCCGCTCTCCGTTGAGCGGAGTTGCGGCCACCGGGAGCGGGGCCGCTTCAGCGGTCTTGCGACCGGAGGGCGGGGACCGGTTGCGGGACTGTGTGGGAGGGCAGGCTCGTAACCGGTAGAGGGGAAGGCCGCGGTGGGAGAGGAGTGCCGGTATTTCGGTGCGCCGTTCTCCCTGCCCCCCGTAGCCTTGATGGGGCTGCCACCGTCTTCGATGGCAGACGCGGTGGGGCTGCAGGGGAAGAGGAGTGTCGGTGTTTCGTTGCCGCTCGCCCTGTCCTCTGCAGCCGTGTGAAGGGAGCCCACTTCGGTGGGCGGATTGAGGCCGCTCGACGAGGCTTCCGTTTGCGAAGCCACGACGATGCGGCCACCGATGGCGGGACCGCTTTGGCGATCCCGTGATCGGACGGGGGGTGGGGCCGGATGCGGGACTGTGTTAATAGGCCCGCAACCGGTGGGAGGGTAGCGCTGGTGCCTCGGTGCTGGCCACCCCGCCTTCCGCGGTCTGGACGGGGCCGCCACCGTATGATGGCGGACGCGGTGGGGCTGCAGGGGAGAGGGCTGGTGTTTCGATGCCGTTTCCCTGTCCTCTGCAGCCGAGGTAGTGTTGCCCACTTCGGTGGGCGGTGAAGGTGCCAGAGGGCGGTCGGCTAGGGGAGGCCGGCCGTCCGCTGTTCTGGCTAGAGGAGGCCGTCAGGGGTGGTCGAACATCTCAGCCCCTGACACGGAGACGGGCCTTAGCAGGCGTTCGCCGTCGGGGTCGCGGAAGAGTCTTTTTGGTACCCGCGGCCCCGGCCTTATGGCGACGAGGAGGAGTTTGGTCAGGTTTTTAGTGGGTAGGCTGCCGCACATCGCAGCAGGAGTCCCACATAACCCGACTCGCTTCCCCACTGGTGAGCGGGTACCCGTAACAGGGGTTGCGTGGTGGACTATGGCTTGATCCCTCTCGTATTGAAGGGAGGTCTAGGATATAAAGTTATTAAATTTAATTTATACTTAAATATTTTGAAGTTATCAATTTTCATCATTAAAATACCACAGATCATAATATACTATACTACTTTGAAGAAGAAGAGAAATAAGTACTTTTTCGAAAGTAGTCAAAAATAGAACTATTCTTTTGTATATTATCTTCCACCTATGTATATTTAATATTTGTCTATTTAATTTAGGTTAAAAAGCATCAATTTCAAGGGCAAAATAAAAAATACGCTCTATATATTTTTATATTTTACTGTTTTATATACTCACCTATAACACAATACTTAAAAAAAGAAAAAGTATATCTGCGTAATGAACGCATGAAACCATATCAAAATAAGAGCGATACATGTCATGAAAATAGAATATAGTATTCAGACTTGTCCTTATAAAGTCTTGACCGCGCACAAAGACGTACACTAAAACTATCTTTTCGGAATTTTTCGCAGATTTATTTCGATTTTTCTTCCCGGGAGAAGTTCCCCGAAAAGTCTACAAAAAATACGCAAGAAGGTCCAAAAAAATAGTTTTATTTAAAATGTCAAATATTTGCGTAAATCTAAGAAAGTATTACACTAAACTAGTACGTAATAAACAAATCTGTAATAAAAAACACAACATAAATCCGGCGGAAATGGCAATAAAGGAAACACTGAAATACTATTACTTACAGTATTTCAGTACATGTGTACATCTAGTATTTATTATTCATTGTCTAAATTTGAATAAATTTACTTTTAGCATATGTATATAAGTGGTAGGTACTATTCGAAACTATGTTGTACACGGAAGGAAAATCTTATGTAGGTACACCATTAAACTATGTTTTTCTGATTTCTAAAACTTCCCGATAATTAGTCTCGATAAATCATGTTTAGTTAAGGAAAACATGACGACACGTTTGGCTCAGTTTGTAGTGACCCTACTTGCTGTGTCAGCGGTCGCGGGTTCGAACCCCGCTGGGGGCATTTATATGTATGATGAGCACGAATGTTTCTACTCCAATCATGGGTGTTAATATTTATAATGTGTATGTATTTAAAGTTATATATGTGTAGTGTATCAACTATCTGGTATACATAACACAGACCTCGTATCTTACCATGGAACTAGATGGCGCTGTGTGTTAATGTCCCAACATATTTATTTATTTATTCTTTAATCTACATCATAAAATAGTCCTCCTACTAAAGCATGGCAATACTAATCCTTTATTCATTTATTTACAGCATCATTCATCAAAGCCTGTTCAGCGTCAGACCCAAACCTTAACCAATGTATTGAAAAAATGATTAATGAAGCTGGGCCCAAGTTCGCTCATGGTATTCCCGAGCTGGGCATCAATTCTCTAGACCCTGCTGATATCGGCAAAATTGTAGTTAACAACCCCGCCTTAAAGATTACCTTAGATGATACCGTCGTCACTGGGTTGGCAGGATTCAAGCTTAATTCTTACAAGTAAGCCACTAAGTGATTTAAAATAACTCGAACGTTTGTAATATTATAATTTGTTTTTACTACTTAGTAAACATACTTACCTGAAAAATGGATTTCCCAATTTTTCGCCCACTTTTTCCATCCTTTTTCATCGGACTATTAGACTAAGATCTCGATCTACATATGTATATGGTGGAGCAATGAACTTCTTGAATTTATCTGTGTATACCTGAATGTCAGGTAATGTGGATTCAAAAAAGGTCTTCAAACGTATGATGGCATTTTCAACAAGTCTTTTACTATTGATTGATACTAATTTGTCACAGGAAAAGAGTTTTTATAATTTAAAAACTTCTAAGCTTTGTAACAACCCCACTGGGTCGTAAGTTAATGTTATGTATAAAAGAGTGAAGGATCCACCACATAGATCTGAATCTCCTACTATATATTATAAAATACTTAAAATGCCGAATCGATCCAACCGTTCTCTAGTGATTCACTTACCTACAAATGAAAAGTATTTCATTTTTATTTATATATACCTAGATTAGTATGAATTTCGTTTACAAAAGCAATTTTTTTTAATAATAAATAATTTAAATATGAATAACAAGAAGATGTGAATTGTGTTAATAAATATTAAAAAAATACATTTTTTATTTTTAGAATTAACACACAAAAAGGAAAAGCTGTGCTAGACTTTACCGCCAACGTGACGCTTAAAGCAAATTATGACATGGACGGCAAAGTTATCTTCGTCCCAATCAAGGGCAACGGCCAATCGAGGATCAAGATCAGTTAGTATTGTTATTTAGAGTTATACATTAATTTCAAATCTTTACGAAAGTTGTAAATTACTGTGTAACAATAAATTAACTATTAGAGCACTATATCCAAATGAAAAAAAATATTACGTGAAATTAATATTTGCCGAGACTAACCCGGGAGGGGTTAGGTTAGGTTAGAGAGATTGAGTGAGATTTTGCTCGACCTCCCCCCCAAATGCCTCACGTAATTAATGTATGCCCCCTAATTCGTTCGATTAACATAAACTCTTTTAAAAAATTGAAGTGGATTGTTATTTTTTTATTTTCAATAAAAAAAAATAAGAATTGAAAGTAGCTTATTAAATAAGAGACATATATATTTTTATAAAGAGTAGAAAACAATTTTTAACAGATTTTATAGTTATAATAAACTAACAGTAGGTACCGGCTTCACCCGCGTTCAAACTTCCGATCGCTACCAAACTTCACAGGATCACTCGCTGGGTTAATGTAACAATTGCCTAAAAATTTTATCAAAATCGCTTCAATCCACACACACACACCCAGTGCTACAAGGATGATTTAGGCACGTGGCGGAAATCAGAACTAACACCGCCATCTTGTAAAGCGTTACTTTTGAGAGAAGTTGGAGTTGATTTTTGTTGTGGATATTTCTTGCTTTTATTCCAATAAAAATATCTCAAAACATGAAGTGGTGTTAGAGAAGTTAGGAGGTTTTTTTTCTATAAAAGAAAAACCCTAATTTCACACCCACGCCCTCATGTCAATGTCACCTAAGTGCCAAATGATCCTTGTAGCACTGTCGATTTTTATATATTACATATACAAATATAGAAGAATAATAATATTTACCTTTTTCAGCAAATTTGAACATTGTAATTAAATACGATTACAAAACGGTCGATGGCTACTGGTTAGTAACAAGCCACAAGGACTCGTATAAGATGGATGGAGCTACTTTTAAATTCACAAACTTATTTGGCGGAAATAATAAACAGCTCGGTAAGTCACGATTATGATGTAAAAAATTCAAACCAAACAGCTAATTCTAAGCTACTTATATTTATCAATTTTTTTTTTCTTCCCAACTGTAAATTTTATAAGCAAAGGTAAAAATAGCATCTAGTTTTTTTTTTTATTGTAAAAAATAAATGAAAATTTATATATAGATACCTAAACTAATAATAAGTGATACGTTCATTTATGATATTTATTGCCAAAAGGGAAAGTGCAAATTTGTAAATTGTAATAGCTTATTTTAGTCATTTTTTTAGTAAAAATATGTATTCAATGCCTTTTTTATTGTCTGACTGGTGAGCAAGGGGTCCCTTCAATACGAGGGGGATCAGGCCATAGTCCACCACGCTGGCCAAGTACGGGCGTACTTCACATGTATTTCGAAAATTTGCTAGTTTCTCTCAGACATTTAGGTTTCCACACGATGTTTTTCTCCCCCATAAGATAAATGGTAATCATGTTGGAAATGATTTGCAAATGAAAATATCAGAGGTGCGAGACCCGTGATTTGAACCCGCTTCACTCGGTTACGCAAGCGAGCGCGTTGCCACTGGGCTACCACTGTCTAACTTTTAGTAAATACCTATTATACATGAAATATAAGTGAATATAGTTAGTCCACATAATGCCATTCTCAAATAAAACTCCACTCAAAAATTGATCAGAACCGAAAACACTTCCCTAGCAATGACTCTTCAACCTAATGAACCGTAATATATCTATATTTTCTCACTTATTTTTGGTACTAAAAATCTATACATATAATAAAATGCTAAGTAAGCTGAATCATTACATTAAATATTTTTTGGAAAATCTTATTGCAATAGACATTATTATCGATACAGAGGCCGAATCTATAGTTTTTAGAATTTTTGTCTGTCTGTCTGTCTGTCTGTCTGTTACCGCATCACAGAAAAACCACTAGAGAGATTTTGATGAAATTTGGTATGATGATAGCTGGTTATCCGGGTCAACTCTCTCATCTCTGAGAAATCTATACTAAACGTTAAAACGTATATAGGGACGAACCCGAGCGGAGCGAGGGTGAGTCGCTAGTATAATATAATCAACAAATTTGATCCATAGATCAACAATAGATAGAGAGGACTATTTTAATTGCATAATAGATTAATTTTTACTTCATTATAACATTATTTAATAATGAAAATTGTGTAGATAATCTACAATTACATTACGTAACTTATAGTAAATGTAGAATAATGTATATTTCATAAAACTAATGCGATTTAGATACCGACATACTATTTGAAATGTCCTCACTTGATACAGACATAAGATATATTATATAAAAACAGTAACATTAACCATTACATAAAAGAACACAAACATTTTAACTATACATTCATTACAGCGGACACAACCCATACATTCTTAAACGAAAACTGGAGCATTATCATGCAAGAGATAGCGCCTCCTGCTATCGATCAAGTCATCGCCGCGTGTATTGCAGAAGTAAAGAAGCTGTTCAAAGGAGTTTTAGCTGAAGAGTTGCTCCACCCGTAAATGGTGAATTTTGGATTTACAACTTCATTTTGTCAAATTTATGAAGTTTTTTAAATTATTCCTTAACATTTAAACTGGGATTCGTATTATATAACATTACTAACAGTACCTATATTATAACATTTGCAACTAATTTTACTTAACAAAAAACTAACACATTTTATTCCGATTTACAATACAATAATTCAGTGTTATTAAAACTGCTTTAGAGCTTAGAAAAATTGTATTTGAACTTTTACCTACTTATATTTTTAAGTATAACAATTTATTCTTTCATTTCGATTTTGAGAATTTAATAATATTATTTATTACAAAGTTTTTGGAATTAAATGGTTGCAGGCGTTACATATATATGTAGCTTATATAAGCTTAACATGAAATGAATCATAATATAATTTAAACTTTCAGCGGATATAATGCACGTGGTGATCAATGAGAACTGGGAACCAGTGATTAAGGATATCGCGCCAATTGCTTTCAACACCATCATCACCGCTTGTGTAGACGAATCTAAGAAACTCTTCGCCGCAGTGCCCGCACACGAACTTCTATTATCAATGTGACACTTCTATTCTATTGTAATACTATTTATTTTGTCTCGCTCCTGACGTTTTAATTTTTGTTGCTCACTCAAAATAATTTAATTTTTAATCAGGTTTACTTTTACAAAATCCAATAGTTGTTATGTGGGCAAATTGAATTTATGATTTAATTTACGATTTATTATTAAAAATTCACTATTTTTTTTTAGTATTTCACGTTACATTTTCTTAATTTTGGTATTTTAAATTACACAATTAAATAAACGGTAACACTAAAAAAAAATACCTAATTAAATTAACGGCTGAGTTATCGTTCCTAATTCCGATATATTTTACATCTACCATATATAATATTACACAAACTACTACCATATATAATATTACACAAAATCTGCAGACTGAAATTTTCCGACAGAACAATGGTCGTGTCGATATCGATTTCTTATGCTAATTTCCTAAGTTTGCAATACATCCTTTTATAGTTTACACCATAGCCGGAGCCTTCCCGCTTATTTCATAATTATGATTCAACTCAATAAACAAAGAGGTAGTAAGTAACAAGAATAATAATGATTTACTTGCAATCATTATAATAGAATATTGATACATATTTGGTGTCGGTATTTTTTATTAAAAGATAAAAACTTAAGATGTTACGATATAGTAACATAACTATCATGAGCTTTTTGAAAATCCTATAAATTTATTTATTGATATTTATGTAGATCAAATAGGTATGGTAATGGTTGTTAAATTATCAGTAAAATTTATAATTACAATTCAGTTTCATGCAATATTATACTTATTTTTACTTCTTCCAGCATAAAATATGTCCACTTTATTTTAAGTGACTCGAGACTGGCTTAACATTTACATTTATCTCTATACCTATAGTATAAACAGTTCAACTCGTAAGATAAGAAATTGTGATAATTGTATTTAAGTTAGTATTATCAAGAATTGTACAATATAAATAAATTACTTTTCCTTTACTTGTTTTTTTTTTATTACAATACTCTAGCTAAAACTTATTAAAAAATATTTTAAAAACGAAAGCATATGTGTTTTTAAGGAAAACAAAGCAACAGTTCCTATTAAAAATTTATTTGTAAAAAACAACAATTAGTAACAAATATAATAAATGCTTAATAAATGAATAAGTTTCAAGTTATTCTTACATTACATGGATAAAATTGTAAATGTATTAACTCAACAATAAGGCACATTTTTAAAATTTTTGTTTTGTAATTATGATTAAATATTTAAAAAAAATTCTAATTCTTTCAAATATCCGATTGATTTATACAATAAATCATTCTTGCATAAGTACTATTTTCTTTTCCATTTAGCGAGGGCACATAGCATGACGACCACCATCAACTGGCAAGCTAGCCCCGGTAATGTTGCTAGCTAGATCACTTGCCAAAAAAGCTATAGTCGCTGCAACTTCCTCAGGTTTACCTGGTCTTCCTAATGCATGAGTTTCCTTTGATCTTTCCAAAAATGCAGCATATTGTTCATCATTCAATCCGCCACGTTTTTGAAGCTCTGTAAGTATAACTCCAGGATTCACACAATTCACTCTTACTCCTTTAGATGCTAGCTCTAATGCCACACATCTTGTGAATTGATCCACACTAGCTTTCGAGATATTATAAGCTAGAACTCCAGGAAATGATCTGATACCATTAACACTCGATACATTTACAATATTACCCTTAGTTTTCAATAAATGTGGCACTGCTAACATTGTTAAGTAATAAATTGAACGTACATTTGTATTCATAAGACGGTCGTATTGAGCCAACGAGGTGTTCTCGATTGTTCCTGTTTCTATAATGCCGGCATTGTTTATCAAGACATCAATTTGCCCATAATGGTCTACTGTATTCTTTACAATTTTTTCGATGTCATTTTCTTTAGTCAAGTCAGCCGGTACGACGAGAGTTGTAGTTGATTTTTCACAGTCCTTATTGACCTTTTGCAAATTGTCCACATTTCTTCCGATTAGGGATAACTTGGCTCCAAGTTTTGATAAGAATACAGCAGTGGAAGCACCAATTCCAGAGCTGGCGCCGGTAACAATCACTACTTTTCCAGCGAAGTTCATTTTTATACTTCAAGTGTAAGCTTTGAAATTATTGTTGGTTGTATAATTTGCGAGTAGTAGCTCTTATCATGTAATATATAAATAGATATCACATAAAAATGTAATGTAAATTAACCACTTGACATTTGTTTACTTCACTTCGGCATAAAAATAAAGATCAAAATTCAAAAATTAGCATACTCCTATTCCTATAATTGTTGTAAGTACATATTCTATTGGACAATAAGTAAGCAACATATGAAATAGACCAATCTCTGTCTTTTATTTATTATTTGAAATCTTTGAAATTTGAAATTTAATATGTGTGCTCACTGCACTGTGCAAATGAAAACGAAACTTCTAAATATTGTAAGTTTCGACGTGAATACATGGTATTTGGCCCTAAAGTATTTAACTTAAAATAGCCAAATAGATTTCGAGAAAAAATCACAATGACTTAACATATGTCATTACAGTGTACAATAACAAAATTCACAAGTATACAATGTAATATTTAAATAGCAATAAAATAATATTTTTTTCAAAATTTTCTGCGTAAATTACAAACAATGACTAAAGTGAATAATTGTATAATATCTGATATATTACTAATGGCCAAACCAAGAATAGTATGTTAGCGATGTAATCTTTAATTTACAGAAAGAAGTAATTCAGATTCATATTGGTCAAGCAGGAGTACAAATTGCAAATGCTTGTTGGGAATTATATTGCTTAGAACATGGTATTACACCTGATGGCATGTTGGCTTTCTCTGATGATACAAATTATGAAGCATTTTTTATTCACACTGGTGCTGGAAAAGTTGTTCCAAGGGTTGTAATGATAGATTTAGAACCTACACCAATAGGTACAAAGTTTTTCCCTGGTGATTATTTACTTCAATGTGATGTATTGTTATGCCTCAAGAACTTGATGTTTTATATTTTATTTTACAGTAATTTTATCAGTTTGTTGTAACGCTTAGTTATACAACATTATTATTATAAAAGTAATTCATTTATTACAGATGAAATAAGAACAGGCACATATCGGCAACTGTTCCGTCCAAGTTCCTTACTTACTGGTAAAGAAGATGCGGCGAGCAATTTTGCGCGTGGGTACTTTGGTGTAGGCCGAGAGATGATAGATTTAGCTTTGAATCGAATAAGAGTAGCAGCGGAAGAATGCAACTGTCTTCAAGGCTTTATTATTTTTCGAGCATTCGGAGGCGGTACTGGATCAGGGCTTACAGCTCTTTTGCTTGAAGGATTAACCAAAGACTATGGTAAACTTTCGAAAATCGAATTTTCTATTTATCCATCACCAAAAATATCACCCATAATTGTGGAACCGTACAATGCTGTGTTGACTTCTCATGCATGTATGGATACTGAAGACGTATGTTTTATCTTTGATAATGAAGCTTTATATGATATTTTGGCAAGACTTTTAGATGTTCCACGACCCACATACACAAATTTGAATAGACTAATGGCTCAGGTAGCTTTTTTAAATATCTTCTTACATTATTTAGTAAATTTTAATATACTTCATAAATAAGCACATTATAATATCAACTTAGATCTTTACATTTTCCAAACGTAACTAGTTAATTATAATATAGTTCGTTAACTTTTAAAGAATAGTAGAAAAATAATCTGATCATTTTGCAGGTAGTATCATGTATGACAGCTTCGCTGAGATTTGAGGGGTCATTAAACGTTGAATTAGTCGAATTTCGAACAAACTTAATTCCTTATCCAAGGATACATTACCCTTTAGTTACTTTTGCTCCGTTCCTTCCACCTTCAAGATCATTACACGAAACCATGCATACTCAACAGTTAATGATGTCTTGTTTTGAGCCTTCTAATCAAATGATAAAATGCGATCCCAGAAGAGGCAATTACATGTCTTGTTGCTTGCTATTTAGAGGAGATGTAAATCCAAATGACATAAATTTAGCAATAACTCGAATTAAAAGTTTAAGGTCTATAAAATTTGTATCTTGGTCTCCAACTGGGTTTAAGGTATTTAACATTATAAAATAATTTATTTAAATATGCTGCAGATTTTATAAACAAAAGATTTACGAATAAAATTATAATATTACTTTATGTTCATACTATATTTGTTTATAACTAAGACTTATAACATAGCTAATGCACAATAAGCAGAAGGGATATAATATAAATTTACTAGTATTAGTATTACCTGGGCGACCGAGCTTCGCTCGGAATTTTTGGTTAAAAGTACATTTTTTTAAATCTGGCTTAAAGACAAAAAAAACTAAAAACTTGAATAAATACAAAAAAAATAAAAATTAAATCTTTGTATCCGACCGGAATTCAAACACACCTGTAATGTTAATCTCACGCGTTAGCCGCTTGACCACGACGCTTATATACCACTGTGCGAAATTATTAACATATTTTGCGTAAAATAATGCTAAAGAAAATCGCATGAAAACTCGAAAATACGCCTTTTCTTCAGACATAAGATTAATCTAGATCGATTTTTCGTTGATCTGTTTCCGAGATCGCCGGTATAAATAAATAAATAAAGATAAAAATATACAAGAATTGCTTCTTTAAATATATTAGAAAGATAGATAGTGATCTTCACTTATAGTGTATTTCTGGAAAGTTATATCTTCGTACTATTTTTTTTATTTTTGTATGATCTTTTTTATCTTCAGTCTAGTTCACTTGAAAACATTGACTGGATCAATTTTAAGTTTTCATAGATTTTTTGAAACTAGTTAAGTGTTCTCAGATATTTTCTTCCTCGTAACGTTTTCTTATTATCTAATAATCACATTTCAAATGAAAATACTTTTTAAACAATTATTATCAGTAGTTAAACTTGTAGCAAAGTGTCTATAATATCATACTGTATGATTATTTTCAAACATATATTTCAGATTGGTATTAATTACCAGCCTCCGACAACCGTTCCTGGTGGAGATTTAGCTGCTTTACAAAGAGCTGTTGTAATGGTATCTAATTCATCTGCTGTTCGAGTAGCTTGGGAACGTATATGCAAAAAGTATAGTTTAATGTATGCGAAAAGAGCATTTGTGCATCATTATGTTGGCGAAGGATTAGAAGAAGGAGAATTCAAAAATGCAATACTAAACATAAGAGCGTTATCAAAAGATTACAAAGAGCTAGAAACTTCATAAACCACTATATATAAATAATATGAATCTAATGCAATTATCTTATATTTAAAAAAAGTAATGTCATTTGTCAAATGTCAATTCATAAAATGTCAAAAAAATTGTGAAGTGTTATCAAATAAGTTGCAATCGAAAGTAAAATATTTGCTATCTAGTATTTAATATTCAGTAAAATAAGTAAGGAAATAGGTACATATTTTATTGCAGCGATAAACTAACATTAATACGATATATAATATTTCATCATATTTAAGTTTTATTTCACAACTTATTTATTGATTAGATTATATTCTAGTTTATAAGGTTTGTATTACTTTTACAATATTTAATATAAAGAGTATATAGAATCCTTGTCAAGTTAATCATATAAGTGTCCTTTTTTTAATGTAACAAATAATTTTAATTTAATTCCAGAATGTTGATTATTTCACATTTGTGTCGCTGTTCACAACCACTAAGGGTAGCATCAAGTAAGCTATTGATGTCAAACACTAGTGTTCACAGTCGACTAGTATCTAGAAAGCTTATTACACCTGTTAGATACAACAATAATAATGTTGCATTAAATAAGGGGTTTAAGGTTAGTTGTATATCTATCCTTTTATTCTATTTAGTAGCAGCTCACCCTGCTTTACTCAGGTTCACCTCTAGAAAAAGATCCTAAGGAAATCATACATTTTTCTGGGATAAAAAGTAACCAATGTGCTATTTCAGAGTATAATCTATCTTTGTGTCAAATTTCATCCAGATCTGTTCAGCCATTCTGGCATGATTGAGTAACAAACATCCAAACATCTAGTATAATATATCTATATATAATGTAGTATATATTTATAATATAAATAAAATTTTATTACTATAATATATATAAAAATGTCAAACTCATAGCTTACAGATCTGCTCAAATCAAATGGCATCATCACAAGATTTTGTTCCTCAACATCTAAGCCTAAGCAATCAAAAGCAGTTGGCTACTGGCTCCTTGGCTGCAGTGGAATGGTGTTTGCTGCAGTAGTACTAGGTATGGTAGCTGGGTATTTGACACTACTATATTCTGTGTTCTATATTATCAATATTGTTGTTAAGACCACAAATGGGAATAAGTAATGTTTATATTTTCTATTTAAAGAAGTGTAAAAATGCTTGAACAATATTTAATAATTATATTTTCTAGTTAAACTTATCTTGTAAGTATGTTTAATGATCATAAATTAATATGTCAAAAATTACTAATTTTAGAGGTGCTGTTGGAGTTAATTGTTACCAAAAACGTTGTTTTTTTATTAAGATAGTGATGATGACTATTTATTGTGAGATATTAGTTTTTAAAATAAAGTTGTCATTATTTATTAGTGCAATATGAATTAATTTAAACTAGGTTTTTTTCTAATTGATTAGATTTTTGGGAGATATACAAATATTACACTGATATGTAAGAAAAAATATATATAAAATTAAGTGTAACTTTCAATGTTGTTTAAATTTATAACAAATGTATTTTGTGGGAAGTGACTGTGAGAAACATTCGCATTTACTTAATAATTTAGTTTTTAATTGTAGATAAGTGAATATACTCTTAGCTTTATCTATTAACTAATTAAGTTTTTATATATTGAAGTAAAACTTCTTTAGGTGTGACTGAGTGATAAGTCAATGCATTGGAAAAATGAATATTTATTACTAATAATTTTAAAAAAATATTATATTTATATTTTCATTTGTTTTAATTTAATTGTGGTATCTGCCACAGCGCCAAAGAAGTTTTAATTCAACCACATGTAAAATTACATGCACTCATTTTTTTGGCTGTTTAATAGAGTAATACAAACAAAATTGTTAATTTTCACTTATATAAAACATTAAATGTCCATTTGTTATTACATACATGCATTATGTACTTACCTTAATTTTTTAGGTAAATAAAGAATGCCCATGATATCATATTTGTTTTTATTTTACTAAAATTGAAAAAAAATATATATAATACATATATATTTAAATATAATAAATTATTAGTTCAAATGTTTACTGCTTATATTCAGACAAGATAACTATGGTTTTTAATAATGAAACAATGTTAATCACTACAATATAGTATCAATAATAATAATCATAAAGATTTATTATTTTTTGTTGTGTGATTTTTTTATTTATATTTTAGTAATAGCTTTGCTCAAGGTAAATTTTAAGTATGTCGAAATTTACATCATGTTTTTTGCTTAAGGTGGTGTTACCCGTCTCACAGAGTCTGGTCTGTCGATGGTCACATGGAAGTTATTGGGAGAGAGACTGCCTAGAACAGATGAAGAATGGCAGCGAGAGTTTGAGAAGTATCAACAGTTCCCCGAATACAAATAGTGAGTCTTTTAGTTACATACATATGTTTTTTTAAAGATTAGATTTAATTATTTTTGCTATTTTCATAGAAGAGATAAGATATTAGGATTTTCTGATAACTGATGTTATAATCTCCAATGTTACATAAATATATGTTAATATATAATGTTTTTAAAATTGCTATTAAAAGGACTTTTGAAGGAGAACTTTTGATTAATTAATGAAAGAAGAAATTTACTTTGAACTTCTAAGTATTTGAGACAGTTAAATATCTCTAATCTTGGTTGTTTATGGAAATATAGAAAGCAATATATTTAAAGTACTACTTTCTTAACAGTGACAGTTCTAACCACTATTACCTGTGGATATATTTTAACTGATTTTATCGGTGATTAATTAGTTCTGCAACTTTTAAAGACTTTTATATATATATATATATATATATATATATATATATATATATATATATATATATATATATGTATATATAGTTAATATTATGTTCTCAAACAATACATTACTTAATGACGGGACTTATGGTATTTTTGTTGTACCCCAGTAAGAACATGAACATAACTCTAAATGAGTTCAAATGGATATGGTACATGGAGTACGCGCACCGCACTTGGGGCCGCGCGATAGGGGCCGCCGTTTTCCTTCCAGCTGCCTGGTTTTGGGCGAGGGGTTATCTAGACAAAGCCATGAAAGTCCGGGTGGGGGTGTATTGTGCCCTTGTTGCTGCTCAGGTGAGGGTTTATCCGTTGTCCTTGACCTTTTTTAGGGAGATGTATCTTAAAGAGGATTTGTGGCTTTGTTAATCGATCACAGTGGCAGGAAATGTCTGTCTTATTTATTGATAGTTGTCGGGGTCTCCCTGTTGAAAAACTCCAATAGGATCCCATCAAAAGCGACAAAAGCCACATAGAAACCAATAAATATTTATTGATTTCTATGTGGCTTTTGTCGCTTTTGATGGGATCCTATTGAAGTTTTCAGGGCTAGTCCAAAGGGTACAGTCAGAGAGCAAATACCTTTTTGAATTGTAGTTTTTTAAGAAATCTGTTTGAGTTCACTTTTGAAGTATAATATATTTATTAAAAAAAGAAACGTGGCAATAATATTTCTCGAAAATATCGGGTAAGATACAGAAAAAACACATCATCCTTTTTGATCAAAGGAAAAATTAGATCAAAGATCACTGCATTGATAATTCCTCACTGTAGACATTTTTTTATTTATTCCAGGGTTTGATGGGTTGGTACATGGTGAAATCAGGTCTCGAAGACCGTTTCCAAGGACCGTCTGATGTGCCTCGAGTGTCACAGTATCGTTTAGCAGCACATCTCAGTCTGGCTTTCATTTTGTACTCGGGCCTTCTAGCCGGAGCCCTAAGGGTGCTCCGCCCCTTTCCAATACAAGCTACATTCAGAAGAGTTAAGGAATTGAAGGGAGTCACTGCTTTTGCACACACCGTGAAAGCTATGGCGTTCTTTACTGCTGTGTCAGGTATTCGTTTTTGTACTTTTTGTTAGTTTAACGCCATTGTGTATATTTAAGACTAAAAATAATAGAAGCGAAGTAAACATTAATTAATTCATAATTTTAAAAAAGAATGTCGAATTATCTCCTTACATGTTAGTTTTATTTGATTTGATGTTATGTAATGATTAAAAAAAAATAAAGCAGAATAAAAATGGGACTACAAATGGCGTCTTCTATATTAAATTTACGCTTATTTGAACAGAGTAATTGGGAAGCATCCTACACCAATAATGAGAGCAGCATCCTATACAAAGATCTAAGAGCGCACTGCTCTTTAAACTCTAAATAGTAGTCATGAAAGCTCATCTAACTAGAAATTTGTAAACTCTTCAATTTTCAATTTTGAACCTGAGATTGTTACAAAAAATTTTAAAACAAAAAATAATCACTCAAAATAAAGCAAAACATCAAAAAAGGCACAGACAAAAGTTTGTGGTTTCGTAGCACTTAAGGGGTTATACAAAAGGAATAGAAAAATATGCAATAATAGCGGCGCACAGTTATAATGTCGTATCTTTGTTAGTTTTGCTCCAATTTACTTTAAATTTTGACGCAATGTTCTTGTATTGTCGTTTTCACATTCATTTTATGAAATAAAAAATCCTTTTTTTGATTTCCAAGATCACCTTTTTCCTACACACACGCTTAAAAAATGATGACCTATTTTCTATAAATATCTTTAATCAAATTTGTATATAAATAACAATTATTGATTACAATTGATTAAACTTTCCAATTTAGGAGCATTCGTGGCTGGCCTGGACGCGGGGTTGGTCTACAACTCGTTCCCTAAAATGGGCGACCATTGGGTCCCGGACGACATACTGTCTTTTTCACCTAAATTGCGCAATTTCACGGAGAATCCCACCACAGTGCAGTTCGACCACAGGATATTGGGTACGAGCACTCTGTTAGCGGCGAGCGCTATGTGGCTGCTGTCCCGCGGGAAGCCCCTGTCGCCGGTCGCGAGGAGGGTCGCCAATGCGGTGGGCGCCATGGCGTGGTTGCAGGTGTGTTTTTTTAACTCAAATGGTTACATTAGTTACAACAAGGTTACGATGTTGTCTTGATGTAAATTATTTAGAGCTGACGTTTCACGGGTTGTAATTACGGCCTACTAAACGCCCGAAGCTCATCTTTTTTCAAGTGTACTAGACAATAGACATGACGCATATGTTTGACAAGTCTGCTGTAAACAGTAATGTACTGTTTTACTTTAAGTCAAATACTATTTATGTTTTAAATATAATCCAAATCAATCCACATTTCAGCGTGAAAAAATAACGAGTACACTCACGCACACAAAGTTTAATAATTATAACAGTATTTTAACTACAAGGACACGTTTCCCACAGGTGGGCCTGGGCATCCTGACGCTCCTGCACTACGTGCCCACGCCGCTGGCCGCCTCGCACCAGTCCGGCTCGCTGGCGCTGCTCACGCTCGCCATCTGGCTCACGCACGAGATCAAGCTGCTTAAATATATACCAAAGTGAATGTTCACAGCATTTTATATCGAAACTGACATTAGCCGCCGCCATTTTAACTTTTTTTCAAACTACTGGCGCGCGATATTATTAGTATTTATGGATAAAGGACATTTAAGGAAATTAAAAATGTTAGCATTATAGTGGCGTAAAGTGTCACGTTTACGAAATATTTAGAAAAATAAATTGCGAAATAAGAATAGAAAGTATAGGTAATTAGTTAACTTGATTATTATTAATTTTCGAATGGCTGTCTTTATTTTGAAATATCTCATAAACGTGACAGTTTAAGGTATTATATTGCTAAAAGTTTTTTAGTTATTTAAACGTCTTCTGTCCATATATAAACGTTTCATTGCGTCAGAAGTTTAGAAAAAAATAAAAACGACGCGCCACAAAGGTTTTATTTTGCATTTACCTATCGTTTTTGTTATTTTTTTGTGTATATTAGCTTCTCTAAGTTGAAATAAAAGCAGTATTTCACTTGTTAGTGTAAGATAATAAAAGAATTTGTTACTAAATGTTTTTATTTTTAATTTTATCCAATTTTTTTAATTAACGCCACTCAAAATTAAAATAAAAGTGGCCTAAGTTACTTCTTATATCACTCAGCTATCTGCCAGTAAAAGTTCCGTCAAAATCAGTGCAGCCGTTTCGAAAATAAACCGGATCAAACAGACAAGACAAAATTTTCAAAAATTGAGAAATGCTGTTTGTTTGAACATTGATACATTTGGCAGAAACAAACTTTTTTTTTCATAGACTTTTTTATATAACCACAAAAATATTTATAGAAATTCAGGACAGGACGTTTTGGTTCAGCTAGTTTATTATAAAAATAAGAGATGAAAAAAAAATACTTATAAAATTATTCACAAAGTGTTTTTATTTGAAAATTTAAAATGCTAATATTGCTTACACATGCTACTGTTGTATGTACAAGCCACGAGGCCGCCGCCGTCACACCGAAACGACTTCCCGATACAATCGTTAAAAACAATAGAGATACATACATAAAAAAAATCGCTTCGGTGTAACAGAAGCCACTATATAATTTGAATTGAATCTCGTTAATAGATGGCGCTAAATCTTTTAAGCCGTAAGCGTCCTGTATGTGATAAGTAATTTAGTTAAAACCTATTTATAATTATAAGAAATATTTAACAAATCATATCATATGTAGAAAAAAAAAATCATATTTATTGTCCGTCCATCACAACTAGAAGTGAACGCCATCAATTGACGAAATCCGAACAGTCATAGACAATAATAAAATCGGTGATCTCAATCCAAAATATACAACACGGTTATACACTGTGAATTTATTCATATTTAATGCCTATCTATCTACAGACTTATATATTAGTGCTATTAAATAAAGTCTGATCCAAGGGCGGTTTAATTTATTGGCACTGAAGTATCGAAATGTAACAAATTCATTAATTTAACTTTCATTATCAAACAATTTGATAAGCGACATGTCCCCGACCCTTGGACACAGTAACAGCTATTAGTTTTATCAGTAAAGGCTCTTGTCTAAACTCCACGAATAGATTATGAATTAAATTTCATCCTCTAACATTAAATATACATTAACTTTAAAAAAGTACAGATAAATAATATGTCAAATATTTACTTATTGTAATGGACCATATCACGGTTAAATAATATAATTATGCTTCAATTCCTTACATCTCTGAAAGAAGAGGTAATATTATGAACAAAAATTCACGTTTCCAACGTGGACATGCCCTATAATAATATTCTTTATAAACATCATCCATACAGTTACAAGAAATAAAGATATAAATTATTTTATTTGTTATATAAACTATAATAATCTCAGTTTTACTTGGAGATGCATATTATTGGCCACTTAACTGTATAATAGCCGGTTCGAATCGTGAGCATAGTGTCATAATATAGTAATGGAGTGACACACGTGAGTGTTCAATGTACGACGAGCAAGCACCGACTGAGAGAGTACGATCAAGCTCTTACATTCCAAACAGATCATTAACCAAATAAAGACCTTATTATAAAACCAATTAAAGTTTATAATCAAGATTCGTGCCAACAATGAGGGCTATCGTTTTAGGTGGCACCAGTTGGCGCCACTGGCGAGTGAGGTCCTATCGCTGTCGGTAAAAAGTATTTGTTAATGCGGCCAGGCCGTAAATTTAATATAATAATAAAAATAATAATTGTTAGCGCCACACCAGTTTGTCAGAATTTGTTTTACATAATATATAATAACCATGATACTTTCTTAGATCTTCTTTTAAAGCAATAACATTTGTTGAGCCGTACCATGTCTGCCGTAATTAATTAGGAATGGCACAATGTTTACAATAATCATGAATAATTAGTGAAGATTCGCGATGAAAAGCTCGCAAACAGTAAACTTTTGGTGTTATTTAAGTTTTAGAGACCTCACTCTGCACTAGCGCCTCTCGCGGATAATTCAAGCGCTCATTGCACTAACAATCTGTAGCTGGGGCATGTCCACTAACACCTTTCATATATCAATTTAAATAATCTGCCACTATAAAATATAATATTAATATATACACTTAGAAATACTATTGAGATTTAGATATTGAGCTGAAGATTTATTTCGCGATAGATTTATCGTTTTGGATAGTACCCGTACTTGTTAGTCACAACGAATTTGAATGCAGTCAGCGCCACGTAATATTAATAATCATATTGGAAATTACCGTATGTATTTCAATTATTTTTGAAGTGAAACTTCTTTAGAATCGTTGTGATTTGAAACTCGATGAAACGGAAATGCGACACTAAAAAGAGGCAAACACATAAATATAGGATTAAGCCGGCGACAGAATGAGATAGATTACATTGCCGTATTACCATGGTAACCGTTGTTATTGTTTGACAAATATGTAACATTATAATCTTTCCGTATATCCGATATTCTATAAATATATGATTGTAATATGCCTAACATGTATTATTTAATTATTGATTTGTTTTAATTTAATTGCGATATTTGTCAAAGAAGTTTCACTTCTACTGTGAGTGAATTGGATACAAACACACACTTTTAATATATTTTTTTTAATTATATCGGAACTGACGTAAACATGTGCGCGAATATAAATATTAGTATAATTTACAAATTACAAAAAAGAAGAATTTTTATAGTGTTTTTTTTTATATTTGTTCATCGAAATCGTGTTTAAAGTGAAAATTTAAAAAAAAAATTCTTTACGTGCCAACAAAAAACAAGCTACTCTCGACCGGACGTGTAGAACTAGCATTACACAATAAAGCTTATTAATATATTACGATATAAATGCTTCACAATTCACAACAATCTCATTAAAAATATACGAAATGGTGAACGAATTTAAGAATTTATAATGATATTTAGTCTGTGACGTATTTGTCTGTGACGTATTTGTCTGTGTGTAGGAGTATTATTTATTCACCAATACTTTAATTTTCTATTTATTGACTCAATAATAATTTAACATAAAAAGTACATCCTTAAAATGTAAATATTTTTTAGTTTGGATGATAAATTCAAAATTGAGTTACAAGTATTGAAAAACGGTAGTAGGTATAACTAATATTACAGAATCGAGCCCACATTTATAATACTTTCTTCAATAAATTACAAAACATAAGGTACTTTAAATTAAAAAAAAAACTGTTTAATTAAAAAAAAACTAAATGTCATGACATAATTTTTAAATATATAATTTAATCGAAGTAGTTAACTGAGAAAAATATTCTAGCACCACACAATTCCTGAGTTGAAAAGAAACATGAACATTAATATAGAAATAATGATTGAAGTTATTTTAATAATAAATTAATGTGTAATTATTGAAGTCTATTAACTCTTCGTATACGACTGATTTTTTAAACCGCTTCAACATGATCGACTTCATGAGATTCAAAAAAAACAAAAATGTCACCTACATGTGATTTTTACAACTTAAAATGTGAAGTCAAGTATGAAATCATGCTCGATATTTGTTTAAAATAAAAAACAATCGCGATTAGCAAAATCTTAATGAAATTAAATAAATGTCATAAATACTATAATATAAAAAAAGTATAATAATTAATAATCTATTCAATACGCGTTTATATTTAATCTGTGATAAAACGTATTGTTTATCTATGCATGGTAACTAATGTTATTTAATTAAATTAATTTTATAAAATTAAGCCTCAAAGTTTATTAAACACATTAAACTAGACAGCGCTAAATATTCAAAATTAGGTTAATCTAAGTTATTCTATTTTACGGTATTGATATTATATAGGAAATAATAATGGCCATTATAATGAAGGTACTTAGCAAAAACTCAAATTTTAATACAAATGTTGTATAAAGCTTTATTATTTTAAATAAAACTATTTGTTGCAGTTTTATTTTGATTTTTTGTTTTCGATTCTTCGAATGCTTTTAAAAAGTTATACTTTATTACAGATAGTGTTTGTAATAACTATAATTTTCAAGATGCCAAAAATAGTTTCTCCCATGACCATAGTTGGAATGCTGTAAAGATTAAAGAAATCCAAACGTCGAGAGCAAAAAATCAAATTAAAAAAAAATCTTCATAAATAGCTTTACGTAAAATACAAATTAAAAAAAAAACATTTTTCAGTCACATTATTACGAATCACTCTCTGTAAATGCCTATTCAAATAAATGATTTAATCGTACCATTTTTAGACGACAGCGTTATAATATCAGGGGTTTTACTACAATAAAATATATTTGACGAGTATGACTTTACAGAATATAACTAATAATATGAAACTAAAACGTTTTAAATTTTAATTGTTTAAAATTTTAAATTAACAATAACACTCAGACTGAAGTATAGACAAAATATAGACGAAGTCTGTCAAAATAAATGTCAATGTCAAAGTCTAAAATAGTAGCATAATTTGCTGTATATGCTACTATTCTCGACTTCGTCATACCAGATCGATTACTTTCTTTAAAAAATAAGGGTTTTTTTTTAATATGTATTAGTTAAATTAATATATTAATCGATACTCTGTCTATATTTACTTAGTCTGAGGCATAAAATTACGAAATCCTTATTGTTTAGTCTACATGATCACATCAGTGGCTTGAAAGCGTATTTTAAAATAAACAGAAGAACCTTACATTAATTAATTATACACACATTGCAATTTGCCAAATATTCATATGTTGGCATAAATATCGCTTCGCCTTTTTACACTATCATGTTGATATGATCGAAAAATTTTGATATATTATAAAAAAATAATTAAAACGTGAAATGTTTGAAAAATATATGTACGTAGATAAAAAATAAGGTGTAAAATTATATTTATGTTTAGTCGCTTCAAGCACATATAGAATCACTTCTTATAGGATCAAAAACATTAAAAAATTAATACATTACAAAAGAGTTCATATAAGTATATAATAATAATAATTTATTAAGTAGAAATAATAAAAGTAGAACCCAAAATAGCGTAAAATATTTTATTAAAATTTTATAATAATTTTTTTTTAATTATGAATTAAATAACTATAAGTGAGATTAAATAAGATGGCAGTGAATAAATGACTTTGCACGGGTGTTGAGAATTAAGTATAGTTTAAAAAAAAAACTAAAAAAAAATTAAATAGATTTTTCGAATCGAACTTATCGATTATAATTATTTACATAATTTCATATAAATATTTAGCTACATAATAAAGTGGATAAGAAAAATATATGTATAACTATGAGACACGTAACAGCACAATTTTGTATAGTTTGGGGCATTTTCATAGGAATTTCACGTGACAGACATAGACAACATTCAACATATTATAAATATAAAATATATACACAATTGTTCAAACAATTACTTTACAATGCAGTATTATTCTAAAATTTTTGTGTAAAAAATCTAGAACACTGCACTCGACCAAAAATCTAACGAAGATGTAAAATGTAGTAAATGCATTAACAATCTTATTTAATTTACTTTTTAGCACACGCTATATACTCCGGCGACACGTCGAGGGATGCACTCTACGAATATTTATTTTCGCTTCATAACAAGATAATCTCCTTAATATAAAAAAAATATACTTAAAAAAAGAAGAATTCTGCACAAAACTAAGACGTAAAAAATCACACAAAATTTCTAGTGTATAAATATCTAAAAGCTGTTAAATATTTTATTACAATTTGCTCCAAAATGATATAAAAATCAAAGCGTATCACAAAACGTTTATAATTTACATATGAAAATATTATTATTTCACTATAATAATAAAAAGAAACGTCCAATAGAAATTAAAAAAGAAAATATACATTTTTCCATTATTACGCGCGACCAGCAAGCGCACAGCTAACTGAATCTGATATACTCCCGGTTTAGACTAAGACACTCTGACACGGTACACTCAGTGTATACACCGAGTGTCTGTGTGTGAACGCGAGTGTCTCTAATTTCCCGATCTATTTTTTTATGTTTACATTTTTGTATTTTTCTATGTTTGTAACGAATAAACTCAAAAACTACTGGACCGATTTAGATGAAACTTGGTAAGAAGATAGTTTGAATTTTTTATTCCGGAAATCATCCCTTAAGGGAGTGATAATGGGGATGAAAGTTTGTATGGGGAATCAACCTACGGACGAACCCGAGCGAAGCGAAGGTGAGTCGCTAGTTAGCAAATATAGGAGTAAATATAAACTCGCGTTGACACTGACATTCGGTGTATACACTGAATGTACCGTGTAGTGTCTTAGTCTAAGCCGGTCATTATAAAGCGTCCATATTTACAGCGCAATTACTACAATCTCTACTAATACGATTTAGGTCCTTTATTCCGTCTTAACGTATGTTAGAGCCTGATTGAAAATGTAGAAGTAGATAATAAAGTAAGTGATGACTTCATTTTTCTAGGAATAATCGATTATGTCATAATCGATATCATATGTTAAAAACGTAGACAGAGAAGTGGACAATGAGTGTTTCTTTGCTGGCCGTCAGCTAAATATGGCTGACAGGTGCGACAGAGACAAAGCGAATGTGCGGCCAGAATTCTTCTGTATTCATTAAAATATTATTAATGAAGATAGATATTTATAACCACTTTATATTCCATTATAATATTATGATTTTTTAAAATTCCATTTATAAATTCAAATTGAAATAAAAGGCGGGTATTGGCCGCACGGTCGCTTTCTCTCTGTCTAGAGAGTGGTCAATTTCATGAGAGCATTGCTCAGTCCATTCTCTACGTCTATGATTAAAAACGAGTATATGAATATATGAAGAGATAAATAAGGACCGATTTGTAATCAAAATATAACTTCTTGAATTGCAGACGTAAAATATATAAACATGTATTTTTTTTAAAATAAACCGTCCTTTTATAAGCAATGGCGGATTTTTCGAGAACATTTATGGGATTTATCAAAGATTTAAATCACTGCAAATATTATGTATATATAAAATGTAACCCGAGACGTATGAAGTGGGAAATTATAAAAGGCAGTGAATTGCGGACGGAGAGATCAGATTAACTCCAAAATGAGTATGTATTAATGGTATTTGATGGCATCCTACTATTGCTTTCGCTCCGAAAAAAAGTAACAAAACAAGCTTTGTATCAACTGTAATGAATAAGACTAGTAAAAACAAATCAAGCAATTTCAAAGGTTTTACTAAGTCATTGAATTTCCATAAATTAACAGACAATATATGTATTGCAACCCGGGTTTCACATACTTTCTAAAATTTTAACAGACTTGACAAATAAGTTACAATCGACTTCTAAGATTTGACAACATGTCTTCTTAGTTACAAGTGAAACGAATGAAAATGTGTTAAGAATGTACATGTAAATGATATTTATATTTGTTGTATCGCGTTTCCATAATGTCATTTCTATATAATTTTTAACTATCTGTTAACAATATCGATTGTAGAAAATCATTTTCTATTGTTATGTGTGGAAAATCTATTTCATTTTGTACAACGCAAGAAAGATTTTAAACCCTAATTGTTTTAAGTTATATTTAATCATATACTGAAGGCTTTTTAAGCTGGAACTGTAAAGGATGGAATTGAAATTGAAATAAACATATAATAATTCTAGACAATCCGACTGATATTATAAATGCGAAAGTTTGTGAGAATGTATGGATGTATGGATGTTTGTTACTCTGTCACGCAAAAACTACTAAATGGATTTTCATGAAACTTTACAATAATATAGCTCATATACCAGAATATCACATAGCCTAATTTTTATACCGGAAAAATGTACGGTTCTAATTAATCTAATATTTTATAAGCTTAGGTAGTTATGAAAGGCCATCAACTCTCAAAATTTTAAATTTATAAGTCATGTGTATTTTATTTATGTTATGTATTTTTTTTTAAAAGTGTGATTTTTTTTATTCACACTTCATAGATGCAATGACCACATTTTATTAAGCGTTATAAATTCTTAAAATGTCTTTTTGTGTGATTTAAATCTTTGATATACCTGAGTAATATCTATACATAAGCTAACAACATGTATATCATTTACCCAAAGTAATCTATTATCTAAGAGTATGGTACAGATTTAGAATAATTTGCAGTCTCGGTCGAGTTTCTAGACTGTCATTGAGATATTTCCTGAATGGTTATTTCTGAAAACAATAATTATACACATGTACCTCCAAAATGTTTTAACATATATAAACAGAAATAGATACTATTCAACTAAAAAAACTTTGCTTTATTGTATCCACCCTGGCATAAGGCACTTCACTCAAACATAATGTTCACAAAAAAAAAAAAAAACAGAAAATATCTTATTATAATAATTATAATCAATGATAGTGGCTGTCAACAGTTAGTGAAACAGTATAAATTTTGTTAGTATTTAGTGTATTCAATTACATATCTTAAGCGAATGTAGGACCTTTGTGTCGTTAGCCAAAGTGAGATAGAAAAAATCGAATATGTTCGATTCTGTCTTGCACATCGAGAGTTCTGTAGTATGAAACATTGTTTTTTTTAACTTACTAATTTATTGGTATAATAGTAAAATACAATATTTACTCATTCAAAATATTCATTGTATTGTAGTTGTGTGCGTACCTGCTCGCATGCGCGTGTGACGACGTGTGCGTGTGCTTGTGCGCATGCGTGCGCGCCGTGTGTGTGTGTGTGGTCGGATACATACCAGCGCCGGCGACGACTAGCTGGGCGGCGGCGGCGGCGGCGGGTGGTGGTCGCCCACGATGACCTGCACCACGTAGCCGGGCGTGATGCGCGCGTCCTCCACCGGCAGCTTGTCGCCCAGCAGCTTGCCGCCGTAGAACCAGCGCTGTCTGTACGGCTCGATGTTCTCTTGGGCCTGGAGCAGTAAACCACGGCAACCAATGGCGTATAGTTTCTCGTAGTATACTTGTTATACAGGTTAAATTAAGAAAGAATTCATTTGTCTTGATCCCACTTAAAATCCTAGGGAGCTAGGGTGTAAGCATTTTGTTTAGTAATACCCAACAGGTGTTACCATGACTGGAATTGATTAAGGATAAACTTTATTATATAGTATACATTTAAAACCACCAAACCACCATCTCTATTCAATGGAAGAAGGATTAGGCTGCGTTCCATCACGGCCGAGGGGTGTTGTAGTGAGTGTATAACGTTCCACTGCAGTGCAGCGATAGAATTTCCCTTTGGGTTTTAGTGAGTAAAAGTATCACAGTCTTATGCCCTTTAATGGCCGGCATTTTTCGTGTCGGATCCCATACAAAAACCATAAAAAAATAGCCCACCGTGTCTATCAGAGACGACATATTTAGCTTCTTTTAACCATGCAGGTTTTATTAAAATGTTTTTTTTTGTCGCCAAATCAATACATGCGTACAGAATTGGAACAGAGACTAAGCTTTATGTAGCCATGCCGTAATCGATACACTATGACAATTTTAAACTACCTCAGCCGTCGCACGGACTCAAGGGGGGCTCCACCCATGTTTTTTTCACGTTCCAATCGTTAGTTCATTTTTTATTGATTCAAAACTCTTAATATTTCTATAAAAATTTAATTTTCGTTGGTTCAAAGTCGCAAATCTGATATTTATTCCCCTAACAATGAATTATAAGACAAAGCCACAGAGAAGTGTAGCCGGGTTTAGCTAGTACTGTATTATTATAGCATTTCCTAACAACCTAATCAGAATACGCATAATGTTTGCGAGCGCTTTAGGTAAGATCTAATCAATGTGCGTGAAAGACTTTAACTCCAAACAATTCGGGTTTGTATGTAAATATTATATAGAACTAGCGACTCACCCTCGCTTCGCTCGGGTTCGTCCCTAGGTACGTTTTAGCGGTTAGTATGTAATACAAATCTTTGAATTTCTCGGCTTTTCTGTACTAATATGCATGTATTATACATATAAACTTTCTTTTTGAATCACTCTATCTATTAAAAAAAAAACGCATTAAAATCCGTTGCTTAGCTAAGATCTAAGCATACATAGGGACAGACAGACAGCGGGAAGCGATTTTGTTTTATAATATGTAGTGCTACTAAAGACCTACCCGGGCTTCGCTCTATTTTGTTCCTATATGCAATATACATATATAACAATAATCTATATGTGCTCTAGGTACTAAATTATATTAAAACCCGTTCAACCGTTTAAACGTAAAGGAGTAATACGCACGCAAGAACCATCCGCACTTGTATGCTCGCAAATTAATTTTCCGGTTATAGAAAGTAGTTGCAAGATATATAGTTTTTTACAAAATTGAAGCTGCCCCGGCGTTAAACGCTAACGACACTTACGACAAGCTATTTCTTTATCCCACCTATGCGAAGTAATATAAAAAAATCAGCCTTTAGAAAATGTTTGCAGTTTTTGGTCGCTCGCCTCTCGGGTTATAATACTAGTTCAACCCGAATACTCACATGTAACTTCGCCTTGCAGTGCGCTATCGTGTGCCGCGAGCACACCGGCAGGTCGAGGTCGGGCCCGCCCGTGGACAGGCGCAGGCGCAGCGCCAGCGACACGCCGCCCTCCACCGGCTCCGAGCACTCGGCCGGCGAGTCTCTGCCGCTCGCCTCCTTCACCATGTTTATTGGTGCCGATAGACAGTATATTGGTACCTGGATGTTATATTTACTATATTAACTTATGGTCCAAGAGCTCCTGACCTATGGAGGGTAACGGCATTTCTGTAACGTTAGAAATTCTTTTGGTGATACCATGTTAAGTACGGTAACCAAAAACCTGACAAGCGCCAACTGCATATCATCGGACCGTTTATTTTTAAAAGTATAAAAAACATGTCATTGTAAGCTCAATTTTTTTATAAGTTTTGGTTCACAGAGCATAAATAAAAAAATAGGTTTTAATGAGCATATGACAGGTGAATCGAAAGGTTTCCAAAGGGAAAGCTCTAAGTCTATTAATATTATGAAGAGGGCGTAATCTCAGAAACTACTGATCCGATTGTAAAATTTTTATAATAGCATCTTACATTAGAAAATCAGAAATCATTCAATTCAATTTTGTCATTAATGACTTGAAGCTTGCCCGTTGAGCACAAATACTTCACCAATGTCCGGAGAATGGAGGAGACGTCAATAATCATAACTTTAATAAAAATAAAAAAAAAAAACAGGCCGTTGAGTTTACTATATCAGCGTGCGCCGCCTCAGCGGTTTGAAACAAGCAATAAAATGTATGGTCAAAGGACAATTAGGGACGAACTTTGCCAACGACAGTTGCTAATTACATTAAAATATCTTATTTGTTTTATGGCTAAAATATTCGATTGCACATTTTAAGGTTCTAAATTTCGATCCCTGCTTGGGTCATACCTACTACCCTGCCGACACTGAGTACTTAAAGCCGTCATTGTTACGCGTGATCTTACTATGATTCGTGTGGGGTCGTTAGATAATCTATACAGATAAATAAAATTGAAGTGTCTGTTTGTAATGTCAAAAAAAAACAGCTTTTTATTAAATGCATGTGAAAGTTTATATGGTACTTATAAGAAAGAATCAACTTTTAAATTTTTTGTCTGTCTGTCTGTCTGTTTGTTCCGGCTAATCTCCGAAACCGCTGGACCGATTTTGGGGGACTTTCACTGTCAGATAGCTGATGTTATAAGGAGTAACTTAGGCTAATTTTATTTTAGAAAAAGAATCAGAATAAAAAAAAATTAAAACCCATGAAATTGTGAACAAAATCCGCGTACGGTGTACGCACCCGAGTGAAGCGAGGGTAAATCGCTATATAATTTAAATGAATATCTTAGGAGTAGCAAGCTACTATTTATGTATATACATAGCTAACCGTGAATTAGCTATTTATGTAAACAAACTATTCAGCTTTATAATATTAGTATAGATTATGATTAGTTGGATAGTGGTTAGTTTAAAGAAACTCTGTAAACTATTAATAACAAATCTAAAAAAAAAACTACAAAGCTGTTTTGTACAATAATAAAAAAACATGATGAAAAATGACAACAAAACAGACAACCTACAACCATACAATGTGGCACCAAAGTACTAGGAAGGCTGACCCCAAATAAATTGGGATGATAGCCTTGAGACAGAAGAAGAAGAACAGCTGTGGTACAAAATTTTGAGTAATATTAAGTTATGTATTACAATTAATATCATATACAAATATATTACACTACCACACATGATTATTGTACTATCAGCATTCTTACACCAATCAAGACTCATGACAATTATACAAGAAGAGAATGATAGAGGAATATAATAAAAGCACAAATACAACAATGAAGCGATTAGTCATTTTGCAGGGTGTGTACAAGATAACATTTCTAAAAGTTTTTTTTTTAAACAATATATTAAGTTAACAAAAGAATAGATAATAAATATGTTGGGACATTAACACACAACACCATCTAGTTCCATGGTAAAGCTACAAGGCTTGTGTTATGGATACCAGATAGTTGATACACTACACATATATAACTTTAAATAAATATGTACATAAATATTATAAACTAGCGGCTCACCCTTGCTTCGCTCGGGTTCGTTGCTAGATGTTTTACATACAAATTTAAAATAGTTATTTATCAGCATTAGCCATATAAATTTTAATAATTTTTTTTTTTTAATTTTTCTGATGTTTTAATACTTATTATCCTATTCCGGACTAGGAGAAATCAAAAAATTCAAATATCATAAAAATTGGTCTAGCCGTTCTTGAGTTATAAATGGTGTAAATAACACGACATTGTTTTATAAAATATATACATATAAACACCCAATTACAAACATTCATTCTCATCACACAAATGAATGCCCGTAGTGGGAATCGAACACGCAACCGTTGTTGGCACAGCAAGTAGGGTCAAACGTGTCGTCAAGTGTATATTTTAATGTTAAAAACTCTTGTTATTTGGCAGTCTAGCCATATTTCTTAAATTAGTACAATTTGCATGAATAAATCTATCACACCACATGAATTACAATGAATCATTAGTTCAGAATGTCTTAAATTATTTATGAAGTTTGTAGACAGTTACTGAGTCACTACATTTTTTGTGGTATATGTTTTAATAATAATATCCTTGTGACCAAATTTGGCTATGCCAGCCAACTTCAAAGAAACTACCCATGTGCAAGAAGATATTATAGTAAATATTATGTGCATAAATACTCCCCAAACTCTGGTAAGGTAATAATTCCACACAATCTATGAAAGATCAGGAATAGGAATAACGGCTTAAAATGAATAAGGTGATATAAAACTGCCAGCTGTTACTTAGAATTTCTTGATAAAAAAAAAACAATTGTTACTTAGAATTTCTTGTTAGAAAAAATCAATTAATTTCTAGAGAAAAAAATCCAATAAGGTCAAGTATAGTGACATAACCTGGGACACAAAGCCAGGACTGCTGGACCTGCAGTACATTTGCCACAATACAGACAATGCAGTACTCTGAGTTTGAATCTTGTGTTGTGCCAAATTTAGTTCTTAAGGTAAAAAGAATATTTTGGATTGAAAAACATACAAGTGTTCAAGATAGGGGTTGTTAGGGCCCGAGGCAAAGACAGGTAGATCACAATATTATAGTATAATACACCTTTTAAAACAAAAACGTAATTTAGCCTTTAAGGTTATGATATGAAATAAGCACAAAATATTTAACTCTTAAATTTCTATATCTTTTTAGTACTACCAAACAAAACAGATAAGGAATTTGTGGATGCTTAATAATATTTCACAATGGCATACATTTTGCATTTTTAATAGCTATTTAATGACTTTAAGATAAGATTTCTTCTTCTACAATGTATGTATATAATATGTAGTTTAAAACTACACTTTAATTATAAAAATGTAAATAAAACACCTATGAATGCAATTGTCCTAAAAAACCTCAATTAATAATAGATATACTAAAATAAAGAAAATTAGAATATGAAGTGATAGTGTTATGTGATATCAGAACATTAAATACAGATTATTTTAGTTTAGAGCTACATATAAAATATAAATCAATATATCATTAGAAGGTGACTTTCAAGAGGCTTATATAAAATATTCAATTAGTAAAAGAAATGTGAGACTTTTAATGACGGTTGTACTATACAAATAAATAAATAGATCAGAAACAATTACCTGGTATCTGGTCCCCCATTCATCATAGCACTCTGTGAGATATCCATTAGGCACTGACACACTTGCTCCATCAAGAATAGCCTGAGCTAATTGAAAATCCATTGCTTCTGCAGCAACCGCCGCCGCCCGCAAGGCATCCCATATCTCTTTACGGCCTTCAAAAGCCGGAGCCGTGTCCCAGAACTCATCTCGTTTACTCCTTAATTGGCCTTCAGTCAATGGCACGTCAGATTTCCATCGTATAGTCTCATGACACAGCGACTGGTTCTTCCGTAATCCGCCTAAAACAAAGACCACTTTAGTACATAAGCACGCACGTCTCCACGGCGACAGTCGGTCACCTACCCGAATTAGGCCGTGACACGGTTCCCGATGATTCTTCTATGGGCCCACTTCTGCTTCTAGTTATTCCTATGCAGCCGCCCATTTTAATCACATTCTATATTCACTCATTTATACTATATTTACAAAAAAATATTAACAAATAACATTTTATCGCCTGTCCAATCCTGTCAAAAAGATAGCTGTACAAGTTTCGTTATTGCATAGATTTTATATGCAAACGTCACTATTAAATTATTTAAACATTTTAAATATGAATATCGGAATTGCAACACGCAATAGTATTTTTCAAATATTCTATTAAAGTTGTTATTTTAAATATAATAGTTAACCTTATAAATCTTATTTATTATAAAATAATTATTAGTATCTTTTAATTAGTATCTTAGTATTGCTTATGTAAATGAAATAACAAAACGTTCATGTAAGTTATTTGCCAAACTAAAACCAAAATTTTCAAAAATAGCTTTAAAAAAACATTCTTGAATATATATAAAAATAAATAGGTAAATTTTATTATTTAATAGTTTACTGTATAAAATTAACTTTAAAAAAAGCAAAGGGGACAAAGATAACCTAACGATTATTATAATAAGTCTTTATGTCAAAAGTTAAAGTCAGTCATTAACTTGTCAATTGTCATTTCAATTTTCACATTTGTCAGTATTTCGTAAAGGTAAACATAGTCTTGTTCAAAATAAACAAATAAAATGCCTTAAAAGTACACACAAAATGCATTGAATTATCTATATAATTATTGCAATTTATTTTGATCGATAGTGACAAATACATTACTGGATAATTGTAAGTTAATATATAACATTTTACAGAAAACAGAAAAACGAGTGATAATATGTTGAAAAATAACATTTTTATTGATAACTTTAAAATATTAAATGTAAGTAAGGCTAACCTTAAAAATAATATATTTGTAAATGTAAATTATGACGTTATATCTTACGATTTTTGTTTCATAGGTAGATCCAACTGCATATTATATATCTGAATACATAACACCAGAGGAAGAAAAGTATCTTCTTTCAAATATTTACAGTGCACCAATTCCAAAATGGACTCAACTTTCCAATAGAAGATTACAAAATTGGGGTGGGATTCCTCATAGCAAGGGAATGATAGCTGAGGAAATACCACAGTGGCTGCAAACATATCTTAACAGAATACATGAATTAAACTTGATGAATGGAAATAAGCCTAATCATGTGCTAGTAAATGAATATTTACCCGATCAAGGGATTTTACCACATTTAGATGGATCATTATTCTATCCAACCATAACAACTATATCTATTGGTTCTCATACTGTCTTAAAATTTTTTGAACCCCTTTCTACAGAAAATGCATCACTAAAACCAATATTTTCAATACTTCTAGAACCAAGGAGCTTATTAGTTTTACAAGATAAGTTGTTTCATTATTATTTACATAGTATAGAAGAGGTAAAAGAGGATCTTTTGAATGATTCAATAGTGAACTTAAATATGTGTTCTGAAAAATATGTGAAAAATACCACAATATCACGAGACACAAGAATATCATTGACAATTAGACATGTTCCTAAAACAACAAAATTTAAACTAAATATTGGGAAGAAGAGCTGATTATTGATAAAAGTTTTTGTAATAAATTACAATGAAATAAGGTTGATGATGCACATGTGTATCATTTAACTCTAATACCTTAAAAATAATTACTGGAATTTAACAAAAAGTATATTTTTTATAAACATCTTATTATAATAAATTTATAAATTCTATAGTGGTTCATAAGATATTATTCATACTGAGTACAGGCTAAAAATGAAAAACAGTCATTTAAAAATTCAAGTATTCTTTATATTATTTACTTAGTCTAGTAGCATATTATTATTATAAAATGAATAAAATTTTTTTTGTAAATTTTAAATTGTAATAACTATTTTATTACATCCTTTTCATAAACAAGAATGATAATGTTGAACTCATACCTATGTGATGAGTCTCATACAATTATTTTGACTAAAGGTGAAATATGGTCTAATTTCCTTTTATATGTATGTATCCAGAGCCCTTTTTAACGTCCCACTGCTGGGCAAGGGCCTCCCTTCAGTACGAGGGGGGGATCAGGCCATAGTCCATCATGCTGGCCAATACTTTGACAATTGTTTCAATACTAGTATTTTATATCTTTGTCTAGAATTCAAATTCCTTAAATGATCACCTCATGACACTTGCTAATTAACACTTCACATAATCACTCAACATTTGGCAATATTAAATTGCTTTATTTAAAAAATACTATCAAATTAAGAACATGTACTATGCATTAGTAGTTTCATTTTCTTTTTTTAAAATGTTAATCTACTTGATACAATGAGATCCTTTTTAAATATATCTAAACAAATTTAAAATCTAGTTGGCTTATTTTAGTACAAATATTTTTATATGTTTTATTTTTACAATGATATCTAAATTATTTTCGAGTGTAAATTTATTTAAGAATAGGGCAATTTGTAGTAGAATTCTTGTAAAATTCTATAGCACAGGTAGTGATGGCGAGAAGCATGAAAAAGAACGAGTTGAATGCCAGGGACAAGATGCTACTTCTGGGGACAATAAGGTAAGACAAGAATCACTATTGCTTCTATGCATATAATAAAATTCTAACTGAATGTGAGTCAAATCTATAATCCATAATTACATATCTATACTAATATTATAAAGCTGAAGAGTTTGTTTGTTTGTTTGTTTGGTTGAACGCGCTAATCTCAGGAACTACTAATCCGATTTGAAAATTCTTTTTGCATTAGACAGCCTGTTAACTGAGGAAGGCTATAGGCTATATAATATCATCCCGGAAAAATGTACGGTTCCCGTGGGATAGTTTGTTTTTGTCTAGGGACGAACCCGAAACAAAGCGAGGGTGAGTCGCTAGTAAATATATATTTTTTGGAAAATCTTATAGAAATAGTCATTATTATCGATACAGAGGCTGAATCTATTGTTTTTAGAATTTTTGTCTGTCTGTCTGTGTCTGAGAACGCATCGCGAGAAAATCACTGAACAGATTTTGATGAAATTTGGTATATGATAGCTGTTTATCCGTTACTTTTTACTGCAGGTAGGTTCTCATATCTGAGAAATCTATACTGACCATTAAAACGTATCTAGCTTGTTACTGTAAAAATCGAGATAATTCCTAATTATCCGATTTATTGGCGACCAGATCTTCACTTCTCGGTGTAAGGTTATATATATGGACATCAAAATTGCTGCTTTGCTGGTTATATCTACTACCTACACTAAGTTAGAAAACTTTTCGGGCAAAGTAAATCTCAAAATTTTACAAACAGACAATACAATATTCAGTATTCTACGGACATAAAATTCAGTGGTCACGTGTCTGGTAGATAGATCCTTTTCATAGGTCGTCCGGTGATAGTTGATTAAGGTAATTTCTGCGCTCAAATATCTTAAGTTTTCCTGTAGGAATTCAAAGATTTAGTTTGAATTTTTAATAGCTCGATTTACGAATAAATAATAATAATAAAACTTATTATTTATTCGTTGAGCTTGATGATTGGATATACCTATTGGATAAAGAGTATAATATGTTTTAAATATAAACTCAACAATCAACTTCAACATATGTGGGTCTGAATTTATTTCGACTCCTTGCACAGGTTTCTGGAAGATAGCGTCTTATTTTACTTGGGAAACCGACTTTTAATTACGGATGAAGTTCTTAAGTACTTATGAATATATTTTCAGGATGGACTGGTGCTCGGCGTGTACGAGACGGACAAAAAGTTGGAGCTATCGCCCGTCGCTGCGGAGGTCGATCAGAAAAGTGGCGGCAAGATTAGTAGATATTTGAATGAGTAAGTATAGAATAATTTAAAAAAAATATATAAAAATCGATTCACAATTGACGAAGATATACAAGAAAAAAAATCCGAATAGTATACCTCTTTCTTATGAAGTCGGTTAAAGAATGGATTTTGACTCGTTCTATACGAATGCAATTGAAGCAATGAAGGATTCCTTGTTTCATCGGACTACTATTATAAATACTTGTGTGTATTTTTATTACTCCTTCACGCTGTAAAGGCTATACGGATTTGAATAATATTTAGTGCACAGATACACTATGATATGGAGTAACACATGGACATACTATTTGGTACCTAGGGTACTAATTTTATGTCATATAATAATAAATAAATATATTAGGACATTAACATACAGCACCATCTAGTTCCATGGGAAGCTACGAGGCTTGTGTTATGAATACCAGATAGTTGATACACTACACATATAAAACTTTAAATACATGCATATTATAAATATAAACACCCATGACTAAAATACAAACATCACGAATGTTCACTCACCACACAAATGAATCTTCCCAGCGGTACTTGAACCCGCGACCACTGGACGCGACAGCAAGAAGGGGCACTACAAACTTAGCCAAACGTGTCGTATATATGTATATATATATATATATACTAACACAGTTGGCTGACGCCATATATTCCAGGATATCCAGTCGCCTGAAGCCTGGCAAAGCGTTTGTAGTGACCGACGTGGTGCCGGAGTTCGGTCCAGTGGCGATATCAGCTCTGGGCCCGAAGGACGCCGGCTACAACGAGCTGGAGGCCTTGGACGAAAGCCGGGTAAATATTATATAGTAAAGATTTTCATAAAGTGTGTTCAATAAAGTAGTGTATAAAATAAAGCAAAATAGATAAATAATTCATAAAATACACATAGACTGACATAATATGAATCGATCCACTCTTATTATTAATATATACTAATAATAATAGCTACTAATGGTTGATTTATTTTAATCATCCATATTAATATGATAAATGTGAAAGTTTGTGAGGATGGATGTATGTTTGTTACTCTTTCACGCCAGAACGGCTGAACGGTTCTGGATGAAATTTGGCACAGAGATAGATTATAATCTGGAATAATAAACACGTAGGTGATTTTTTATCCCGGAAAATGTACGGTTACCGTGGGATAGATTTGTTTTTGTTTTTCACTAGGGACAAACCCTAAGCGAAGCGAGGGTGAGTCGCAAAAACGCTGAATTTTGTCATACACAATTTCCTCTTCAAAGCTTCGTTGAAAGGTCGTTGGTCTTTGTTGATACCAACCTTGAATCTATACAGTTAAATAAAAATGAAGTGTCTGATTGTAATGTCAAAATAACAGCTTTATTCTAAATACACATGGAATTATATACAATACTTATAAGAAAAACACAATTTTTAAAATTTTTGTCTGTCTGTCTGTCGTTCTGTCTGTTTGTTCTAGCTAATCTCGAAACGGCTAGACCAATTTTAACGGGACTTTCATTGGCAGATAGCTGATATATAAGGAGTGACTTAGGCTACTTTTATTTTAGAAAAAGAATTAGGTTTTCACTCAAGAAAATTAAAACTTACCTAGCGACGCACCCGAGCGATGCGAAGGTAAGTCGCTAGTTACAACTAAAATTCCAAAAACCCTTAATACTAGCCTATTTAAACTGATAATGCACAGATTGTCCATTTTTCGAGCAATAATAATGAACGTTGTAGGAAAACGTGCGAGTGATGGTGGGCGCGGGCGTGCAGGCGCTGGCGGCGCGCGGCGTCGCGCGCGCGGCCGTGGACGGCGGCGGCGCGCCCGACGCCGCCGCGGAGGCGGCGCATCTGGCCGCTTGGAGGTTGCTTACTTATTGAGCATCGATCAAAAAAGTACTAGATACACAATCAGCGACAAAAAATGTCCTCATCGAATGAGCGCTCATTTGAATATTTTAGCGCGCTTTTGATTGTTTCTTTTTGTGAAAACAACTTTGGATGGTGTATCTAGTACTTCTTTGATGTTGTTAGGTATTATATTATAAAAAAGGTTTTGTTTTTCTGATGGAGGGATCTGTCTGTGAATTCCAGCTACTAAAAGAATTAACCGATTTCTTCAGGGTTATCATTAAACCGGGTACGAGCCCCTCTTCAATAGGATCAGGCCATAATCCAGCGCACTGACCAAGTGCGGGCGGACTTCACATGTCTTTCGAAAACTTCTAGCTAGGTTCTCTCAAACATGCAGGTTTCCTCACGATGTTTTTCTTCACCGTACAAAGCAAGCGCTTTACTGGGCTGTTACTGCTTAAAAGCATTTAGTTCGCTTAAAACAAATAGTTCAATAATTTCATAATTTTCATCAGATTCGAAGAGTTTAAAAGCGACAAGCAGCCAGAGATCCAACTCTCCCTGTACGGCGGGGGCGAGGGCGAGGGCGAGGGCGGGGGCGAGGGCGAGGGCGGGTGGAGCACGGGGGTGGTGTACGGGCGCGCGCAGAACTGGGCGCGTTACCTCTCAGATATGCCTGCTAACAAGATGACCCCAGTAGATTTTGCCCAAGTTAGCATCTTGGTTTAATCATTGAATATAATCTATACATAATATAATAAAATTCTAACTGACTCGAATCTGTACATTAAATATCTTTCAAAAAATTATTGAATTAGTTATTATTATTTAATATCGATACAGCGGCCGAATTTATAGTTTTTAGAATTTTCGTCTGTCTGTCTGTGACCGCATTAGCTACGACGCATTAGCTATGCCAAAACCAAAATTTACATCATGCTGAAAAAATTTACCGCATAGCTAAAATGAAGGTTTTAGTGTGATCGTGTGATGAGTTGTTGGGTTTTAGTGTGATTGTCAACCGACTTTTTTAAAAACGAGGAGGTTCTCAATTCGGCTGTATGTTCTTTTTTCATGTTCCGTGCTAGCCGAAACAAATCAAAGCACACCGACTTTGAAAATATCTGATGAGGTATCTATAGTAAATCAAAACTACCAATCAGTTTTTTTTGTGTTTTTTCTTTGTAATCGGTTTTTTTTTTAGTTTTTATGTGATGAGTTGCCGGGTGATACGGTGAAAGTGAAGGTTGTAGTGTGACGGTGTGATGGTGTGACGGTGCGGGGGTGTGCAGGCGGCGCTGGACACGCTGTGCCCGCTGGGCGTGCAGGTGGCGGCGCACGAGCGCGCGTGGCTGGCGGCGCAGCGCATGCGCGCGCTGCTGGCCGCCGCCGCCGGCGCCGCCGCGCCGCCGCTGCTGCTGCACTGCCAGTACGCGCCGCGCGCCGCCGCCGCGCGCCCGCCCGTGCTGCTCGTCGCGCAGGGGACGACGTTCGACAGGTCGGTCACTGCGACAGTAGCCACGCCGCCGGTGCCGCCAGCAGTGCCGCTGCTAAGTGGCGGTACCGAGGGCGGTTCTCTATATAGGCTTTATAGGCTACGGCCTAAGATCTCATCTCAAGGGCCTCTGTTATGGATGATATTGTGAATTTATGAAATAAAAAATCTATACTATGATTTAGGTAATTTATGGATTTGATCTACTGGTGTTTGAATGGATTCTTACATACATACATAGGAATGAAATGTGCGTCTCTATACATTGGTCATATATTCTTTACTTTAATTATGATATCAATTTTATGAAACTAATTGCCTCCAAACCCATTATCCCATTAATATTATAAATGTGAAAGTTTATATGAATAGATGTTTGTTACTCAATCACACCAGGACGGCTGATCGAACCTGAATGAAATTTGGCACAGAGATAGATTATAGTCTGGAATACTTTTTATCCCGGAAAAATGTACGGTTCCCGTGGGATAGGTTTGTTTTTGTCTTCACAGCAATGGATCGCTAAGAGAAGTTATATATCCTTTAGAACATTAGGAAAATCTAATTAATTTACTTTCTCTACATAACAAATTGAACATTTCTCACCATATCATTAAATACCCCTTCAAAGATAAAGCTTCATACAAACGCGCAATTCTAGATTTCCCACATTAGCTTAGATTTACAAGATAAGGTGTTGATGTGTGTGTTTCCTTTAAAGCGTGACGCACTTTATCCAAGATTGTCAACAGTCAAACTGGAAAAAACGGTTTTGTAAACGGACAAAGCATATATGAACTGCTCTGTGTTTATAGACAGGTCACACATACTATCGCGATTTCCAATATGTATTGCACTTATCCCTGCACAGATGTATGAAGCTTTGTCTCCATACGGGTACTTATTCATATGGTTTTAGGGTCGCTAAATGGGATAACCCGATTTTTGCACAGGGATAGTTAACAATTAGTTAGAGGAGGGTAATAGTAATCAACCTATTTTTAACGACGCACTGCTGAGCACGGGCCTCTCTTCAATACAAGGGGGATCAGGCCATAGTCCACCACGCTGGCCAAGTGCAAGTTATCGGACTTCACATGTCTAAAAAACTTTCTAGGTTCTCTCAGATATGCAGGTTTCCTCACGATGTTCTCTTTCCTAGGAATGTGATAATCATGTCGGAAATGATTTGTAATATTTTTAGATTAGAGGTGTGAGACCCGGGATTTGAATCCATTTTATTCGATTTCCGAAGCTAGCGTGTTATCACTGTTTATGGGTTTATAATTTAAAAAAATTACTGGGTTATCAACCATAAAATTATCTTAAATGATTTCCGTTGGCTATCGACGTTAACCTACTGCACCGTGTCCGCAGCGGCGGCCTGTGCCTGAAGCCGGCGGCGCGGCTGCGCGAGCGCGGCGGCGTGGCGGGCGCCGCGGCCGCGCTCGCCGCGCTGCGCGTGCTCGCCGAGCTGCAGGTCTGTGTCTGCTGCTGCTGCTGCTAGTGCTCCTTGTACTGCCGGCAGCAAACCTCATTCATTAAATGGAGATGACACTGGAACATGCAATAGTTTTACGAGCGCTGGGGCTAGGGAATTCATTATCATTTTTATCTATAAAGTGATGCCAATAAAGAATTGATTATATTATTAATTATTGGGTAGGAAGTAGCTTAAATTGTAAAATAATTTAAAATGTATGGAAAAACCAAACATTAATATCTGGTAGAACTTTCGGAACTGCGCGCTATCTGTATTGTTATATTATTAAAATAAAGAAAATGTAACTTCGATATTTAAAAGAGCAACTGTTTAGTTTCTCTCCGGCTCTTCTCAGCAACTGCTTTCCGAGCTGGTAGTAGCTTCCTCACGGACTGACTACACTGACGCTCTTTGAATTAAATTGACGATTCAAAAGTGCTTATAAGTCTAATTGAATAAAGTTTATTCCATATCACTGGTGGCAATGCCGCTGGTACTGGTACCAGCAGTGTTGCCACTGGTAGTGCGTGTGGAGCAGGTGCCGCTGCCGGTGATGTGCGTGGTGCCGCTGTGCGAGAACATGGCGGGCGCGGCCTGCATGAAGGTGGGCGACGTGCTGCCCACGCTCTCCGGCCTGCACGTACTGGTAACCGCCTTTGTTTGACACACGACCACATTTGACGCCATATCAAACATTATATAATAGAGTTATTATTCTCTGTATGCTTAATATGTTACATGACTTTGTATACATATATATTATGCAAATATTTTCCAAATGACATGACAAAAGTACCAGACGATCATAAATGTTGGAGTAGTGTATGTTGTAAGAAATCCGTGTGAACTCTGTGCAGGCCTTTCTTTGATGAGTTTCAGCTTCAATATGTACAACGTGCGTTGCTTGTTGCCTATCATGGTACTCGTGACAATGTTTATGATCTTATTCGTAAACTACTAGCGACTCGCCCTCGCTTCGCTCGTGTTCGTCCCTACTTATGTTTTAACGTTTAATGTAGATTTATCAGAGATAAGGTATTTTCCCGCAATAAAAAGTATCCTAAATGCGGACCCGGATAACCAGTTATCATCACATCAAATTTCATCAAAATCTGTTCAGTGGTTTTCTCGTGATAAGTTTATAGACAGACAGACAGACAAAAATTTTAAATTCTAAAAACTATATATTTGACCTCTGGATCGATAACTAGCGACTCACTCTCGCTTCCCACCCTAGGTGATTTCCCATACAAACTTTCATCCCCATTTTCACCTCCTTAAGGAATGATTTCCGAAATTAAAACTTCCCAGGGATTCAAACTATCTTCTTACCAAATTTCATCTAAATTGGTTCAGTAGTTTCGGAGTCTTTTCGATACAAACAAACAAAGTAACAATTTTTTCCTCTTTATAATATTAAAATAGATAATGACTATTTCAATAAGATTTAAAAAAAGTGTTTATTGTACAGGTTCGACTCAGAATTTTATTATATGTATTATGTATACATGAGCAGTAATTTACTGTGGTCAGACAGTGAAGGGAATTTTTTCTACCCCCTGTCCTACGACACTGATGGACTTTTTGAAATTATATTATTTTGACATGTTTAATGGGAAAAATAATGAGAGTAAATTTTTACGATGCGACAGACTCAGATTACACTGTAAAGTTGTCGTAAAATCTCTCTTTAGTACAAGTGATGTCTATATTTAACATATTTATCTATACGTATAATGAAATTTTGAGTCGAATCTGAAATATTTTATGGATAATCTTGTATTGAAATAGTTATTATCATCGATACAGACCCAATTTATAGATTATAGAATTTTTGTCTGTCTTTCTGGGAACGCACCACAAGAAAACCACTAGACAGAATTTGATGAAATTCGTTATGATGATAGCTGGCTATCCGGGTCAACATACAGGATACTATTTGCTACGGGAAAATATCTCGTCTCTGAGAAATCTATACTAAACGTTAAAACGTAACTAGTTGATTATAAGATCGCGTGGTGCGCAGATGGAGGACACTCGCGCGGCGGCGCGGCCGGCGCTGGCGGACGCGCTGGTGTACGCGCAGGCGCTGCACCGCCCCGCGCTCGTGCTCGGCCTCGCCGCGCTCGCCGGTGCGTCTCCATCATAAACTTTCTTACTGTCTAAGCAATCTACCTTCTTTAGAGTTAATTTAATTCATAAAGACAGCCTAACTTTAATTTCTTTATAACTTTTGTATACAGGGTGAATTTTTCAAGTAGGCGTGCATGGCTAAATCCGAAACTATGAGGAATAGCGAAAAGTACTCAAAGGAGTCTCGGGCTCGATTTTCATAAGAACTAAAACTGCATCATTGGATGTTTGAAAAATCAATTTTCCTAGCCAGGAATCAAACCTGTTGATTTTGGAAAAAAAAACACATACTGTATAATTACACCATTCGATAATGTTGCTAATAAGGAACGCATTCTGGGAAGTCATGACATACGGCAAACTTATGGAAAATTTTGGATTTCAATAAACTGCTTCATTTTATAGTAATTTCTTTAATAATTAATATTACCTTGTTCGAAATGATGCTCAATATTTATTACTAGCAAAACCCGCGGCTTCGCTCGCGCTAAAATTACAACAAAAAAACTTTAAAAAGGTAGGTCAAAGGCCACAGTAGAAGAAAAAAAAGTTAACATTTGTAATTAGAACGTAAAGTGAACTGGCGCCAATAATTTGAAGTTTTTTCGACGTTTCGTTGATTACTGCTAACCGTTTGCGTACTGTTTTGTATTTTGTTGAATAATTTATTAAAGCAATACCGTACAGTAGAAGAGATGTTGATTCAGCAGTTTGGCGAAAATTTTATTGCAACGCATGGTCTTACACCCTTAGATTATTTTCTCTGGGGGTATGTAAAAAACGAAATCTATAAAGACACGTATAATGTAATTGATGACTTGAAACGGTCTTCGGAAAATATTCTAAACGAAATCAATAATATTGTAATGCTAAATGCAGTACAATCCTAGAAACGTCCAATCCAGCTATGTATTGAAAACAACGGCTATCATTTTAAACAATTGATCTGTTAAGGTTTACTAAGTAAATAACAAAGAACAATAAAAAAACATTTTGTTAAAAATGAGCTCTTTCCTTAAGTTTGCCGTATGTCATGACTTCCCAGAATGTGTTCCTTATTAGCAACACTATCGAATGGTGTAATTATACAGTATGTTTTTTTTTTCAAAATCAACAGGTTCGATTCCTGGCTAGGAAAATTGATTTTTCAAAAATCCAATGATGCAGTTTTAGTTTTCATGAAAATCGGGCCCGAGACTCCTTTGAGTACTGTTCGTTATTCTTCATAGTTTCGGATTTAGCCATGCACGCCCACTTGAAAAAAATCATACTGTATATACATATATAGCTTAATAATAATATGTTCGCTTGGAAACTGAATGAAGCGGGTTCAAATCCCGGCTTTCACATTTCCGATATTTTCATACGCGAATAGTTTTTTTTAATATGGTTTCCCAAGTGAAAAGTCTTACTATAAAGGCAAGCAAGTTTTTAGTTTTGGTGGATTATGGCTTGATATTGAAAGGAAGCCCATGTCCAGCGGTTGGACGTTAAAAAAAAATTTAATACATCTATTGTAGCATTTTATTTTAATAGAGACATCTGTAATATAATGCAAATAACGTTTAGTCACTGTAAAATACATCACATACAAACAAACGACAATGTGTGCGTATTATAATATTTTTTATAAATAAGTATTTTCGTAATATAAAAACAATTACGTACTTAAATATATTATCCCACTATATCTTCTAAATGAAATTTGGCACAGAGATTATAATCTGGTATAGCACATATTAATAATATGTACGGTTTCTGGTTTCCGTGGCATAAACAAGTATGTGTGCGCAGAGGAGTCGGCGAGCTGTGTGGGGCCGGGCGCGTTCGCGTGCGTGAGCAACAGCGCGGCGGCGTGGCGCGGCGTGCGCGCGGCGGGCGCGCGCGCCGGCGACCGGCCCTGGCGCCTGCCGCTGTGGCGCTGCTACGACCGCCGCCTCCACGGTACCCCGCCACACCACACATACATACATACATACATACATACACCCTACGAAAAGCATCGTATCGTACAAACAAACAGACATTTTAAATTAAGCTTTCTTTTCGGGAGAGAATGTAAAGCCCAGTAACCTAGTACAAACAAAATCGATTTACGCGAATATTTGACGTTTTCAAAAAAATATCTTTTCGGAAGAGAATCATAGTCTCTCTATACGACCATAATTGTTGTAAAGCATTCGAAACGTCGGAAACCAAAATAAATTCGATTTGTTTGCTTAAATATGCGATAGATGGCGTTAATTCAAATGCTACCCAACTTTATTCTCTATTAATCTGTGTAACTACTGATCCGCTTAGAGCTATCAAGTCATCACATACTAAGATATTACACAATATACAACCTTAATCCAAATTATTTTTTACACTAAGTAATTTGTCGCAATCTCATTTAGACGCCGAGTACCTAAAGACTTACTTAATAAAAAATCAATAGGTATCACGTTTAGGGACTAAAATTATAATTTTCTTATTTTATGTGTTTTTTAACATGAGAAGGGTACGTATACAACTTCAAATTAAACTACTAACTAATCTTTAAATAATTATATTTTTTATTCATATCTTATTTATCACCTTTTCTTTGAAGATATCTAATTTAAATAGGGATTTCATGCAAATTTCTATTTATTTTCCTTCATGGCAGAGGGGTGCAAGTACACCCCCTGGCAAGTACCACCCCTCGTCGCTCACGTTTATTACTTTTATACCTACATATATAACTCAAACTTATTTCTTTTTCAACTCGTATTTACAACACAAATATTTTTATTTTTGAAATAAAAAACAACGAGTTGTTGACAATTTTAATATTATTGTAAAATAAGATATCATAAAGTAGTTTTTACTGCGAAAACTATACTTTCCACTTTATATGATGTTGCTGTATTTAATATAATCTAAAATAATATATTTTATATGACATCTTCCCGACCGATTACGGCCGCGACTCTCCCTGTACGGGGGTGACACATCACCAGCTTCAGAACTCTGACCTGTTACTGGGACTTTCTTAACAGAAAGACTCAATTACTAAACTTGGGCTGACCCGGGGCTCGAACCCAGGGCCTCTAGATTTGCATCCCTACATGCTAGTCGCCACACCGATCAGATATTATACATAGTACAAAAAATTAGTAATTAATATGTTGTGTAAATTACATCCCCAGATGACCCGGCCGTGGACTTAACGAACAAAGGATATGGTGTAGCATCACCTTGTCATGGAGCTGCTTTTCTAAGGGTATATCTATTTTAAAATAAATAAATAAATAATACCGGATAAACCTCCTCTTTTTTGGAAGTTGGGTAAAAATAGTATAGTTATTTTATTGACATTGATTGATATGTTTTAATATGTTTATATATAAAATTTAACATTCTCCTATCTATACTAATATTATAAAGCTGAAGAGTTTGTTTGTTTGTTTGGTTCAACGCGCTAATCTACGGTGTATCTAGTGTACGGGTCCCGTGGGATAGATTTGTTTTTGTCTAGGGACGAACCCGAAGCGAAGCGAGGGTGAGTCGCTAGTTAACTATATAATTATAACGAAGATACGGCTCAACAGATTTGAGTGTTTGGAATGTAGATAGAAAAATGTTAATGTACTGTGTAGTGCCATCTCGTGGCATATCACATTTATTTTTATCGCACAAAAAAACATTTTATTACAAAAGTTATTAAATATTTTTTTTATTAAATGTTTTGTATTGTAACATTTGCTAACAAAACAATTCGAAGCAAAATATAACAATTTGTAACTTTTGTGTTAGAAAACAGCAACTTTTTCAAAATATGAACCAAACTGATCTGACGTAGTTGTTATAAAATGTTAGGGTATGTTCTGCAACATGTTATATCGGTGTGGGAGCTTTGAAAACATCCAACAATAGTTAACGCGTTACTGAATGTTAAAAAAAAGTTTTCATTTAAAAAAATGTATATAATATTTTTTTACTGCTGTGTGTAAGCACCTTAAAGTGTAAATTGGATTGTCATGTAAAAGTTAATATGACATTCAGTATACCTATTGTGTCTCAGTAATATATGTTGTGTCTTCCTCACAAAACGTGACACTGGCAGAATATATTGCGTCTGTTAACGCAACTCTAAGCTATAGAGAAAAAAAAATATATGTTTAAGCAACTGAATTAGTAATTTTGCTTACAACATATAACTAGGATACGTGCATAGCTTATATACTAAATGAACACACCATTTGTTTATTTTAATTCGTTTACATTACAAACCTATGATGGGCCCCCATGTCCAGCTACCGTGACACTCCTACTCACTAAAACTCACACCGGAACCTTATCATAGCACTGTGGTGTTGTAAAATTGTTTGGTAGTGTACATTGAACACACTATAGACAATAAGGACTGATTTTCCACACTTTAGTGCCGACCACGGTTCGTTTTCGGTCTGTCAAAATATTTTTATCGAAGAAAGAATGAGTGCATTTACTATCAGTAAGAGTCAAGTCCGGTCCTATCACTCACATCTCTCCAACAGCGTTTTTTGTATAACAATACTTATATATGTCTTATTAGATTGTTCTGATATCTGTCTGTTTGCCACTATAGGATGGATCGGCCCTAACCAGTAACTAGGACTCGGAAACCCGTTCAATTTTCAAACCGGTTTTGGTCTAATTATAAAATTTAGGATCCATGATCAAAATTACCTGGTTAAATGACTTTTTGTGTGTTTGCATTTGGCGAATCTTCGCTAATGGTGAATTACTTAGTAGAACGATACATGTACGTTTCTTACTTATGCATGAATCAACCTGTTCATTTCGGTATCAAAACCGAAATTCAATCTATCTCTAAGAATATCCGTCCATCCATCTATCCATCATTATTTCGATTCACTAAACCGTTCGTTTTCATTAGCCAGTTAAATCACATTACCGAAATAAACCGTTTTTTTTAACCGATTCATAGCTTCACCAGTAACACATATGTGACACCCAACAGAAGTTCATCTGCGGCGAGTGGGTGCACATGGACCCGTCGGGCGTGGCGCGCGCGCCGCCCGGCGGCTACCTGCGCGAGCGCCGCGCCTCGGGCCGCCCCACGCGCACGCTCGCCACCTTCCTCGCCGACATGGCGCGCCAGCGCGGCGCTAACACTGACACTGACGCTACGGGATAGTATTCTATTTGGTTTTAATAAACAATATTGTTTGAAACTGAGTTTCATTTCAATTTTGGTAGTTTATCCCAAGCTTAATATATAGTTGTATGGTGTTACGCGCCATACCTTAGTAAAAGATATCGAGTGCCATAGTAGGGACTGGATGGTGCTCTACACAGTCGCCAAGCAGACAGTAAAAATATGACGACAATATGACTACATACATGTGTTGTCATTTCGGGCGGGTCGCATTATTTTTTCTTGTGTACATTACTTTTTTTAATATTATCATAAATATAGTTAACAATACAAAGTGTTTTATTGTTTCACACATTTTTATTTAGCTTCTTTTGTAACTAACCATGTAATTAAATCTTGGAAGTCAATTTTAATCTACTCCTATTGATATATTGATTTAAAAAGTTAGTGCAATTTCTTCACACTTTCAAATTAAACTGATAAATGGAGGTAAAGGTAGTTGAACTATAATACTTACTTAGATTTAGGTACGCGAATATTTGATATTATAAATAAAACTATCTTTCCGAATTGTTTCGCGGATTTATTTTGGAAACCAACAAGACATAATCTAGAAAAAACGAGGCTTACATATAAAATTCATTCATTTCCCAGCTAGTCAAAAGCTTTTTAGTTTTTTTAAGATTTTATACGGAATAACAATTATCAATTATTGATAAAGTCCATGAAATCTAATTGTAAAAATTCTATTTTGACGCTTCGCATCACTACGCGATAAATTTGTTTAAATATATACACATTATTTCAAATAATAAATTTTCAAATTTCAAAAAAATATTAAGTTATTATTATATAAATACCGTTACGTGTAATATTCTTGTACCATAAGCCTAATGTTGAAACGTGAATCTCGTTTAATTAATTAAAAGCAAAAATTATACCTCAAATTGTAAATTAAGTTGACGTTACAATATTACGTCAATAAGTTCTTTACTGTAGTGTAGTGTTCACTTCTGGAAGCCACTAAACAAAAGAATTGAATTATTGTAGTGTTGCGACAATTTCAGTTTCACGATTATCCTAATAGTAAAAAAAAATTGGATAGGTACCTATAAAAAAATAATCGAATCGCTTTATTTGTAGGAATTGGAATATTTGTCGTAAAACACCAAACTTTTTTTAAATATAATTAAAATTATTTACTTTGAGTTGCTATTTTAATAATATATTTAAAATTTTAAGGTTTTTTTAAAATAACTATTACTATATATTTAAATTTTATAAAATTAAAGTTAGCAATACTGAAACGAATCAATATTTTAATTCATAAAATCTCATAAAATTGTTAATAAATAATAAATAAGCAATATCGATTTCTCAGATGTTTTCGCTACCGATTATTTTAGCAACATCTTTATATAAATCAATCTGAAAGCTGCCAAAATAGAATTTTTAGATTTGATTGTCAACTTAATCAGTACTTCTATATTATTAATTGTTGCTCCTGGTTTGTGATAATAAATGTGAAAGTTTAGATGATTGGATGTGTTTGTTATTCAATTACGCCAGAACGGCTGAACGGATCTGGATGAAATTTGGCACAGAGATAGATTGTAGTCTCGAATAGCAGATGCTACTTTTTATTCCAGAAAGTATTTTCGTGGGATAGTTTTTTTTTGTTCTTTAGTTAATAACGTGTTCCCTATTTTTACTATTGAGACCTTTTATTTATTTCTTCCCACATATAAACAAATCGACGTGACTGTTTGCACAGAAATAGAATATGCGCAGGAGCGCTATAGGGCACTTTTTATCCTTTTGTCTCGAGTAGTTTCCCTATGATATCACTAGTTATTAATCTGTTAGTTATTATATTTTTACCAGCTACGTTAGTATTAAACCTAAGTTAAATATCATTTGATGTTATAGGAGGCACCATCCCTAAAATGAATTTGGACCAATACATAAAATTTGAAACGCTCAAGTTTTTGTAATAGAAAAAAAAATTTAATAATAACATTCAGAGAAGAAAAATATTAAATATTATATTTCCAACTATACATGCTCCACATTTATAATGCACTCTAATATTCACAGCAAACTTAACCATGCGTTTTGGACGACAGTGTAAATGAAAAATATTTAGAGTGCAAACTTATAAATAACAAACTTCCTTTTATCATAAGGATTTCACTTAGTTATATATACTTTTATAATTTCGATAGCTATTTAACTAATCTAGATTACATTAAAAATTATTTTTGATAAGTAAACATTAAATAATAAATAAAAGAAACGTCACTACACATATTTTATTTTTAATGTCTGTTTTTCTATACTTTAGTCTTAAACAATATAAAAAAAATAGGATTAATGATTTAAAAAGAGCTTTTTATAAGAGCTTAAACTAGAAATATAAGTTAGTGTTCTGTGATGTGTATTTCAAAATCCAGATGTAGTAACGAGCAACAGGAAAACTACTAGTTTTGAACTTAAATTTTATTTATTATGTAATAAAAGTATTATAATTCAAACACAGTACGATATAGGCTACAATTAAATTGGTGTTTCACAAGGCTAAGTAGGTTCTTTTGGCGTATAAAGAAAGTATGTCGAGATGATCTCTATTCAATATCCACCGACTGATCGGTGACGGACACTATTACACTATGTTAGATTTAAGTACGCTACTAAGTACCGACCGATCAATCTTCCAACCGTCCCCTATTGAAAAATCGATTTCTCCAGTGAGGGTAGTTAAAAAAATTAATCCGTCGGTATATTTCTATTAATTACAAGTGAAATGTTTACAATTGAAATGTACTCTGACGATTGTGAGTATGTGGGTGGTGGCAAGGGGAGCGGGGGCGTGGTAAAGGGGAGAGAGGGCGTAGAGGGGGCGAGGGAAATGAAACACCGATGCTTATTGACCTAAAAATGAAGAAACATTTATTTTCAGTATGTCTTTTGTAAAATTTAATAACAGAATGAATCAAATGTGGTAAGAGAATAACAGAGCGGAGTACTTCCTTAGTTCACCAACAATAGAAATATAATATATCGAGTCATTTACAGATACAATACATAATGCAGTACCGATAAATCTAATTTATTCCTTTACTTTACTGAGTTAGTTAAACATTTAATACGATTTAATGTACAGCGGCGTGTCCGCCGTGCTACGGCCACGGTTTTTTTTGGGATTTTTTTAAATTTTTTCATCACGTACTTTATAAATATCTCATACTTGAAAAAAATTTACATTAAAATGTATCGGAAAGGTGCGAAGGCCCCGCCCGGCCGCGGGCCTCGCCGGGGCCCCGCGCCGTACACCAACTTCTCCTTACATAGTAAAATTAACGGAATACTTTAAAGTCTAAATAGGGAGGCGACGCTCGCGCGCGCCGCCGATATACCATTAAACTGAAACGATGACAATATTAATTTATCGCAAACACTAGAGAAATGCAGGTCCAATACGATGGTAATATTGTGTGTCATGAAACAAAACGTATATTAAAATTCTCTGCTTTATACACACACACTAGCCGGCGGCTCACTTCGACGTCATCATGGTGACGAATTCTGCAAACAACGAGAAGCACGCATTAGTATGGCAGTACAACACACACGTACGCACAATAAATGTACAAAACCCTCGCAAACGAGTCTAGGGTGAAGTATTAACACAGAAGTGACCGACAGAAGAGAGATGCACTATTAAAACAACCTGTTAGACGAGCGCGGCGAGCACAGGCCGGGAGCGGGCCGGCGCGGGCCGGGCGCGGGCGAGGCGCGGCGTGTGCTCGCCGCGTCGGACATAAATAAACCATAAGTTTGGACCTCGTCATGCCACTACAAAGGGATAATGAAATACCACCCTCTGGATATATCGTCACAATAAATGTACGGAGAGGACACGCAACGTCTCACCGACCCACAAAATGTCTAGTTCAAATGTAAATGTACGTTTGCTGCTCGTTTGTGCGTCCAAGCTAAGGTGCAAGCGCGCGAGAGGCGGGGACGATCTACCGGTGGGGATCGCCAGGTGGTATTTCTATAAGAAAACTTCTATACAGATATTAGACACATGCACCAGGCTTTAGGGAGGGGTCGTCCGAGATCCGTCGAGTGGCCGCGGTCGTTAGTTAAGCCACCGGTGGCCACAGCGTCCACAGCGTCGTTGGATGGGATTGAGCACAGTTGGGTGGGTGGTAGCGAAAGGCATGAAGTATGTACAAAGGTCCCGGGTTAGTGACACTCGCAGGGTCGGATGTCGGACGGCCCGCAGTTAGACACAACAGAGAGACCCCCAAGGCGGAGACCGGAGAGGTGGGCGGGGAGCTAATGTCAAACAGTTAATAACGAGCAGCAAACCATGTCTGTACCTAGGTGGGCGCGACGGCGTAGGCCTTGTACACTATATGGGGAAAGAGATCTGTATCGTGGTCCTTGAAACGGTTAGTTACAAGTATATATTGCTAGCGGCTACCGTCGCCGCGAGCGAATATCATTTGCGCGAGCGAATGGAAGTCTGCAAGAGAAACCGGAGGTCGGTTGAGACTGCGCTCGCACTAGCACAGAGGGCACGGGCAACGCGGCTACTTTAGCGGTCTTCAAAAGTCATAACACTTAGCTAATTTCAAAATGGGCAACGTTATGTTTATAAATTACTAAAATCCGAAATTGTTCATTTAAAAAAAATATGCGCGAGTCGAATCCGTTAAAAAGTTTCACCGAGTGTTTTCCACCTTTTAAAGACGCTGTCATGAATATCAATAAACGTAAGTTTACGCTACGCAACAACAAGGCCGACATGTCGCCGCTGCCCTCTGTTTGTTTCGACGTTTACAAGTGTATGTGTTTGTCCTTCATTCCAGTGGATGCATTAGTGACTGAAATATGTAGTTATAGTCAAATCGTTCGGTTACGGGAGAGCTCACATGCATGCACAAGTCCCAAACCACCGTGACCAGAGTGCACATCATATCTTACATTATACCAAAATATAAACAATTTAAATTGAGTGCATATTGAAATATAACTTTGATGAGATTTTCAGACATTCGATCGTTTCTGTTACTTTTAGATTGTATTGTGTTTGTACTAAAAAACGACTGCAGAACTGGATACTCACTGTCGAATTGGACTGAAGCCAGTCTTTTAGTACGTTACTTGCATTGTAATAAATATATCATTTACCATTACCATTTAGTAAATATAAAAAAAATACTTCGGAAAACATTACATACTTATTTTTATTTATAACAGAATATACATAATATATAAATAAAAGCTGAATCAATTTCATGAATGTTTCCGTGACCAATGCTACGCAAAACATTGTGTGGTTGATAACCGTAATTAAAGTTCAAATGTAAGGAAAAGTTACCATTTGAATATACCCATTTAATACATACTTTTATACCCACTCAAAGACGCGTTTTAACTTAACACGTTCTAATTTCTGATTTCATCATATTATATGTTTGTATGCATCATACATAAAACTTTTATTAAATTTATATAAAAAAATCGGTGAAGTGCGAGTCGAATTCGCATACGAAGGGTTCCGTACCATCGTACATGTACTTTTTATTAATACGATTTTTACTCATGTATGTAGTATAACTTAACTCGATCGATTATGAACGTTAAAAAAATTAATCTTGTATCTTTATTTTTATATTTTTACTAATTTTTATTATTTATTGTTGTAGCGGCAATTATGGTTCATGAGATACAACCTTTTAACAGACGAACGAACAGACGGGTTCCGTTGGAACCCTTCGGGTACGGAACTTATATTTTATATAGCATAATTTTCTTATAAATTTGACTATTTTTTAAAAGTGTACTAAATGAATTTCAGCAACAATTTTTCTACACGTAATAATAAATCTATCACGAATTTAAAACAGCTGAGTTCCATTTCAGATGGTACAAAAACACAGTTTAAACTCCCCTTCTATGTGCTGTCACATAAACAAAGCAGGGGTCGTGTTGAGTGGTTATGAACTAGAACATCATTGCGGATTGGGCAATAAAGTAAAAACCGCGTATACAGATAAGTGTATGCAAACTAACTGATAATATTATATTAAACATTTTTAACTAATACAATATAGTGGTGTTCCGAGCAATTTTAGGCATTATCATTGGTCAATAGAAATAAGTACATTTCCCAATAATCGATTTTAAGTTATATTTAAAAAAATCGGACAAATGCTACAAAAACATACATACATACTGTATACATAATGACAGTAAATCACTTAACGAGTTATAATGTTTATTGTAATATTTTACAATGTTACGTTACGTTTGATGTTTTAATTTTTATGATTATGAGCCACAATAACAGTTATGTGGTTTACATTATTTCACTTCACTCCGAGCCTAATGTTTCAACTGTCTTTGTGAATGTCCCGCAATGTGGCATATAAATGTCACTTTACTATTTAAGAGCAAGTTTTGTATGAACGCCGTCGATACGAATGTACTTTTGCAGAGAAAAATTCCAACGTGAGTCAGCTTTTGAACCAATTCATAAGCAAATCTGTCATCTACCTGTCATAAAACCCGCCGTACACGCCGTCGAATAACGGTCGAAGTCTAGAGGATGGTGTTCTAAATTATGTAAAACACATAAACGTATTTCCTAGCTTTGCTGCATTTACCGAAATTATCGTACTTTGTATGGCGGGACTGACACACCATACATAGAAGGTATACACAAGCGATAGCGTGATTGTATAAGCGATGTTTGGCTTGATTATTTTATTACATTATAAAAAATAATAAAACATACCAAACCGACATGTATCACCAAACATCGCCATATTTATCTGTTACTGGAAAACCTCATATTCAGATCAAATTAACTTTGGACAAAAATAACTAGTTGTCTTTAGAGTTAATACAGAAGAGTTCTCATAAAATATTTTCAACTTTTACCATTCAACTAAGACCAATTCTAGCTTTCGCTGGAACATATTAAAACCTGCCAAAACTCGAGGTTCAGCAGTAACAATCTACTGATAACTAAACAAATAGGAAGAATAAACAGCACAAAACCCAAACAGTTCTGACTCACCCTCATAATTGACCTGCCCGTCACCGTCGATGTCGGCCTCGCGGATCATCTCGTCGACCTCCTCGTCGGTGAGCTTCTCGCCGAGGTTGGTCATGACGTGGCGGAGCTCGGCCGCGGATATGAACCCGTTACCGTCCTTGTCGAACACGCGGAACGCTTCGCGAATCTCCTCCTCACTGTCTGTGTCTTTCATCTTGCGCGCCATCATTGTTAGGAATTCGGGGAAGTCTATCGTGCCATTGCCTGCGGATTGAATGAGTTTTTCGTTAGGTGCAGTCTTTAAATTTGAAATACTGTTAATCCTTAGTTACTATAAGACCAGTTAAAGTACATCACAGGATCCAGTTCATGCACCGGATATACTTTTTTGCGAGGTTCATGATCTTATTTTAAGAGTAACAATTTAAGTTCATATCGGCAAATAAGCCCCGGAAAGAAATGTGAAGGCGAGAGGACAGCCTGAGCAATACGAAGGCGGTTAGATGGTCCCAAATAATATAGGTAAATTGCAGTAGGTTTGTTTGGTTGAACGCGCTAATCTCAGGAACTACTGATCCGATTTAAAACATAGACTATATATCATCCCGGTAAAATTGTACGGTTCCCGTGGGATAGATTTGTTCTTGTCCAGGGACGAACCCGAAGCAAAGCGAAGGTGAGTCGCTAGTAACTAATAATATAGGTGTGTCACAAGTGTTAATAATGGGGTCATTTTTATAACAATATTATGTAACTAATAGAATTTATTTTAACCCATCAAAACCTACACAATTAGCCAATTTGTATTGATTAGAATTCAGTACTCATTCAGAGGCCATAGACAAGCTGGCTAATTTACAATTGCAACGCTTAGAGAAGACTAAAACATGTATAAAAATAATACAAAACTACAAAACATGTCACTCTCGTATAATTTTGCCATATTCTGTTAGCGATGTGGATTAAAGAAAGTCATCTTTAAGGTGGCTGTATTGGAATAGTACGCATCACGGTTTTCTCGAAATTCCTCAAGCGAAAGCTAATAAATTATAAAGTGAATGTTTACAGATCGCTCGCTCATCAAAAATTAATGTTCGAAACAATGTATGCAAAAACAAAGCTAGAGCTCCAACGATGTTTAATAGATTGGTAAGACCAGGTGCAGTTTATATTATTTCCGAGATTAATGATTGTGATCAAAAGAATCGCGAGTGTTTAAAATACTAACACAGCTGCTCCTCGCGTCCGCCGCTCGCGCCTCGCACGCGGAACATCGACGTCGAAAATTGTATTAAACCCGTTAGCGCTTGATGCCGGCATTGTAAATAGTTCGAACTTTGTTAGTTAAAATGATTCAAGACAAACTAAATCATAATACTACTACACATATAACGATCGAAAATCTTGTTTGAAAGCTTTCTGGTATATCATCTATGTTATTTTACATATTTATCTTCAATAATTCATAGATTGAGCTTGACGGGTTGCACATTTGAGCTTTTATGTATATTACGAATAAAATGAAATAAACAGGATTTTTTAAACACTCTTGTCTTAACTCTTTTCATCATCATAAAAACCAAATCCAAGAGGGTTGAAATTTCGATAGTTATACCTATAATGACATAGCAGCCTCGCTGATAAAGGAGTTTCTATATTTCTGTTTTGTTGAAAAGTATTAAAGGTTTTGTATGGGAAGCAATATTTTTAGAATGTCAAATAAAAAGTCAACGGAGCAGGTTGCTAGTAACTAATATATTAAAATATTAACTTCAAAGTTTGGTGCATTTGGAACGTGTAATTTATAGCGGCATGGAGTAGCCGTTCGACATAATGATAAAGTGCCGGACTGATCGCAATCGTAGTAAAAACTGTATAATTGACTCTAAAAAGGCAGTAATCTATCTTGCAATAATAAATCACTTACGAATAGTAGTATATTTGTATTGAACACAGAACAAAGGCGTATTTCTTGTAACAGCCGGACTGATTGATAGAAATACGATTATGTAGTAAGAATTAGCCAATCCATGCAGTTTCTAAATTATTGTTGGTAACTGCTGTATGTTAACCATTTCAAAAGTAATTAAATGTTGATTTTTTTATTAGTGAAGGTGAATTTTGTACCTAATACCTATGTATGAATAATTATAGTATTAAAATATAACAAACGTACTAAGAGTTAATAATTCTGCTAATCCTAAGTCGGACACCATAGTTCTACAATTGGATAGGTTTGAAAACAGTTCAAATCTACACATCACCTTCCACGAATCAAAACCAAGACATACAAACACATAACAAATCGACAATACATTATACAACCCACATTGCATCAAGTTAATATTCGACAAACATACTTCATTCGTTGCGTATTGCACTTTACCTGCGTAGAATTCGTAAGAATTGTGAGTGAATAAAATTTTAAGTATATCAATATCAATAAATTCCACATATAATAATATACGATATATTTGACGACACGTGTGGCTCTGTTTGTAGTGACCCTATTTGCTGTGCCAAAAGTCGCGGGTTCGAGTCCCGCTGTAGTCCACTTATGGGTGTTTATTTTTACAATATGTGTGTATTTATGTTTGTTTGCACGTGTTAATTTGCCGTAGTAACAATCCGATTTGAATAATTCTCTTCACATAATATTATAGTCCTTTAGGAGCGGCGAAATTATTAAACAATTAAGTGCATGAGCGAAGGCAAAAGTTAGTATTTAATGAGTAGGTACATTTTTAAGTCTTCTGTAGATCTAACGTGACAAAGTATCACTTGTTTTTATCTTATTATTGTCTTGTCAATTATGTAGAATTTAATTATATAATCAAAAGGATACGTAAATAAGAAAATTTTATGAAACTCTAGCACAGATACAAACAAATAACAACAGGTACACCGAGTTACTTAGTGTCCCTGGTTAAACGCTTAAGCTATGAATTTCAATACCATACATAGAGGTGTGACGGAAATTGAGTAAGAATATTTGTGTTTTGCGTAGCAATTGCATTCCTAGTTTAAGAAACATTTGAAAGCTCCATGTATATTTAGGGTTCTGTACATTCAAAGAAAAAACGGTCCTCGTTTATACAAGGCATATCTATTAGTTAGTCTGGCAGACTATTACCTCCGCTGGACGGATCAATAGACGTTTAGTACAAGTAAAAATAATTATTTAATTTTGCGTAGTGGCAGTTTCATTGACAATACACTGTCTACGATGTTAGATGTTAAACCTTAAAACGCAAAAGTTTGTACATATTCGTTGGTACCATATGGTATATATCGCAATAATAAAGAGAGGTACAGTAAAGAAATACATATTATAATATAAACTGTTTGTACAAAATTAACACAGAGTTAAATAACGATGTTTTTATTACCATAGTTAATAATAGAATTTTGTATTGAAGCGCTGATAAGCTCGTTTTTAATTAAAAGTAACAAATCAAGTCACTACTTAATTAAAATGTGAACATGTAAACTGAATAATTAATATGCAGAAATAACGAACAGCATATTACCTATATTTTAAAAAATTGGCACTTTGTTTTTAAAACTCAAGGCTGAGCAGTTTAAGACACAAAAAATCTACAAAAAACATTTACAGCCACAAAAACTAAAAAAAATATCCAAATAGGTGGCCAATTTGCATTCAGTGAGAACCTTTTTACACAACAGCCCATTTAAAACCGTGTTCTATAAGTGGGTACCTACTACTGGTGACCGGTGACGGTTGATATAATTAAAAATACTCGGCGACATTTCGTCTCGACGGTACGAGAGTGTACATTGCCGGAGCAAAAATAAGCACAGTTTAAGTTTGGGCCAGCTAATTCCGTGGTAACCTTTTCAGGCGTCGCGGACTATTTATACTCGAGCTTTCGAGAATGTACGCCGCATTCCCGCTGCCGCCTACTTGTAGGGCACATCTGGAGTAGCAGCACTTACTAACACCCTATCTTAGTATTGTTAGTTAGACATAATATACATATGTTAACAAATAAACCATGTACCTACCACGCGAGAGTCCGAGGACAACAATTCTGAGATCTCAATTAGTCTCAGAAATGCAATCCGTGTTTTTAAACGTACAGACCAGACCCGAAATATAAATATAAAAAAAAATATTTATTAAATGTCGTTATGTCTAAATCTTTCTTATATTTAAAACAGCAAGATACAATCCATATGTGCTATATGCTTATGTACTAAGTACATATATACATACATATTCGCAAGTCGCGCTAAATTTGGTATGATGTGAACATAAAGCAATTTAAGTATTAATGTCGTTGGGTGGGCCGCTCGCAGTGAGACAATGGGAACCTTGAACTCGGCCGTGACAGTTTTGGAAAACTACTCTGCCCACACTGTGCATAGATAAAGAAACGGATAAATTATAAATATAAATAAGTATATTATACTAATAAGAAAGGAGGAATAGAGTAAACTACACTATATGGGCACCATACAAGCGAAAAAGCTCGTGAAGTTAGCAATTTTTTAGCATAATTTTGCCTAAAAATTACCGCACTAGATATGTAAGGCAATCATTTTTTTTTTAAAGTTATTTTTAACTTAAAAATTTCTACATTGCTGTAGTGCAGTCATAATGATTGATGGCCGCGATACTAAGTTGTGTATCCACTTAATTATTTTACAACAGGAAATAGTTTTATCATTTTAACATAACTGCCTACGGATCAATTAGGGTCGACTCACACTATAGTGCCCACCACAGTGTTAAAGTATTTTTATATAAAAAAAACGTTGCTGAGGTTTGACTGTACCGGAACTTGATTCTTATTTCTTACTGATAGTGTGAATTTACCAGATCGATATCAGACCGAGAACGAACCGTGATCGGCACTAAAGTGTGGATCGGGCCTTACAACATCATTGAAACTCTTGACGGATATAAAATAAAGTCTATATCCTATTTACTCATACACTTATATACTAGTGCACAAAATTAATTTGAGCATTAACACGGGAAAGAAAATAGCAAGGAAATTTAAATCATGAAAAACGCATATCTTAATGGATTGAGTAACTGTCTCTATGCCGGTCACAATTTCGAGTCCCGTTGGAGACGATTATCTACAGTCTACACTGCCTATATACCTACCAATGTGGTCCAAGTATGTTTCACACATTAACGTTAACGATAACGGTATTAAACTTTTCTCAATTCGTTATATCATAACTCATATATTCGTATAATATATTTCTACATAATATTTAATTCGGGCGCTGTAACCTTTGCCCGGATAGAAAATATTAGAGCAGTGCGGTGAGACTCGCACAATGCGGCTGCGGTTTGCGGTTCGATTCTAATTTCAGTCTCGTGAAATACGAGCTTCGACATGCAATAGTAAACTAATATGTAGCCTGTGGTTTTATATTATGTACTATATTCTATAGGACGTTAGTAGCTTATTATTTGACCGGCTAGATCTAGATTTTGATGGATACTATTATATTTCTATAGAAGAGATATATCTTTCTAGAATATATACTGTAATTTTTAATACATACAACGTAATGTAAATGGCAATAAAGTAACATATTAAAAATTAATGAATACCATAAAATAGAAAATAATGACACATTGTACATAAAGTTGGACGTACATAGATCAGGCTCGAGGCGGCGGAAAAAAATATATAAAATCGGCTATGAGTAATCATCATAACGTATTCCTTTAAAAGAATAGATGCTAATTGTTATGGCGGTTAGCGCGGATGAGATCATACTGATATTTGTGACCTTAAACACATTATGTACGTATTCATGGTTACAATTTGCGAACAAACTTTATCTTATTAATGGCAATAATCTTCTAAACATGAATAAAACCAAAGTAAATCCAAATCTATGTAATAAATAGCATATCCTCAAACATTATATGGATATAGAATAATAATCTCCCGCGGGAAAATGTTTATAATTCTTCGTGGTTACCGTGACAACTGACATTTTTTTTTTTCGGTTAGATGCAGAAAAGTAAAACTAGCATTCGAATATAATAAACAAAATGCTGAAATAATAAAAAAAAATATTGATAAAAATCTATAAAGCCAATGCTATAATGCTAAAAAAGCGACACACCGTCAAATCGGATAAATTAGTACGTCGATAGTGTCGCAAAGAAGCCTTAGCAAGCGGCAAGGCCGTGCCGGCAGCAAGGATGTCGTCAGAACGTTATATGGCATATATTTATCTTTACAGTATACACTAAAGTATACATTCCTCGTGTACTATGTAATGGTACCTTCGTTTCTCGATCGATAACATAATTGGACTAGTGTAGTATGACGTCAACTATAGAATCAAAGGTGATTTGTGTTAAGCCCTGCTGCTGCATAATTAAATTTGAAGGTTATTTTCTTTTTGACGTAACTTGTAAAGGTTAAACTATGAATTTGACGTGGAAAATCATTTATAATAAATGAAATACATTTTGATTTATAATAATAACTTAATTTCCCTCTAAAATTTCTAATTCCCGTCATACTAATAAATGTTGAATACGTACAGCTATGGCCACGTCATACAATTTAAAAGAAAAACCAATGTTCATCGGGGAATCTATTAAAAGCCTAGGAAATGTATTAGACAGTAATAATAGACTATTTAAGCATCGCGCCAGCCGCCAGGCCCGGCCGGGGCAGGCGGTAGCAGAGTCGTAATGAATCTTAATTATTGACGCCGGATTCAACAATAGAAGTGGGTACATGCTGCAATCATTTCGCGGCAGACACTTTGGGCGAGCTAATGTGAGTTATAGTTTTGTTTTACAGACCGATTGATTGTCAATGGTGTTAATTTATCTTTTGCGTAGCCTATTGATACATTTAAAACATTTCGTTTCAGAGGTGATTTATGACGGCAATTTGTATAACTTTATTCGACGGTGCTGGAGGTGAAGTGAAAAATACTTCTGTTTTATCGCAGATATAAGCAAAACGCAAATCACGCGTCGTATTTACGCATTGTGGAAAAATGCGTCGAAATGTGGTCAAATTAGCGGTACTATCAGAATGTTTTTGTCAGTCTGCCAAATGTAGCGTACAAGTCAGATCCATGTAATATTTAGGGTAAAAGTGTTCGGTTCGATGCTCCGAGCGAGTAATCGCGACAAGCGCGGCGCTGGCGGGCGCTGGCGAGGCGCCAGGGGAATATGCAAATTCATTTGCAATCCTGCGACTCCAGACACCAAACTGTTAGATAAGTGCGTTGTCAACACGTTCGCTTGGCATTTACTGAACATACCTAAACTACATGTCTGTCGCCTTCGGACATTTAAGTTTAGGGTATTAGACTAATTTTAATTTGATTTTACATTTAACTATTGAGAAATGTTAAAAAAACGCTCAATTGATTGCACAAAGTCAATTAATAATAATTATTATTATTCAGTCGACATAAATAATAGGGATAAATAAGTAATTTAGTAATGCGACAACTGCGTTACGCCTCGCTGGCGTCACTGAGCCAGAGGTTGTGAGATCAGTCATCGCTTGAACGTTCATGGGGCATACAATCCTTTGAACACAACACAAAAGTGTTGCCTATCAAATGTAACATGCATTCAAACAACGCTATTTAAAGTGCAGGAGCCATTTTCCAAAGCAACTTTCATTGAATGCAGCGCCGGATTTAAATCCTGACTAATAAGCAGTAACAGCACGATATCAGATATAAATGAGACGGTAGGATTAATTCAGCCGGTGAGTCAGAGCTCGGTGGGCCATTAGAGCGACAATGGGTCAGTGCGACGTGTAGCAATGTTTTTCCGGATACGCTGATAATCTACGAAATTTTGGCATTTTCCCAGAGTCGGACAAATTTCCAATCTCGAAATTCTATGAAAGGTTTTCTATACGTACAATAAATTTCTAACTGAGGCGAACCTGTACATTAAATATTTTTTGGAAAATTTTATTGAAATAGTCATTATTATCGATACCGAGGCCGAATCTATACTTTTTAAAATTTTTGTATGTCTGTCTGGGAACGCATCACGACGAAACTACTGAACAATTTTGATGAAATTTGGTATGATGATAGCTAGTTACATAGGTCAACATATAGGATACTTTTTACTGCGAGAAAATATCTCATCTCTGAGAAATCTATATTAAACGATAAAACGTAAGTAGGGACGAACCCGAGCGGAGCGAGGGTGAGTCGCTAGTTCTTATATATAGTGATTAATTGTCGGTGCTATAATTATGCGATTTAATAAGTCAGTCTAAAAAAGATCAAACGTTTGGGAAAGAAATAGGGGAATCATTTATTTACTAAATCCTCGTTTCTAATTAAAGAAGAGCTTTTAAGTAAAAAATGTTGAATTTTTTATCCACAATTTTTCAGGAATTACTCTCTAAGCAAAATAAATGAGCCCAATTTAACAATCGCCTTTAATCTAAACCTAACATATTTGTACTATGAGATCTCATCTGGATTACGTAAAGATTGCGATTGCAATTAAGGTCTGGCTTGAGCCTAACTGTTAGCCGCCATTCTGATAACAGTCTCCTGATTAGTTGACACAAACCAAAACTTTTGCAGAAATTCTTGGACGTAAAAACGCACATTCTCGTCTTCATCAGCACCTAAGTATAAGTAGCAAGTCTATCAAACGATAGTAAAAACAAACGAAAAAGTTTCCTCAATAAAACAAATGGTCGTGCTGTAGGGAAAGTACTATAAATGACTGCGCGAAGGCGTCAACTACATAATAATGGCACGAGAAAGGTCAACTGCTGATATATTGACTCCCATAATTTTCCCTCCGCGTTCCATCACGCGACCAAATAAGGATGTTTATTTCATTAGATTGTGGGAACAATTTGTAGAAACAAAATAATATATTTTGAAGATTGAACTTTGGGCAAGAATTAGGTTTTGGGGGGACACGTTAAAAGTGTCGACATCGATCGATGGGCGAGTTGCTTGACCGGCCTATTTATATTGTGCCCAGTTTAGAAGCGTAAACAGGCGCATGCGTGTGCTCTACGTTACGTTCCGCTACAATAAATCTTAGGCCTCGACGTGACACATTTCACTGTCAATTATACTTCATTGACATCGATTATTCTGCTTGCTGGAATTACTTGTACTTGAACTAGTAACATTACAGATATCAGTATTTTATAATATCTCAACTGAATCATGAAAGCATTTTATATATGCATATAAAATAAATGCTCACACAATATTGTAGGTAAATAATTTTCGATGCGAAGAAATCAATAAATCCAACTACGCCATTAGGTTAGAGGTTGAATGGGGTCAATCGAGACGAGAGCCGCGGATCGCAAGCCCCTGCACAATAGTTAATTGGTCGTTCGCCTCCGTCGCTAATAGGTTACCTGCATCGACGCACAGGGTCACTTCATTAGAGCTGCATTCAAGTTTATTTAATTTTCAAGTATATTACGACAAAATCTATCTTATAAAATGATAAAATGAGTAAACGAAAAGATCTTTTCACATAGTAAATGGGTTTCGAAAGAGAAATCTCACCAAATCTTTTAGATACACGGATTGAGAGCTTGAACGCGTGAAAAGAATTTTCGAGCTAGCATCTAGTTGGACTCGGAAAGCCTGTCGTTCAATTATCCCCGCTCCTACGAGCTCATATTGATCGCGCCACCACCCTCTCCCCAGTGTCAGCTGGTTTTGTCCAAGTATAGCGTGAAGTCTCTATTTTATGTAACAGGGGTAATAAATCGATGTTACAAGGATCTTCAGCTACTTCAGTAGTGACCCCATTTAAAAGATTATGACTTTAAATCTGGTATCATAGATTTAAACTTTTAAACAGAATATCATTAAAAATATCTTAAAAAATCTATTTGTATAAGAATATTAAAGAGATTATAAGGATTCGATTAACATCCATACTTTAATATTATAAATGTGGAAGTGTTTTTGCTTGTTTGTTTGTCCTTTCATGTCGGCAGTAGACCGATTTGCTAGATTTTTTGTGTGGTTAGAAGGCTGGGAAGTGACATAGGCTACTTTTTACCGTGGGAGCTTATCTCATTCCCACGGGAAAACACGTTATAATAGCACCCATAACAACTCATCATACCTTTGCATATGTAGTATATATAATATATAGTCTATCTATTCCATAACTAACCGTTAAAACCAGCGACGAAATCGAGCGAAGCGAGGGAGTCGTTAGTTGTAAATAAATACTGTAAGTAAGAAATATTCGTCGATAATATATAATGGTATAAACAGAACGGTCACAGCAATGTCGATATTTCTGGTCAGCTGATAATAAATGCACGAGCCAAGCTGGTTTTTGATTTTGTAGCATTGTTCCGCAAATAACATTAGAAGAGTAATACTCGCACTATCTCTCTCGGGCGAGTGAACGACTCCTTATCGTGGCGTGTGACATCACCATTAAAATTACAAGTGATCTGTAAACAATTGACTTATTAGGATGGCGCGACCGCCATAAATATTTGTCAAGTTTAAAACTGAGTGGACAGATATAAGGTGAGAATGCGATCACTTTTATTATACATAAACATGTTTGTTTGCTCAGAGTACACATTCTGTTGATTTGCAATAAAACTTTACTCGTCATAAAATGTTATTCAACGGAATTTATGCGCAATTAACTGGACCACTGCACTTCCTGGCCACTCGAGTATTATATACCCGGTATTTTGCGACTTCGCCTTGCAATAACGGCATTCCTGCAGCGTCGTGTAGTTCAGCGCTCCCATCGCAGTAAAGTTGCTATCGAAAACCCATAAAATATTCTCTCGGAAACTGAAGAGGAGGTCAATAAACTTGGCGATGCAAGCTAGCCACTAAAGCTTGGGAAGGCGCTGGCGCCCCGCCCACGTTTTTTCCAAAGACAAATTCAATACGAGATACTTCACGAAATTGCAAAATGAAGTTCATGTTCTAAGACGAAAATAAACCACCGTCGTAGTGTCGTCAAGGAAGAATGAAATGGTATTTTTTGTCGAGTAGCGTCGTGGGGAGACATGTGATAAATAACAGACGCGAGCGCCAAATATTAGGCTACTGCAAATTGTACGAGATTATGCATAAGGGCAACACGTAGCTGGTCGTGTCATTTATTTCATGTGGGTATTAATAGATTCTTGTTCAATTTTATTGTAAACTTTGTAACTTTTTGTATTTTCCAATCTACTACGCTATAACATTCGTGCGTTAAAAATATTTATGAGGTCACGTTCAATTATAGTTTTTGTGTATATGTAGTTTTGTGGCCGTCTAAAACTGTCAAGCGTGACCGCGGGGCAGTTGTAAACAATCATTTACGGACAGAATGAACATTTATCGTTATCGCATTTAGAATACACGTATTGTTCCAATTGGCCGACATACAGATAAAATATTGCAGGAAAACTAAATGTAGCCTCAATTGTTTCTGACGGTGTAACTTCCTAATTTGCAGAATATCCTGCGTTGGGTCATCAGGTAAAAACTAGTATACATTAGTGAAATTATGTACTTTATGTCGTTTTCGTAATTCACTTGTATAACGTCAAAATTGTGTTTATATTAAAAACCTTATATTTTTGGGAAAAATCAAAAAAACTATCGAAAAAATTAAATATTTTATTGAATACTCTTTACGAAAATTAATAGGTTTATTTAACAGAATTTCTAAATAACTTTTATCATAAATTCTACAACCTACACTAGTATATTCACTAAAATTAAAAAAAAAATATAATCTCGTCAGTGTGCAAACAGATTGTTGTTATGGAATATTCCAGGGGGCAGGGAGCGCGATGGACTCATTATCGGACAGGATAAGCTCTTTACAGGAAAACATACATCTATTTATCAAGGCGTCTTTCCTGCTATTCGTTTAGCGAATTAATTTGCAGCGGTCGCCGGATATGACAACGACATTGTTAACCGCAAGCGCCGGAACACACTCCGTCGCGATGGTGCATTGTGACTGTTAGTTAAGCATTAATTATTTACAATAAAAATGTCCTTCTAAATATTTTATCCAAGCGCAATGTACTAATGTGAAACTAATAACAAAACTATGTAAAGTAAATAGTAATGAACGAGTACGTTGTTGAACGTAATCAACTTCTGTTATCTGCCAACTCGTGATCGCAATATAGGCCACAAAACCACCTGAACCAGTGCTAATCATGTAAAAATATCTTTTAAACTATGTATTGCTGTTTAAATAAAATTTCCTAGTTTGAATTGTTGGTTTGATCGATCGGAGTAAAATGTCGTGTTGAAATATGTCCAGCAAAGATTTGTAGAAAGAGACCGGAGATTACTCTGAAGTTAGTGATTCTGCTTTCAACTTCGTCATTATTAAACCTTATAATTCACTTTATTCATCTCTATTGAATTATTTTCAGTTCCATTAGTCTTTCAATGCGGAAAAGACTATTCTGTTATTTTTTTTATGTATAGAGGAAAAATGATTTCAAATAGCCTTTAGCCAATTGACGAATTTCAAAGTTAAATAAATTCCTAAAAGGAAACATCCTTTTCCTTGATTACAATAACACGAGACCTCGGAAATAATAAATGTTCATAATATTTTAGCTATACTTAGATGATTTCAAAAGTATTTTTTTTACCAGCCGGACTTAAATGTTTGGAAAAGTAAATTTTTGAACAAATTGCCTTAATGTAAATTAGAAACTCTAGGGTCAACATTTATTCTTTAACTAGCGACTCACCCTAGCTTCGCTCGGGTTCGTCCCTAGGTGATTTTTTTTAGCATAACTTTTTTATTTATGAACCGATTGATATAAAACAAATACTAAATATTAAGTAAAGTTTACCACAACGCAGTAGTGAAAAACGCACCTAAATCGGTTAAGTCGTTTCTGAAATTAGCGCGCACAAACACAACACAAAATTTCTAAAAATCATTGTTTTGGTTTCTATTGCGTTAATAAAGATCCCCAATAATAGATTTTCCCAAACATCTTCCATGTACAGACAGCGATAAGTTACAGTTTTATTATATGTATACATTAGCTATGGGGCTTGCCCTCACCTAAATCCTATTTTTTTAGAACAGCTATAGGTATAGATACGTGGGCGAAAATATCGAGTTATATTTACATATTAAACATATTGACAACATTCTATTATTTCGAATCAAAAAAATGTGTGAATGGTGACAAAATACAAAATACGTTTCTGTTTAAAACACGCTAGATAAAATACAAATGTTGGTATCAAAGCAAATATTCTCTAAAGAGCGTAAACATGACCTCGAAATGACGTCAAGAACTGCAAGTATAATGATGACGGACAGGTATCAACAACAGGGCAGTTCCGCGATGATAATAAGTATTGAGTTACAGTATACACAAAGGCTGCAATTGTTGTGGTAATTGACTATCTCACGCCCTCGTCGAACGGATTGCGTATGAAAATAATAAACAATCGGACATATGCACGTTCTCAAGATTCTTCGAATTAATATGGAACATCAATTTGTCGACACGTTCCCGGATGACATAACAACATCAATGACTCTTCCATGTGAATGCGAATTCAATTTCTGATATAAATCCGTATCCCGTAGCCAATGTTTCTAACTTATGTGTCATACGCATTCTATATGCATTTATGCAACAGTCCTTGATTTATAATCTTATTACATAAATAAAGTGATAAGTCGCAATTCATAAATAATAATTTGTACCGACAAGACCAAGTTTTAGAACATATTATAACTCGCAAGTAGCTTTCTACTACGAATAGGTAAAATTGAAGTCAGATAACAGTAATATCTAAGCATTCTATACATGTTTTATACACATTTCTTAGAAATAACTTCAGTCACACGGACGTAAAATATTGAATGTTGCCCTTCTGGCTTTCCCGAGTATCTTGGTGGCGGATATTTGGCGATGACCCGTATGTTGACTAAACAGTCGAGCTCGCAAACTCGCCCCAAGACGCGCCAAAACTCCACTTGGGTGCGTGTCGTTATAAATACTACCGTATTAATAAAGTATCAATTCTTATTTGACGCCACGTTGATCACATGCGATGTCAAGGCCGTCCCGCGTCGCGCCCGGTTTATACCTACAAATTAATTTTGTAAACAAAACCGAAAATAACGCCTATCTGATACATGACTTCCTCGCTCTTACGCGTTATATATTGCTTCTTTAAGAACATGTTAATTCACAATGGATCGACTCCCAAAATAAAAATTTGAATCGATAAACTCGCACATTTTTATAATAATTTTAAAAAATTATTAAAGTTCTGTCGTAGGCGTCCTAAAGTATTTTTTTGTAATATCTACAAAAAATTATTGATGTGCAAAGTATTTGTCAGTGTTTAAAATACCAATATGCAGATGTCCCGGCAGGTCGCAGAACTAGCTCAATAAAGTCACTATTTAATCTGGAAAAAACATAAGTTGTATGCTGTCAAAACTGGATAGTATCCATGAAAATATAGATCAAAGTATCCACAACCGCTATTAACAAGATAATCGAATTGAATTCAAGCGATAAAGTAGTATTTAGCTCATATTAATATAAAAAAAACAACAAATCTATTCAGTAATCACCAATAAACTTAGTACCTTCAATGTAGGCCACTTTCTTATTTATAATATTAATAAGGATGAAACTTATGTGCGTTAAGCGTTTAATGCTTTCATATATAAAGTTTTATACAAGTGAGGATTTCATTTCGACGCCTAAAGTCATTGTTATTACACGAAGTTTGCTCAAGGATTCCCGGAAAGCGAAACGTCCGCGCCGGCGACGTATACCATCATTGTTTACATTAAAAGTTTAAAACTGTTTATTTTACTTAACGTATTATATTAGATAAATCCAAAAACTACACTACACGTGACAACAGCCGTGATGCGTGATCAATGACTTTGATACTTTAGATCCTGAGTTACATTTCATGTTATAACGAGTGCTCGTCTCCTTTCTCCGCTCTATATACTCTTCTTATGTTTGGCAAATGCACTAGCGAATATATAACGATACAGCAGCTCAAAATGGGCGCCATTTGGCTAATAATACATATTTTGACATATTGGCAGCTAAAGCTTGTATTAAATTATGAGTGGCTTAGCGACTGGTTTTAGACGTGTACAACGTCTTTACGATGCTTGAGCAGTCTGTGTTTTTGCAACGATATAAGGAAAACCCACCCCGTCATACGGTGAATATGATGGCTTTATAACACTTTTGTTTGTTTTAATCACACATATTATTTCGGTTTATAGATTCCAAATTCCAAAATCTAATAAATATTTGCCGTCATGTAAGGAAAATTAAACTGTAGCCCACAAGTGTCTCGTAGAGTTCCTCCTAAGTACTGTACTGTAGTGCGTGCAAATTCGATGCACAAGTTAAAGGAATGATGCCAGAATGTGCGTGCCGACCATACCTCGTTTCATCCATTCATCAAACGTTTCAGAGCTATTGTTTAGCGACATTGAAGACGGGGAATTTATTATCCTTGGCAGAAACAAATGCGAGAAGCGATAGTGATATTTACATAAGAATGATTTAATAATTACTTAACATTACTCTTATTTGAAATTCGTTGTGTGCTCAGGATTAGAATATAGATGCGATACCGTTTTTAATTGCACGGTGACTTAATTACAGACAAATGTTTATAATAGATTTAAACAATTTAAATATTTTTCACAAAACAGTGGCTAAATCGTTAAAAATCAATTTATGAGTAATAATGCGAAAACAACAAAATAAGGAAAAGCATTTAAAAAATGGCAGAGGTCGAGAACTAATCTAAAAGGCTTAACGGCAAAGACGTGACGTAAAAATAAAAAAAAGGAAAGAAGGAATTTATCCAACTTCACATCGACTCTGGTAAATTGCCTTTGGTTAGGTTTAAGTGAGATTTATAAAGACAAGCTCCAGAATGTAGCAGCGTAAGGGTTTCGAATAATCAGAGTTTATTGAAGCAACATATAAACGTACTGATAAGCAAAACTAATACTTGCAACAATTACTATTTACATTTCAATACAGCTTAGTTGATATAACGAGTATACACAGATATTGATCGGTTATCGCGTGCCATAAACACGCCGTACGATAACGTCCGATTAATGATAATGCTCTACTTTCATGAACGTTCTCTATGTCAGGTTCATACACGTAATTAACTTTGACAAAACAGACAAATTATTTAAATATACTATAAAAATTGATAAAACACGAGTCTTGAAACACGCTATCTATCAAAAAATTCTCTCATATCCCTTATTGTGGCAATAGCCTTTGAAACATGATAAAATAATCAACGATTGTTCTATAAATGAATTTCCAAGTTCGTAAATTTTGAAAATAAAGAGCTGAATGTGTAGCGCTACTCACCGTCCGCGTCGACTTCGTTGATCATGTCCTGTAGTTCAGCCTCTGTGGGGTTCTGTCCGAGCGAGCGCATCACGGTGCCCAATTCTTTGGTGGTGATGGTGCCGTCGCCATCTTTGTCGAACAGTGAAAACGCCTCCTTGAACTCCGCGATCTGTTCTTCTGTCAGCTGATCCGCCTGCAAAATGCGTTGTTACGAGTTACAATAGACAATTCTTTTTTTTTTATATCATAAACGTGGCAAATGGCCTGTAGACTTTTATGAGGAATCGTTATCTATGTACGTTAGCAATATTCTCTGTGATAATTTGTATAGTATATATACATCATTTATTAACACATTTTTACGTTTGACCTATTACTTTTAAAAGAAAAAGTCCGTGTAAGGGACAGAGGACGATAATAAAAAAAAACCATATGATCTAAATTTTCAGAACATTATCGTTAAATAGCAAAAACGTACCACTGTTGCCACCATGTTGTTAGTGTTATAGGACAGTCAAAGACCGAGTGAGAAGAACTAATGAGACAGTCAAACTTAACTGATAAGATTACAATTAAGATCACGAGTAATTGGTGTTTGGTTTGTCGACGTCACACTGCGGACACTCCAGATAAAGAGAGATAGCAAATACTGCAGCATTACAATAAAGGCTATCAACTGATAATGTTTTAATATACATATTAAATCGATTCACTATCAGGTTTACGTGTATTTAGAATTCCTTTAGAATGCTTACTTATATCCTAATCTATTTGCCAATTGTGAAACAACGATCTCAGAATAAAATGCATAAGAGCTGTCTTAGCATTGTCTATTTCAGTTGTTTGTTTTGCATTACACTACACACATTTCATAGGGTATATAAATGATTTTAAAAAATCTTTAAATTTCCATCACAAGTCTTATAAACGGCAAGAAGTTTTAGCAATATTTATTGTTTGGTTTTGAGTAGCAGCAGTTTATTATTAAGCGTGTTTTTCTAAGATGGATATATTTGTATATATTACACAGAAATTCATATAATTTAAAAAATATACTAGCTTTTATGTAAACCAGATAATCTTTACTTATCAAAGAGCCTTACTTAGAAATTCAGCGGTTTCTATAATATATCCAATTTTATTTTTTGCAGAATTATTATTTAGCATCTATGATGGATATCTTGATTGAGGATTAAATTATTTCATAAGAAAAATACCACATTTATGATTAATACTTATGAGTTGATATGGTATCTGGAATAGATATTATATCAATATTACAATCTTTATCATAGCTGTTGCAAAATCATTAATTTTGTGCTATCTTTGCCTTAATTTTTATTTAGTCTATTTTATAATCCATTCTAAATACTATTGCTGTAAATTCAAATGACCAATACAACTATAAAAGATTTTTTCAACAAAATATTCGATTAAACCCCGAGATGTCCTGGAAAAAATCTACTCCGTTTAGGTATTTAACTACACTTTGCATTATTTCAATCCTTTTAAACCTTTAGATTTTGTCATACAAAGTTTCATATTACCAATGACTTATCACAATGATTCAAAAATTCTTAGAAAACCAATTATAGCATGATAAAGTGTGATTAAGATATGACAAATTATGACACAATTACTTATAAAAACTATTACATCAGTAACACAATTATAATTTTTGTATTTTATATAATTATATTACATTTACATTTAAAGCAAAAACCTTAAAAGATAAAATATAAGTAGAACAATGAGCCATAGATAATTGTAATACAATGTTCAGCAAAATCTCGTCTAGTGACAGTTAATCAATAAGACCTTGTACATAAAGAATTCCTACTAATATGTATGTTGAATGGTAATATATCAATGTTTTATTTAAACATGCTTCACTAAAGTAATAAATTTTTAAAATGTTTGTTTTTTAGTTATACTATTATATTGTAAAGTATACTAAACTACAGAACTTATTAGTTGTATACATTTCAACCAATATATTTAGTAATATTAGTTCAAATTGTTTATCAATTAAATAGGGTGATACAAGTTATACTGGTTATTCTTGTAAAATATATGAAATATAGTTTTATCATATTCCTTATTTCAAGAAAATATAATCTAATAAAGAAAACTACAAAGTGAAAAAGATTTTATGATAAATTTAAATATTTTGATTTTATCTGCTCACAAAAGTGGGCCTACTTGCTTTCAATTACTAAAAAATACTTAAGTTCAGTACAAGTACTGAATGCGACTAATTTAACCATAAAGCATAAAATATTATGGCAATGCTTTTATTTTTAAAGATATTGTGGAATTTATAATAAAGTTTTTTCAATTGTTAATATTTAGTTGTCATTTTACTGTTTTTGTAACTTATTGTTAGAATATTTCTTTGTTGTCAAAGTAATTAAAAAAAATTGAATTTACATAATAAAATTTCAAGGAAAATAACTGCAGGCTAAACTTAATTAATTCAAGGAATAACATCGTTTTATTCACATATTGACTACTATTGCTGTTTTATTTTTGGAAATATTTATATTTTATTTTTTGAAAAGAGCATAAAAATTAAATAACAATACTTGTGAGATTATTGAAATACCTATTTTAGACTAGTTCTTTTCTCACGCTGGTTTTTTTGTTATATCTTTACAAATTCTAGAGGGGTGCTGCAACAGCTGCTGGCTCCTTAAGATTACAGTTGGGGTTGGATTGTTAGAGACTAAGTTTGATATATTATTTTTTTAAATTTATATAATACAAAATAAGATTATTATCGCTTTGTCATATATTAACTTACCTTTGTTTTATTTCCTCTACTATTTGTTTTTACACATCAGCAAATATGAAAAAATTTAAACTCTCTAAACTCGAGACCGGCTTTTCGCAAAGACAACTATAATGATACAAGCCATATTCTACATACCAAGGATTTCACCGCTCTGCAAGTTTGCGAGGAAAGCTAACGGAACTTGTTCAATGAAAATTGCGTATGAAAAAATTTAAGCTAGAACGATGCGATGAGTCAACGGGCGTTTGACAGGTGCGCCCGGCCGATCGATCGTCAGCAGGGCGCGACGGGCCTCCCCGATCTCTGCCTACCCGAAAACAGCTACCTTTACTCTAGATGTAATAATCATCATTGTAAATATTGCGCAATCTGTCGCTTTTTTCATACTAAAGTCATTTAAACGATTACACCTAACAAACTATGGCGACGGATGTTTTTCAAGACGTATAACGGTCGCTGGAAGACACCGGAAAATTTCTTCAATCAATGGTATCCCGTTGCATTGAGATTTAAACACTTTAAACCTCCACCAAAACTTCGGCGACGTTGACAATCCGCAATGCGGTAAAAACCGGCCATCACAATAATAATGGAGGCCGTCATCACTATAAACACCGATGCACCACAACCGAAAAATATACCCCGGGGCCGATACGCAATGATCCCCCGATGGCACTGTAGACTTCATTTCGACGAAAAAACACTCACCATCGTAGATTAACTTGGATTATCTGGAGCTACACTAAAAAATCACAGACTACGCCGCAAAAGCGACCGCACAGACCGACGTTTGAAACGATACTGCCGCCCTCTCGCGCGAGCGGGCGCGCCGAGAAACTCGCGACCGCGATTCGCTCCGTGCGCCGCGCGAATCGTTCGGAATCGTTCAATCGAATAGCCGCACTCTCATGACCGTTCTCGACTCACTCGTTTACGTCTCGATTCAATGCACGTTTTGAACATCCAAGTCCATGTCTCGGGACGCACGGCACGGGATTAGATTTGAGCCGCAAAGGATAGTCGGTTTTATATCGGGCGGGTGCGGCGGCGCGCGCCGATTGGCCACCGCGCACCTGCAATGCGTCACTGCGGGTCGGCAGCGGCGGGCGACACCCGGCGCGCCGCTCCAGCTGCCCCAGTTCGCCGCGCCCGCCCGCCGCAGGCCCGCAGTGCCGCCGCTTAACGAGATAAACGCCCGGCCGCCGAGACTGCGCAGGCTTCCGTCGCTGACATGGTGTTGCGTCTTTGCAATATACGTATGATTCATTTGATTGCAGCTGATAAATGACAAAGGCATAGCAATCTAAACAGGAATTACAGATATATTATTTATGTCTTAAGAAAAATCTTAAGAATAGCTTCAAAACCGAATCTAAATATGTACGAGTAATCTTGACTGAGTCCAACATATTATAGTAATGAGTAGGATGTACTTTATATTTCAAGATACTTTTGAAGATTGATTATTTTTTAAAATTTATTTAATAAATTGAATTTCAATTATTATTTTAATTGATAATAAAGGATATTTATAAAAATATCGTAAAATAATTTTGATAACCACAAAAGTGATATTTTAATTATTATTTGTATGAGTGATCCCTTCATATATATTTAATGATCTTGATAATTGTTTAGATATTGTTTTGAATTTCAATACAAATTCATGACATTAAAATGCATACATGTTCGCATGAAATAAATTATAATATTGTTTATGTTTATCGATTTTTAGAAAATCGATAGTTACCGATTCACATTTATATCTGTCAATAAGAACTGTCAATAAATATGTAACATTTAAAAACAGATGGCGTTGTTTTATGAAATTCTATCAAGAAAATTTGAATGAAAGTAAACGATTTTAATATGGATACCTACCAATATATGTACCTACTAATTAAATTTACGTACATATAGCTTATACTAGCGACTCAACCTCGCTCCGCTCGGGTTCGTTTAAAACGTAAGTAGGGATACTTACGTTTTAACATTTAGTATATTTCCCGCAGTAAAAAGTATCCTATATGTTGATCCGGATAACCAGCTATTATCATACCAAATTTCATCAAAATCCCTCCAGTGGATTTTCCGTCATGTGGTAACAGACAGACAGACCGATAAAAATTCTAAAAACTATAGATTCGGCCTCTGTATCTATAATAATGTCTATTATTATAGATACAGAGATACAATAAGATTTTCCAAAAAAATAATTAGGTAATGTACAGATTTGGCTTAGTTACAATTTTATTATATGTATAGATTAGTAAATATAATTTACAAAGTGCGTAAGAATTTTATAGATGTATTTACAAAAAAAAATATATAACGACGCTGTGACGCAGGGTTGAGTAACTTGTAGAATTTATATGCGTGTTGTTCAAATTTATAAAACGTTATAAAAACTTTTTTTAATAAACGAAATAAAAACCGAGGAAAATAATATTAATTCTTTTTTTTTTGTTTGGCGCCCTTTTTTTTGGTTAATATTAAGTAAATTATAAAAAGGAGTGCGTGTATCAATGTGTACAAGCGCAAGAAGTGTAACTTCTATAGTGTACGACGACGTTAATAAAACTTCGAGATATTCCTTGTATATGTTTTTATATTCAGTACTTTTATAATCATCGATACATCTGTCCGTGTGGAAGCTACCACCGGCTCGGAAAGTAGTTCTGCCGAGAAGAGCCGGCAAGAAACTCGACAGTTACTCTTTTAAAATAATGAGTTACATAGTTTTTTTACAATATTTTTGGTATTACAAACATTCCATAACTAGACACTACAGAGTGGTACTGACATCTCTCTCTAAAAGCGCGGGAAAATAAATTAATAACCGCGCCCTTTTTATTTTTTTTTAAATACATTCCTATCGGCCAAGGTCACATAACTAAATGCCTTAAATATAAATCATTACAAATTAATCAAATATTACATTATTTTTCATCAAAACGCTCATATTTATAAATGCAACCTTACACTAGGTTATCGGTACTTTTTATGAAATTCAATTTATGTTTTAAATAATTAGGATAGGAGATAATACTTTCTTAGAATTACACGAATATTTGATATTTTATATAATATTATATTTGTTTTTTTTTTGGATTAATTTTGATTTTTGTTTCCCGAAGCGTGACTATAATTTTATTATTTACATAGTAGGTACGAATGGTGTTATGATAAAATTTAATTTTCAATCAAACCTTCTAACGATTCAATAATTTATTTACTCCAAAGTCCAATAAAATAAATAATAATACAGGACGCAAATTTTGTAGTGAAAAAAAAATTATAATTTATAATGTATAAAAAATATATTCAAGTAAATATTTTTTTAACAATATTTATTTGATATTATATCGCTCATTTAGAAAGTAATGAAAGTTTTTTAAACTATCTATTTTTATTTAATTTATTCTTTGAAATATTCATATAATTGTTTAAAAATTTTTAAAAGACTATCACTTTCGTTAGGTAACGGCCCAGCGTAACCGTTTCCGCAACACAAATCGTAACAACAATCCTTTTTTCCCCTCTCTTCGTGCTCCTAAAGAACCTTCAAAATTAAGTAGGTGACGACTGCCCAAAGAAGTATATTTTTAAAATTGAAATGGATTGATTGAAAAAATCCATCCCTTTACCTATCTCTTAAATGGTTTATAAAAAAAAACGACTTTCTGTTAACGGTGCCTGGTAATAGGTACAATTTAAAAAATAGAATATACACTATAACTAGCTTATGTCCTAACAATAATAAATAAATTATAATCTTATCATTATTTTTTTCGCTACTCCGATTGTATAGTTTATTTGATATTGTGGTGTAAATGCCCCTCTCTTTCGGATCGTTGCGTGACGTTAGATAGCCTGCTATAATATTTACATTATAAAATTTAAAACAATTTTTTTTACTGTAGTTCCAAAACAAAAAATAATAAACTTCAGCTTTATAATATTAATATATAGTTATCTCATAAGTACGTAAAGATAACAAATAAAATACAATACCTAATAGTAGCGTACACAGATCTTTTAGTTAACATTGCACTAAATGAAGAGGTAATGTATTCACCTGATCTCCCTCGACACTTCAGCTATGGTGTATATGGATGACGGGATTATATTAAGGACGAGGGAAAAGAGTGCACGTGCTTTTGATCATCTATATTATTTTATATTATCCGGGTAGAAAAGTAGTCCTTAGTCCTGTTAAGACTTGTCGTCTTGACCAAAAACTGATTGCAAATTGAAATAAAATGAAATTTATTTATTAAGTAACATTTATTTATTATAATATGTATGTAACAAAACAACGGCTACGATAATAATGCAAAAGTATAAACTGCGTTGCAGATATCAACGCCCGCCTCCATACAATATTTAAATTTAACCATTAATAGAATTCTGTTTTATATTTTATTATTAAAACGTTACTAGTATTTTTGTTCTATTACTACTACTAAATATTGGTTTCAAGATTGGTTGGCATTGCCAGTAAAATTATGTTAATAATATTTGATAAACTTTTGAATAAATTAATATAAACCACTATAATCATAATATATTTTTTTAATTATGTGATGTATTAAATAGGTTTGTATTAAACAAGTGTACCTACGTATATTTTTCATGTTATCATATTATAGATAATGTACTAGTGATAATGTAGGTACATAATATATAAATTTAGGCCACGATACACGAATGAACTAAACAAAATTGAACATTAGATATTAATTATAATTTTTTAGCCAGTTTTTACTGAATGTATATGAAAATTCGTCCCATAAACTTTACTCTTATCTATATTTCCTTTGAAAGCAATCTTTAGGTTTTGGCGCGCAAAGAAGGCGGCTGTCGTATATTGGAATTCCATCTTTTCGGCAATTATTGTCTATCGGGTATCTTAAATTCCAACAAGAAAGCCTTCAGAATTTTATAGCATAAGTAATATTATTTCATAGCTGGGTCGATATTTTATTTTATACTTATATGTAAGTATATTGCTTTACAGGCTTTGTGACTACACTACACTATTATTTTAAATTTATTTATGTTTTTGTGTACCTACATATTTTTTTATTATTCTCTGGTATAGAATGTATAAGAAATAAGAATTACAGTGACAGGTATAATGTGTTTGATTTTGAAACCGAGAGATACCCTTTGACTCCTGGCATTGCGGTCTTGGGCCACTCTAACTTAATGGTCGAGTGTTTTAGTTTTCCCGCGCTTTGATGTCGCCTGTCAGTTGTCAGTTTGCAATATTATTTTGCTAGCGGCCTAATGGCTATAATTATTTTACTAAAACTTGTAGATTCAGTATTATTATAGTATGGTACTAGTAGGTATACATAATATACCTATTTTATTGTGTACGGTAGTTTTTTTAATAGGTTGTGATAAAATAGCAATATCCATTAATTTGATACTCTTGGGCAATCATTTTAATTACAGCCTTCGTGAGTTCGTCATCTTGGTTCAAAGTCAAAGGTTGCGTTTGTGCTTTAAAAATAAAAAAAAGAACATGCTAATATGAACATCTTATAGATGGATTATAATTAGGTGTATTTGGTATACAAATGCAACACGTGTATCAATTATTGAGTATTATCTCAGATAAGCTGAGTGCTGACCATGCCCCTTAATAATGTATTATCAGCCTAAGCACGAACAATTACGATTATTATAATAATTACTAACAACTCACCCGCGCTTCGCTTGGGTTCGTCCCTAGTTACTTTTTAACGTATAGTATAGATTTCTCAGAAATATGATATTTTCCCGCAGTAAAAATTATCCTATATGTTGATCCGGATAACAGCCTATCATTATAACAAATTTTATTAAATCTGTCCAGTGGTTATCTCGTGTCGCGTTCCCATACAAACAGACAAAAATTTTAAAAACTATAGATTCGGCCTCTGTATCGATAATAATAATTATTTCAATAAGATTTTCAAAAAAAATATTCAACGTACAGATTCAAATTGGTTAGAATTTTATTATATGTATAAATTATCGTTATTTTGTCTTTGAGTTAATTCTATTTAAGTAAATTTCTTTAAAAGAAAATTTCTCTACAATAAATTTTAAAATAAACGTGAACTACACATATACCTATTGGCGCGTAGATATTGTCTTAGGATAAAGCTCATCCTTACATATTTAATGTGGCTATTGCTTAACTTTGAATAACTGCCTGGCGTATTTCAACTCAATAAAGAAATAATTTTAGGAGTGGGAATCACTCACACCGATCCCCACTCTGCTGCCAGGTGGTGCGATAGAGAGCGAGACAGTAGACGGATAGACACCACCGGTGCAGTGGTAGGACTCTGTCAAGCCTGAGGAGTCCGACTGGATGGGTACCACCCCCTTATCTATTTCTGCCGCCAAGCAACAATGATTGCATTGTTGTGTTCCGGTTTGAAGGATAAGGTAGCCAGCGCAATTACAGGCAAGAGGCATAACATCTCAGTCCTCACAGTGATAACGTACCGGCGGTTCTGCAGCTTTGTTAAACTTAAGTGCATAAAACTTAAGTGCATGAACCGTAGGTGTTATGAGCGACAGGTATCGCTTTCCATCAGGTGGACTGTCTGCTTGTTTATCACTGAATACCATAAAAAAAAAAGACAAGGATAGAGGAACGGTGGAAACGGAAGTGCCTATCTCAATACGTAAGCTTCGAATAAGGTAAGTAAATTAATATGCGTTATATTGGTAAGTAAAACGCTGCTATTGTATCCGTGTCTGCCACTGATCTCCTTTTTTCCATTCTTTGGGCTTAGACAGGATGACATTGTTCGATTGCCATATACATTTAAAATTTGTATTAAAATGAAAAATATAATTTTATGTTAGGGAATCAAATGTTATGTTGAATGTATGAGAATCAAAATATGATTTAACATTTTTCAGATATCTAATCCCTCTTGTTACTAGTTGGCAGCCATGTTGACAGTTACCATAAAAATAAGTTTGGCAGAGATATTTTTAACGAGAAATGTTCGGCAACTCATACTAACAACTACGCAACTGTATTTCAGAATGTAAAAATGAAGCTCTCATGTACAATACTCCACTTGACCTACTGACGCCATTTTACTATTCGAACCCCTCCTTTGATAAATAATTCTTGTTTATAAATCAATGAAAACATATCCGTCATGATAAAAAAGTGTTATCCATAGATATTCCAAATTTCAACTTAATAGCATTAGTAGAAACTAACTTATACTAAGAAGTTTATAAGCAGATGTAGTCGCATCGGTTTTTATATATTATATGAAACACGAAATTCTACTTGAACTAAATTCTTCTCTAAATTCATAAAAGAATAAGTTAAAGTTCGACATACAGTTAAATGTTCAAGAAAATTTTAAGCTTTTCACAAAAGCGTCTTATTATAGCCTGGAATTGAATGTTTCACAATTTCACTTCTATAAAAGTTTAATAAAGTTTTTAAAGAAACTGCGATAAATTGCATTCCATAGAGGACAAGACACGAGTGGACCTTCTTTATAATAACTCATACGATGCAGTTTTCTGACCGTCACTGCTACTCTATGTCTAAAGATGAGAAAAATCTTGTATTGCTCAATGAAATAATCCCTTATATTTAGATATGTAGTTCTTTCCAAGACTGCGGCTTCGTTTCCAAGTAATCGAAGAGTTTGAAATTTTAGCATGTATGTAAGTGCAATAATAATTATAAATGGTGTAATTCATATTCTACGACTACTAGAATGCCTTGTAGTGACCGTTGAAGTCATGTAATACAAACATCGCTTAAAATACATTCACAAATAAAGTGACACTCTTGGCTTCCCGTTTAGGAACTTACATACCATATCATATCTACGCTCCTGTTAAAGTATAGACTAAGAATTTAAATATTTCCCTATGTAGGAGTTAAATAAAAAGAAACAAACAGAAAAGTTCTCCCTAATTATTTAATCTGCTAAAGAAAAATTCTGGGCCGGTTTATACCTTAAAAAACCTTCACAAAACAGATAACCCAAATCTTAAGAAGCTCTTAAAAATCAGACGTCGTGGGACGACGCGACGTAACGGTGAAAGCCCAATACCCCGTAAGCCTCTTGAAATCGCTGAGTACAGGTACCTACTAGGAATCGGCTTAAAGCTGTTAATCCATCAGATTTTCAAATAAAAATTTAAGATTTCCAGATCTTTTCGCTTTTCATAATGTTCATTTTGTGATTATAAATGGAAATTTCGCTGATGAAAAAATATGGTTGTGTTTTGAGTTTTTGTAAAGTTGTTTCTTAAAATTGTAGGGATTAAAATTGTCATTTAAAAATGGCAGTATCTAAAGTTAGCACTTTAGTGAGGTCTCTAAAGTGCTTTCTAGGTAGAAAGATTTGTCAATCATATCGTGATGACATAAAGATTGCTATATTGAAAGATAGATTGAGACGTCATATTTTGTTACAAAAGTGCAATTTTTTGGTTGACAAGTTGGGTTTATAGAAGCTTTCTACTTGCAAATTCAAATAACACTTATTAAGGTTATTAAACTCCAACGCACATTATTAGCAGATATATTTCAAAATCCAAGTAACTAATAGGTGGTGGAGCGCGAGTCTAAGCGATTAACTTTGGTAACACGGGATGACAGGACGCGGCAGGACCCTAATGTAGCGGACTGTGAAGGCTTAAGCGGATAAATGTTTTAATAAGACTTTTTTACTAAGTCAACTGGATTAACAAAATGACAGAGATGTAGCGTAGTGGCAGTGTACCTCCTGCTATATTTATAGATATTAATTCTTTTTTGCCTTAAATATTTGTGCTGATCATCCGTTCACCGATGGGGGAGGTATTTTATTTGCAATATAAAATATCATTAAGAAAACTATTGTAACCATATGTAATAGCTAATTCACTGAAAGACTGATTACTTAAACTCGACTTGTACAAGTTGACTTTGTTTTTGACTTGATAAGTAAACACTTGACACTTTAGATTTATTTACTTAACAAATAAGTACAAATACATATAGTTGCACTGTATTCTTTGATACTGTATAAAATAAAAGTCGTTAAGTGTGAGTTTCTTTAATGCTAAGGGTTTTAATAACTACCTACTGTTTAAGATTAGGTGCTATTTTTATTTTATAACAGTAAAAAGTATCCTAGATGTTGACCCGGATAACCAGCTACCATCATACCAAATTTCATCAAAATTTGTCCAGTGCTTTTTCCGTCATGCGGAAACAGACAGACAGACAAAAATCCAAAAAACTATAAATTCGGCCTCTATATCGATACTAATGTCTATTTGAATAAGATTTTCGAAAAAATATTTAATGTACTGATTCGGCTTAGTTACAATTTTATTATATGTATAGATATATTGTACTGACCCCTCGGTCCACGAGTCGGAGTATTTTGACCACATATGGATAACATTTGTTGTATGCATTTTGTTTACTATAACCACTGATGTGGCTATAAGTCGCGGCAAGGCGCCGACAGTATGACGAATGAAACTTAGAACGTACGAGTCATGTTTATTGAGTATTTTAAAAATGAAGGAAGTTTTCGAAGCAATCATCTCGTTTCCCCTAATTTCCTCGTAGCGTGCTACGAGCTACGGCGTAGCTCTTGCTTTGATTAATTCCGATAACCTTGCAATTTATTAATATTTTAACTTGTATATGAATTTAATTTTAAACCATATGCTATTACCATGTTTTTTAACTAGGTATATTATTTATTTCGAAACCTAAAGATACCTAAACCTTTAATATATTTTATGCTGTATCATTTAGCAGGTAGAAAAAGTATAGTGTCGTGACCAACACTTTCTCGTTTAAACAAAATCGTTACGGCTAATTGAAACGTTTGTGAGGATCTCAATCAACAAATACTGTTGCACTCGGACTTTTAATAATACTGTTACTTTTGTTAAAAATAAATATGATCAATGCATTATTTTGATGTATCTCTGTTATTATATTTATTATTATTATTTTGGTTCACGAAATTTTTAATGCTTTAAAACAATCATGGTCACGGGAAATCAAAATAAATCCGCGAAAAACTACGAAAAAACTGTTTTACCTAAAAATATTATATACTTAGTACTTATTTTCTGTTTATACTTAAGCTGATTTGATTACGAAGTCATTAAATGTTCTTAATTAAAATGCTGCTCTTTTCATTTTGTGTTACGAAACGTGACAATTTTGTTTTAAGTATTGATATAGATAGTTTCAAATTTTCTGTCTGAGTGTTTCAGAATGTCATTGCATCGTGGAAATTTGTTCTTTTTTTCCATGTACTTAGACTTTCAATTTAATTATTTACAATTTGGTTTTAAAAGAATATATAACAGATTTTTTAAGGAAGTAATCTTTCTTTTAAAAAAGTAATAACGCAAGGGAGCTTGTTCAATAAATAATCTCGTAGCTAAAATCGGACAAGTGCGAGTTTTACCCGCAGACCGAGGGTTCCGTAGCATAAAATTTTAAAATAAATTTAAAGTTTCATGTTTTTTGTGGTATAACTACAAATTTACGTTTTTTTCTCCTTTACTTGTGCACTGCCAAATTTCATGATTCTAGATCAACGGGATTGTCAAAATATGCGGCATAAACTAAGATGTTTCATTTTTTCACAGCTTCAATATATATTTAATATTAATTTCAACTTTATACCTTCACCCGTTCCTGAGAAAAAGGGCCTTGGCAGACAAACAGACAGACAGATTACCTTTTTTCCTTTTGAGGTACAGAACCCTAAAAATCAAACAAACAATTAAGAGGGTACGTGATATTTGTAATGATGATTATATAAGTAGGTACTAAGTAATCATTAAATAGCTGTTAACTTCAATATGATCTCATATTTAAGAGTTATTTCATATTAAATTCACTTCATTTTTAGGTATTCACAAAACACGCGCGGAAATCACAGTCATAAAGAATAAAAGCTTCGCCCGTCCAAGGTCGTACGTTCCATCAATCTTTGGTACTCCAGAAATAGTATAGAGCAAGAAAACGTGTTGTTCGTAAGCAAGTTTAATATTAGCGAGCGTAGAAATGTACAACGCGTACAATCTTTTTATTCTTAAACCAATATAAAAAGTTATATGTAGTACCTACATAATTTAAATACTAAATGCGACGGTTGGCCAACCGAGGCAGACCTCAATAACCAGGAAATAGCTTATAAGGATATAAGCTATTTCCTGGTTATTGAGATCAGGAGATCAACACACAGGCTTCTCATTGACGTACCACGCGAGCGGAGCTGCGGCTGAAATTAGTTAATCATAAAAAAAAAAGTTTATAAGGTCAATACAAAAATACCAACATTGATTATTATGTAGGCAGTAAACATGAAACCTTTTTAAATGAATCCGTTGATCTGATCAGACACCACTGTGGAGCATCCCTTTGTTTTGGTTGGGACTGTAATATTGATTCAATATGATTGATTGAAGTCAGCAACACAATCCCTCATTTCTCTTAGTTTTGGTAGTAAAAACTGAATAAAGTGGAATACACGACTTTAGTTGTGGATTTTGTAAGTTCTTTTTACGGAAAGGAATTTAGATGGCGTGTTTATATAAAATAATATTACATTATATACGTCATTGTTTTGATCCACAATCAATGAAATGATAGTGTCGATATGTGGGTAGTGGGTATTATATATTATTATACTAAATTATGTATAAATGTGTAATTTTTCGTAAATAGACAGTTATCCAAATAAAGTCGTACATACTTATTAACAGGCAGTGGTAGCCCAGTGGTAACGCGCTTGCTTGGGAAACCGAGTGAAGCGGGTTCAAATCCCGGGTCTCGCACCTCTGATATTTTCATGTGCGAATCATTTCTAACAGGATTACCACTCGCCTTACGGTGAAGGAAAACATCGTGAGGAAACCTGCATGTCTGAGAAAACTTAGCAAGTTTTCGAAAGACATGTGAAGTCCGCCAATCCGAACTTGGCCAGCGTGGTGGACTATGGCCTGATTCCCCTCGTATTGAAGGGAGGCCCGTGCCCAGCAGTGGGACGTTAAAAAGGGCTGAATACAATACTTACTAACACGCACATTTTATAATTTATACAAAGATCCGTCTCTGGCCCATAATAATCTACATCCGGGAGTTGCTGCGTGAAAGACGGGCAGACCAACAAACAAGTTATTAACTAAGTTATTTTAACAACTGTTAAGTTTTATAGTTAACAATTTAATAGATGTGCTAAAGTCTAGCTTAATTCAATATTATATTCTAAATTCGTCCCAAAGAAAAACTACCGCTTCGGTAATGACTCCATTCAGAAAGCAATTAGACGGGAGTTAATTTATTATCCCGCGTTGTTGAATAACAATGACCCTTGTATCGTTTATTACCTAATTTGTAAAACTGAACGGTCCTTTGAACATTATTGTTAGTCTTAGCTTTTGGGATATTAGCAGTGGCGAAGTTATGTTTTGAATATTATGAAATTTGTCCTCTTTCTTCCTGAAAAAGATATACCTTTATCTTAGAATTATGTGGTAAACTAATTGTGGAAATAGTAGGGTAATTTAATATCTTATCGAAGTACTTGCGGAGGTTTTCGAAGATTGATAAAAAAAAAAAAACATTCTAGATAACCATTCTTATGCTCCGCTAAAAAGCCAACACCAAACTCCAAATCACTATACTTAAATATGCTTAAATCTTGTTGATAAAAAAGTGGTCAATAACCGTTGTAAATTTTTCCATCGAATAATATAATATTCGTTCTCATAAAGGAACGTCATAAAAACTTATACAAGGCTCTTTATGTGTGAAGATTACAATTTTTAGCCAGTACCAGTTTGTCCTAAATACACATGTCTTATATCATGGCTTGATCTTCTTCTGCCTGGCATTATTATTCCCGGCTATTGCCAGGGTCTGCCTTCCTGCTTAGTCTTCTCCACTTTGCACGGTCTTTAGCATCATTCTGTGTAAGTCCATTGGCTCTCATGTCCTGCTTCACGACATCCAGCCATCGCTTTCTTGGGCGCCCAGGAGGCCTTGTTCCAGGGACATATATATCAAGGCACTTTCTTCCGACATAGTCCTCAGACCGACGCGCGACATGGCCATACCACCTCAGACGACGCTCTTGAAGCTTATCCGCTACGTCACGGACCCCGAGACTGCCACGGATGAACGTGTTGCGTATGCGGTCAGCCCGCGTTACACCACACATCCACCTCAGCATCTTCATCTCCGTGACGTGAAGCTCCTGAGTGTGTCGAGATAGCGCTGGCCAGGACTCGCTTCCGTATAAGAGGACCGGTCGGATAATGCTCTTGTATATCTGTCCCTTGAGCTTGGGCGGTATTCTGCGATCGCAGACCACACCTGTGACCTCCCGCCATTTGGCCCAAGCAGCGCTTATACGGGCTTGAACGTCGTGATCGATGCTTCCGGACTCGTGCAGGACGGATCCAAGGTACTTGAACTTCTCCGACTTAACGGCTGGTTCAAGTCCTATTTGGATGGTGCTAGAGTCCGGACTCCCGCAAGCTATGTACTCAGTCTTCGCCACATTTAGTTTGAGACCGCCGTTTTCAAGCGTACCTTTCCACAGGTTCACTCTTCGCTCCAGCTCCAGCCGGTTCTCATCAACGAGCGCTATGTCATCGGCATACATCATTAGCCATGGAGGCTGGTCTTGGATGTATGCCGAGACAACATCGAGTACTACGCTGAATAAGAACGGGCTGAGAGCCGAACCCTGGTGAACCCCTACAGAAATCGGAAAGGGCTCGGTATCGCCAACAGCGGTTCTAACCACCGAAGCGGAATCGCTGTACATGTCCCTAATAATGTCAATATAGGCCTCAGGTACACCTTTGAATCGCAAGGCCCACCAGATACATTGACGAGGTACACAGTCAAAGGCCTTCTGCAGGTCCAAAAAAGCCAAATGCAGAGCTCTCCTTTTCTCCCTGTAAGCCTCGATCAAAGTTCTGAGGGCAAAAATGGCGTCCATTGTGCTTGATCCCGGCTGAAACCCATATTGACACTCAGAGACGGCACACTCCTGACGGAGCCTGAGGTCGATCACGCGTTCGAAGAGCTTCATGGTGTGACACATGATTTTGATCCCTCTATAACTACCGCAATCCTGAACACTGCCCCTGCCTTTGTATATAGGGGTTATAAAGCTTAAACGCCACTGATTGGGCATCTTTCCAGTGTTCAAGATGCAGTTAAAGAGATCAGTAAGCATGAGCACACCAAGAGAGCCCAACGATTTCCACGCCTCGATCGGTATGTCGTCAGGTCCCACCGCTTTTCGGTTCTTCATGCGGCGAAGACAATCCCGAGTTTCGTCAGGTGTTATTGGGGCAACAAGTCCGAGATTAGGGGGCGGTTCGGGTGGAAGACTATATGGGTGCTGATTGTTCAGCAGCTCCCGGAAGTAGTCTTTCCATCTCTCCTTCACAGAGGCATGGTTACAAAGCAGCGTGCCCTGAGAGTCCCTGACGCAAAGACATTTTGTGATATCTTGCGTCGCTTTATCCCGGGCACGTGCCAGCTTGTATATGAGCTTTTGCCCCTCCGCAGTTTCTAGCTTGTCATATAATGGTGATAAGCTATCACTGCGGGCTCTGGCTACAGCTCTCTTGCTGGCACGTTTGGCTGCATTGTACTCTTCTCTATCTTCAGGAGAGTTGGTTTGCTGCCATTCTTTAAACGCAGTCTTCTTTTCTCGAATCGCCCCCTGTACCTGGTCATTCCACCACCATGTCTCCTTGTCGATGACTCGTCCTCCCTTAGAAACGCCAAGAACTCGCCTTCCCGCCGCAGTAATTACCGACTGTGCTCGATCCCAAGCCTCCTGGGCGGTTTCGGTGTGAATCAATAGGTTTTGAAAATCATGGCTTGATCATGATATAATAAATAGGTTCATAGTAACACCTCCAAAGTAGACATGTTTAGTGCGATCTTTTAACTTTCCGAGTCAGTAACATTCGAGGCTGTCGCTTGCCGCAGAACGGAAGCCGGCCAACTGCGAGCACTTGCCAGCCTTCACCATGTGATAATTACTCTGATAATGTTCTTGATGGCACGAAATACCGTCGTTTCTTTTATATGTAAGATCTTTTCGTATTAATTTTTAATATATTTATTTATAAGTATATTTTTAAAGGTATAAATGAAAGACACAGAACATTTTGTAGTCAAAGTAAAAATAACAGCAGATAAAATAATAATCTTGTTAATGCTTTTATCATATTTTTAGAAATATTCTTTTACAGATTTAAATAATATACATTATAATGATTAGTAATCAAAATTCATATAATTCTGGTAGAACCTTGCCTGAAGACTGAAGCTATAACTATCGAGATAGATATAATAATTTTCTTATAAATAATTATCTGTAGTCTATATTTAAAAGATCGATAAGGTTTACGGAGTATTTGACACTCATTTACTACCAATAGTACCTGCAAATAATCACTGTTGGCAACAAACGTTAGGCGGCACGGCGCCAGATAGAAAAAAACTTAACACAATAGACCTACCTGAAAAAAATATAATGCAATCTATACAAAGAAATTTAATTTGTCGTGTGTTTGTCCTCTATTGATCCGAATGTGATGAAACTCTAGTAGGTTATGCTGTATATGCCTGCAAAAGTTCTTGGCCTAAAATATATATTTTTTCCTTGGATATTTCTTTTTTGCTTTTCTAAACTATTCAAGCATAGGGACTCATCCGAGCGAAGCGACAGTAATTCGTTAGTATATCTATAAAACTAACGTTAATTAATAATTTCTGAATTGACTTTTCCATGCGGACATAACTCAAGTAAAAAGAAAAAAACACGCTGATATTTTGCGTATATCTATACTTTATTTGTACAAATAATAAAATTGTAATAAAATGTGTACATTAAATATTTAACAAAAAAAATGTTATTGAAATAGACATTATTATACAGAGGCCGAATTTATAGTTTTTAGAATTTTTGTCTGTCTGTCTCGACTCGAGCGGATTCGAGCGGAACGAGGGTGAGTCGCTAGTAATATATTACACTTCAAAATTCAACCTTCATTTAGTTTTTGTATTTTGACATATAGTTGAAGATTAAGTTATAATAACCAAAAGAAGAGTGCCTTTCTGATATTTAGAATTTCTAGTGAAGAATTTTTTCGTCTTAAGTATGCCGCAAATGGCAGGCATAGTGTAGTGAAATGGTCCTTGAATGATAAAGGTTTTTATCAATATGTAAACAATCGCAGGCGAGAATCGTATTTAGAGCTCTGGCCTTTTCGCTAAGGATAATCTTTTCGGTAACGTTTGAGAAACGTTTTTTGTGAATTTAGGCTTTATTATACAAAACATTTCTTAAATACAAAACATTTTGTCCTCCTTTATGTTATCACTAGCGACTCACCCTAACTTCGCTTCTGGTTCGTCCCTAGACAAAAAAAAATTTATCTCAAGGGAACCATACATTTTTCCGGGATAATATATAGCCTATAGCCTTCCTCAGTTAACGGGCTATCTAATGCAAAAAGAATTTTTCAAATCGGATTAGTAGTTACTGAGATTAGCGCGTTCAACCAAACAAACAAACAAACAAACAAACTCTTCAGCTTTATAATATTAAAGTATAGATTAATATACATTACTTATAAAACAAGGATTTGATATAAATTTTGAATATTATACTAATAGATCAAGATTTTTTTTACAGTTTTCGCTTTTTTATTTGCTGAATTAAGAACAGATTCAGCTCTATATTCTGTGTACTTCTATATGATATAAAAGTTATGTAATAAAAGAATACAAATGGAGCCGCCGGCAGTAATCGATCGTGAATTAATAAAATTATTATTCAAATGAAGGGTCTTGCTTAGTACTTCTGTTAAGCCTGACTGCTTTGTGGATGTAAATCTTAATGATCTCTGTGATGCCTTGCCAAGTAATTTGGCGCGCCTCACTCTCACACTCTCATATCATCTTATCAGAGCTTAATAAGCTAATGAACTGAAGCAGTGGTACGCTGCAGGCTGTCATCTCGAATTTCGTCGGTACATTCATTTTTGAGACAAATACAACTACTATATATGAAATCTATACATATAATAAAATTCTAACTCAGTCAAATCTGTACATTAAATATTTTTTGTAAAATCTTATTGAAATAGTTATTATTTATTATTGATACAGATGCCAATCTATAGTTTTGTAGAATTTTTCTTTTCTTCTTTTTTTCTGTTTGTCGTGTCGCGAGATAACCACTGGGCCAATTTTGATAAAATTTGGTATGACGATAACTGGTTACCCAGGTCAACATATAGGATATTTTTTACTGCGGGAAAACATTTCATCTCTGAGAAATCTGTACTAAACGTTAACTCACCCCCGCTCCGCTCGGGTTCGTCCATATTTACGTTTTAACACTTAGTATAGATTTTTCAGAGATGACATATTTTCCCGTCGTAAAAAGTATCCTATATGTTGACCCGGATAACCAGCTATCATCATATCAAATTTCATCAAAATCCCTACAGGGGGTTTTCCGTGATGCGGTCACAGACAAACAGACAAAAATTCTAAAAACTATGGATTCGGCCTCTGTATTTATAATAATGTCTATTTCAATAAGATTTTCCAAAAAATATTTAATGTACAGATTCGAATATATATAATTATTATGTACCTATATAATATTTAATACATAGTTTCAATTTTATTATATGTATAGATTAGCATTTCAGAAAAGAAACTTACTAGGATATCTTACTAGGATATCTATATTTAAGCAAGCTTAGAGATTACAACATTATTGAAAATGGAGATCTTAACTTCTGACTGTTATATGCATATAGTCAGAAGTTAAGTCCATACCAAAGCTAAGCCCCGCATGATGATGCTGGCAGATAAAAGATTTGAAATAGAATGGGATCACTCGCTTGATGAGTCACATTAGATGAATTAATGCGGATGCAGCTCGCCACGACGCGACGTGACACGCCAGCTCGCATACAATACACTGCAATTAGGCCAGCGGTTCTCAATATTTTTTGGCCGCGACACCCTAATTGACCATAATTTTTTAACGGATCCCCGTTCCGATAATATCTAAATTGACAGTGTTGTAGTTAGAATTCTTGTTTGTCTTAAAAGAACAAATAAATGAAAAATATTAATACTTATAATAATATCTGACGGCGCGGCATGTCAGTTTGTAGTGACCCTATTTTCTGCGCCAGTGGTCGCGGGTTCGAGTCCCGCTGGGGGCATTCATTTGTGTGATGGGTACGAATGTTTGTACTTCAGTCATGGGTGTTTGTTTTTATTTATAATATGTATGTATTTAAAGTTATATATGTGTAGTGTATCAACTATCTGGTATCCATAACACAGGCTTCGTAGCTTACCATGGAACTAGATGGTGCTGTGTGTTAATGTCCCAACATATTTATTTATTTATTGTACCAAAAATATAACCTATTTAATGTGATGAATGGAATTTTTTCACATATTTATTTATGTATATTAGTTATAATATGGTAGTATATTTAGTTATAATAGTACTAAAATTAGGATTCATGTCTGACAACATTTTATTAATTCTCGGACGGAACTCAGAGCCTCTGTGACCACCATTTGGGAACCGTTGCAATAGGCTTCACCGCACCTACTCCTGCCTATTAACTACCAAATATATAGTTCTGCGGCTCGCATCTTACGTAAATAGATGCGGCATGGTATGCACTGGACTTATGTATTCTACATAGAATATAAGGTTATTGTTAGTCTAAGGAGTAAGTATAATTGCTATTTCTGTTTGAATGTGGATTTTAGTTCTTTGGGATAAAGCATGTTTTGCTTGTTTTGTTTCATGCCGATTTTACTATCGTTTAGAAAATAAAATACTTTTTTACTTAAATTAGGTGTCCATAATTTTGACGTTATATGTTTGGTAAGCATATTTCATAGGAATGGAAATTACATTAGATTATTTAAAACAATAATTTCATATTATACTAGTAGTAATAGACTTGCCGTCGCTTCACTCGGGTGCGTCTCTAGGTACGTCTTAAATAGATATGAATAGTTATTACGAATGTATTTAAGGAGAAAGACTTATGATATTGCAGGTTTTTCTGTAAGCCTTATTAAGATCTACATTTTTTTAGGAAATTTATTTGATGTATCTCTTAAGGTTAAGTCAACGTAAGACATGTTTTCTAAAAACGTCTCGATAGAACCAGTTATTGTGTTTTCCCGTGAGAATGAAAGATTTTCCATTAGAAAAAGACATCCTAAATGTTGACCCGAGTAATAAGTTAGCACTATAAATTTTGTTAAAATCGGTTCAGTACTTTTTGCGTGATACGCGCACATCGATTTCGCTAAGTTACTATTTTATTATATGTATAGGTTAATTATGTGTTGGGATGGATTAACGTTAATTTAAAGTTATGCAACATGATTAAGAATAATTTCTAACCATCTGTCGTAGTTCCAAATAAAATTTTTCCTTATCTTCTATAAAAACGAACGCGCAAACAGACAATATACATTTTATTATATAAAATAGTCCAGTAGATGTCGTTGCCAAGCTCGGCTGGCACGCGTCGCTGGCAGCCCCGCTGGGGAGAGTGAATCAAACTTTGACACTGCGATATAGGGAAGTTACTGGTAGCGTTCCGACTGCGGAAATTTCGTTTTTATATCTACTTTTGCCCCTTTAATAGATTATTACAATCAAATATTTAATTTAATTGAACTAATGTTCATACAGTGGTCAAATTCCGCCATAATCGTTATTCAAAATTCAAAGAAAACGTACATAAATAGAATTTACCTATCTATGTAAAAAAAAACTGTTTACAAAACTTCTTTTATTGATAACACTGAAGCTCATCAATAGCTACTTAACAAAAAAAAAGACACTAGTTGTCAGACAGAAGAACAAAGTACTGAACTAGTTTGTCTATATCTATTTATATTTAGAAAATATAGACTTTTATACGTGTACTATTGACATCTTTACATTAATATTCATTTGTACCGCATTACAACTTGTATACTGACTTAAATTACCGAAACAGATTTGTTTTTTAAGTTACAAGTTCAAGGCTAAGGCATTTGATGTATCTACTGTATTTTACTAAATATTATCTTAGACAGCACATAAGTAAGTATCGGCCCTTGGCAAGTCATTATTTAAATCACTAAAAAGTTTGAAATGAAAGAAATAAAAATGTCAAATAAAATTATAGGGGCCTTAAATATTAAAAATTAGTCTTTACTTGATTTCTTTTGAAATTTTTAAATTATAATAATTTTTGTCTTCGAGTTATAAAGTGGAAAATTGCGGAGTCGATTATTGTGTAAGAGTAAGTGTCGCTTAAGTATCGACTCTACATTTACAACGGGACCAGTAAAAAAATCTTCGTTAACTCATTTTTCAGCTTAAAATTTATTTCATAAAGCGGATTACTCAATCAAAGGAAATACTTTGTATGATTCTGTGTGGATTTGAATACCATATTTTTATCGTATTTTAATAAGCTGCCGTCTTTGGTTTTCATTCATTCCAACCAAGCAACTTTGGTTAAATATGTATTTATGTATGTATGCATGTGTGTATGTATGTATGTATGTATGTATGTATATATGTATCTATTTATCGTTTATATATATAGGGATTTATATATATAAACGTGTAAAAGCAAGTACACCTCTTACCGTTTTTATCAAACTTACTCCTCCACCTCAAGGTTGCCTGGAAGAGATTGTTTCCAGCGATAAGGCCGACTGCTGCGCATCTTTTCTTTGCGTTCCTTTTTTATATTTTTTATGTTTCTTTTTGGTTACAATAAAGGATATTATTATTATTACATTCTACATGTGGGCTGATGTCGGTTAATTTCCAGATTTGCTAAATCTATATAACACCAATACAATAGTTCCTGTTTCGTTCCTTTAATACTGAAAAATCTTCCCTTACATTAAAATAATTATAGTTTAAAAAAAACTAAAAAACATCCGATTTACTCAATTGTGAGATGAACTTTCGATAGCTTTAAAAGCTTTTGAATAATTAGGCGTTTGTTTTAGCGTAATTGCGTGTATGGCGGTGACAGCTGACGGGGGCGGGCGGGACGGGCGGGGGCGGGCGGGATGCGGTGAGTCACTACGCGTTAAGTATTTACGAGTACGAATTGAGGTCCACGTTGTTAAGTAACACTCGTTAGTTAGATGCTAAAAGTTCTGTTTTTGAATTATTCCTATTATTTAATGATAAAGTTTCATAATAAAAGTTTTAATAGAATTTAAAATGTAGCCTTTATTATACGATGTGTAGATTATCACACATTGCTCTTGCATTAAGTGTGGGATAGATTTTGTATAAGTATTTTGTAGGTTCATTATCTATGTTTATTTTTATGATGTCATAGCTAACCAAGGCTCGCTAGCAATGATACAAGTCCTGTCCCCTCAGTAATATAACAAAGATGTATGTGCGCTACTAACGAATTACCCTCGCTTCGCTATCGTAGGTCGCTTATATGTTAGCCCAGTTCATTGTCTATCTGTGTACTTGATTTCATTTAAATTCATTCAGGTTTTTGAGCGTGACATTTATACGCACATTTGTTTTTATAATAGTAGTTTAATTACAATAATTGAGGCTTAAAATATGTTTCAAATATAGTGGGTTTGAGTCCTTCTCGGACTGAATATTTCTATCAGCCATAAATGTTTTTTCTGTCTGCGTGTTCTTTGTGTATTACACGGGTCATCGGCACACGGCAACCTATACAGAGGTAGTCGTTGAGTGTGTAGCGTAATTCTAAAAAGAAATTACAGTTTTTTCAAACATTCGCATATGAGTACAATATACAGTTGACACGGAGCAGTTAATTGGAAAATTATTCAAATGAGCCGCTACGCCCTTTATGTGTAGTGCAATGAAGCAGTAATTATGTTAAGTTCCGGCGGCGGCAAGAGCCACCCACCGTACAATAAATATTCTTAAAAAGAACATTATTACTCTGTATTTATATACTTATATATTTATAGTGTGTGTATTCAACCCTTTTTAACGTCCTACTGCTGGAAGTGGGCCTTCCTTCAATACGCCATAGTCAATCAGCGCGGGTGCCAGCCAATACAAATCAAAGCACACCGACTTCGAAAAAATCTGATTAAGTATCTATTCTAAATGAAAACCCCCGTTTAGTTATTTTTTACTTTTCAGTGCCTGGAAGTCGGTTTTAATAAAAACATTTTAAGTTTTTATTTTAATAGATAACTACATTTAGTTAATATTTTATACTTGAGCTTCATTATTTATTCTGGCAAAAAGAGTTTTTTTTGTAGAATAAAAATATTTAAAATTTAAATCGCTTGTATCAGACACACTTCTTTGTTATTCTTTCACGCTGAAACAGCTTGAGTATTTGGATAAAATTTATTACACATATAGACTATAACCTAGAATAACACAGATTAAGAATAAAATTCGCCAAAAAATGACCCTGCCTGTACATATATAATATATAAAGTAAATACAGAAAACACCTCGGGGCGCATCCAAACAAAGCGAGGGTAGATCGCTTGTAAAACAAAATATATAAAATAAAGGTATATGATCAAGTAGAGAATGTCGCAGCGACTGGGTAGTTACTAACGAGCCCCGTATGACAGCGATACGTATTGATGTCGTGTGTAATAACTAGACAAATGGGTTTGTGCATTCACGCTTGTATCTAACCTTATATGTAAATACTAGCGGCTCACCCTCGCTTCGCTTCGAGTTCGTCTCTAGACAAAAACATATCTATCCCACGGGAACCGTACATTTTTTCGAAATGATATGTAGCCTATAGTCTTCCTCAATTAACGGGCTATCTAATGAAAAAAGAATTTTTCAAATCGGATTAGTAGTTCCTGAGATTAGCGCGTTCAACCAAACAAACAAACAAACAAACTCTTCAGCTTTATAATATTAGTATAGATATATAAAAATTGATAGTGAGTTTGATTCCGATCGACACATTTATCGAAACCTGTAAGGAACAATATTATAACTCACGTTGAGATATAATATTGTTGTTGTTTTGTTATAAAAATGTATTTTTTTTCCTTTTATATGAATATAGACGAATTCACTTACGCACGCACACACGCATACAAACACACATAATTTCTACGTTTCTTTTAAATAAAGAAGTTTTACAATAAAAAAATATGTCTGTACACTGGATATATCACACGGTAGGCATTGCACAATAACCAACCAACCCGCACTTGGCCAGTGTGGTGGACTATGGCCCGTGCCCAGCAGTGGGACGTTAAAAAGGGCTGAATACAATAACCAAACTGCCGTTCCATGGAATGGCGTTTCGTTTTCAACTTTCTTCATTTCAGTTTATGTCTTAGAATAAAAACAATTTACTCTAATCAGCATGTAACGCGGCGGAAAGCATTATTTAATGGCAAAAGTTTTAGTTAGTCGACCAACTGATCTTGTTTTGCGAATTATACTAAAATACGCGAGTTTCTTTTTACTTGTCTTCTATTCTAGAGTCGATAAATATAATGTAATTTGATCTTTATTTATTAACTAGCAACTCAACTAGATATTTTTTCGCAGTAAAAATTTTTTCCTATATGTTGACCCGAATAACCAGCTGTCATCACACCAAATATCAACAAAATCTGTCCAGTGGTTTTCTCGGGATGCGTTCCCAGACAAACAGACAAAAAATCTAAAAACTATAGATTTTGCCTCTGTATCGATAGTAATGACTATTTAAATAAGATTTTCCAAAAAATATTTAATGTACAGATTCGACTCAGTATTTTATTATATGTATAGGTTTTATTAAATAATTGTGTTTTAACAGACTACCGATCACTTAAAGTAAAGTAAAAGATGAGTATGTGTTCCAATTTTTGGAGGAAATTTGTTGGGTAGCATCTGTAAGGTTGTTACGGATAAATACATAATCTCTCTGTGTGTGTTTGTCTGCCTTACTTTTAAAATAGCTGAACCAATTATAATGAGCTTGTCGCAGATGGGCAAAAGATAATTATTCATGAGATTGATAAAAGCCTCTTTTTTCCTGGGAATATGAATTATGTGATAATGGACCTCAATTTAAATTTCAAAAATATAATTGCATATCATTATTGAACAAAAGAGTTCCATAAAAGTTTATGGTGCCATAAAAGCTTTCCTTACTGTAGGAGATAGATTTATTCCGTGATTTTTCTAAAACTCATTATAATATTAATTATTAGTACCTGGGCGACCAAGCTTCGCTCGGAGTTCTTTTTTGTTATATCGTATTTTTTAGATAAAAAAAAAAACAAAAATCTTGAACAAATACAAAAAAAAAAAAACAAAAGTAAAAACTTTGTATTCCGATCGGGAATCGATCTCGGGCATATGTGTTGTCTAACTAGCGCCTTAACCGCTTGACTACGATGCTTATACCCGAGTGTAAGAAAATATCGATCATATTCTGCGTACAATAATGCAAAAGAAAACCGCATGAAAACTCGAAAACACGACTTTTCTCAGACATGAGACTAATCCAGATCGATTTTTCGCCCCTGAAAGCCCCCACATAATTTCAGCGAAACCTTGTATAAAAAAGCCTTGAATAAAAAAAAAATAAATTAAATAATATTAATGTTTAAATTTTCTATTTAGTACAAATTCATATAGTAGAAAATAAAACAACTCAATCATCAAAAAAATCTAACTAATTCTGCAAAAATCCATATTCATGGAAGCTAATTTCCATAGTATTACCGAAACTTGAAACTGGCTAAATTTAGCCGAAGGACTCTGAATGCGAAGTCGATGAGGCTTTTGATTCGCTCGGACAAGTTATAAGTGGCAGCGAGTTGACGCCCAATTGATTGGCGTATTCAAGACGTCTAGTCCACGTAAGTGAGGGCGTCATATTCACATGTTTCTATAGTGGCAGTCGGTGTTTACTAAGTTTTATACTTTATCTTCGGTAATCTGATTTTGTAACTTTTATGAAAATAAAATATGTATACATTTATTAATTACTAGAAGAACCTGTGGCTTCGTTCGCGTAAAAACTACAAAGAAAAAATCTAAAATTTACTCCCTTATGGGATGGATTTCTAAAAATGTTAAAACACGTATTTATTAAATTATATTGAAGAGCATTAATACCAAGTTTCAAGTAATTGTGATCGGAAATTATTTTTTAGGTTACATTATAACGTGTTTTCCCGTGGGAACGAGGTGATCTCCCGCGGTAAAAATTGGCCTATGTGACTGTCCAGCCTTTCAACTATCTCTACACAAAAGATCACGCCAATCCGTCACTCTGTTTTGACGTTAAAGTAGGACGGCCAAACAAACACACTTTCATATTTATAAAATTAGTATGTATAGTATTACATTTGCTATATTTTTATTTTAGTAGGTAAGGCTTTAATGGAGGATTTTCAAGTTTATTTCTAGGACTACTGATAATGAAAGCAATAATGGAACTTTAATGGTTGTTAAGTGGAAGAACAAAAATAGACTTTGAATGATAAAGTTTGGAAATTAATGTTGCTTAATTATATTATACTACGACGTTGTAAAACATAATATTTAAGTGTAAAAAAAAGTAACAGATGTGCCATAACAGGAAATTTAAAATGTACGAGCACAAAATATTCTTTCTTAGAAATGTATTTTAATACATATTTCTTGTCCATGAGCGATTGCGATAGTTTCTTCTTTCGAATGTCAACTTTCTAGAGCCTCTGGTTTTATATTTAAGGCTGATTTTATATGATTATTTTTTTATTTTACTTGTAAAAAACATTTCTGTCTTGAGCCTTCAAAGTTTAACGCCTTCGATCTGAACTTACATCGTGCCAAAACGTCTTCTGAATATCCGCGCGTCGGAATATTATTAAGTTCGCCGACGTCGCCGCCCGCGACCTCCCGCCCCCGCCCTGCCCTCAGCCTCTGAGCTTGCGCCGACTGACAATTTTGAGGCATTACACGATTGTTTTTTAGGGTTCCGTAGGTACTTTTACGAAAGCGATAGTCGATGACATATTGTTATTGACATTGTTATCTTAAGTAGAAACCAGTGAATTTATCCAAATATGTGCTATAATTATTAGTATCGTAACAAGTCATTAAAATTAAGAAACAAAACATAAGACGGATTCTCTTGTTTGCTTTGTTGTTAATTTGTTTGTTTGCTACCTTAAAAATGGTGAAATTATATTGGAGATACAAGTCAAGTTCGATGAGATTATAGTGGTTTAAGCTAAAGCGAAGAAAGAAATAGTAGACACTTAAAAGTTATGAGTGGGAATTGAAGTAAGATTTGTACCCTCTATTCATTTTATTAACAACCGCTAATAAATTGAATAGTGGGTAATGAATTAAATAATGGGTCGCTCCGGTGCGTCCCTAGGTACCAAATAGTGCTACTCCAGGGTCTGACTGTCTATTAAGCTTCATCTAAATCCGTCCAGCCGTAAAGGAGATACAAAGAAACATACAACATACGTAAAAACTTTCCAATACATACCTACGTAGTCCTCTTTTGATAATCGCAAGTCGGTGCCACCGGCGCCAACGTCACGACAGTGACTCATAATAATGAGCAATATTATATTCAACAGATTCCAATATTAGTAAAATAAATAAGTTTGAAGTATGCAAATTGGATGAATACTAAATCAGTCGCTCTCGAAACATCGCAAAGAAAGCGAGCGAGTCATTTTACGTAACCGTCGACAATATGCCTTATTTATTTTATTTTATTCATCCATTTTCAGAAGGCATTTGTGTTTTATGCCGCCGACTGAAAGTCTTAACTGAGAACTGTTTATATGTTATTATTTTAACTATATATTTTGTTAAGTTATATTTGTATGGTAGAGTAGCAATAGACGATGGTTGCTTATCATTAGACAGAGCACATGCTTTTTTATCTCCTATGTGATATGACCCATATGCTTCTTTATCATCTATCTTCATTTTCTTGACTATATTTTTCTGAATCGAACCCAATTTTTCGTAAAAAGTCAGTTTGACTTTTATTATATTTCATACTCGCATAAATTAAAATGTGTGCCTTTACATTAAAAGTTAAAAAAATATACTTTTAATATAAAGGCACACATTTATTCTTTTACCTTTTAACACTTTGCAAAAGAAATCATGGGGGTTTCCCATAGTTGACATAATATTTATTTTATCGAAAGATCTACGACGAATATTCACTGGTTTGGATAATTCATTCATTTCTTGTCTAGCAGACATATTGGGATACAGGAAATTGTCTAAAACTTCATTTCTAGGTTTTTTATGTTTATTAATTAAACATAAATTAAATTTTATTTACCTATTGATTATATTCATTTATTGATTATATTCGTTATTAACTAAAAATTAGTAATTTGTGCTCGATTTTTTATGATTTACAAGAACAAAAATATATGAATCATTCACCATTTACGAGTTTCATTATGCTAATAAGTAAAACTAATCACGAAATACACCGACAGTTTACTTAATGCAGCAGGACACGTTTGGCGAAAGTGTTTCATGCCACGGCTCGTTGGCGGTTAACGGCTGTAGCTAATACTTAGCATGATTTATATATATTATATGCAGATTTAACATTTCACATGAATAATATATATTTAATTAATTTATACAATGCAACATCTATATATATAAAAGACAACAGTGATTGACTGCTGTACCAACGCACAGGCCCAACCCTTAAAGCTAGAAAATTGTATTCCTCATATGACAAAGGCATCCACTAAGGAAGGATTTTTTAAAATTCAACCCCCAAAGGGGTGAAATAGGGGATAAAAGTTTGTATAAAACTTTTTATTTCTTGGACATATTTGCATGAAATTTCGTATTTTTCGTAGTTTGATCGCGAGCGAAGCCGCGGGTTCTGCTAGTTTAATATAAAGTGTAAAAAATCGGCCAGTGTTCGATACATTCATGCACCTTTTGTTTTATTGCATATTTCCACGCATAGCGTACGATTCATATATACGAGTTTTAATTGCGGATTCCTATTCATTTCAATGAAAATAAACGTAATAATAACATTTTATCATATCAAAGTCTCAATAGAGTTGGTATAACGGTTGCTGCAGCATAATATATTTTTCTATTTTTTGTCCCTTACCTTTTACGATCCTCACTTCCTTGCTAATTTTATGAATGGGAAAGTGTATTTGTTTGTTTGTCCTTCTTCACGTAACATTTATGCCAAAGTTTGATAAGATTTCTTGCAAAGAAGCAGCTTTTATGGCTTAAAAGGGTCACCTTTTATAAGGATTTTTAATGTTAGTGAGTTATGGTGGTGTTATAATATTAAAAACGCGTCTCGTCGTAAAGTCTCAGTAACGTAAGAACGGGTCGCTTTTTAAATAAGTTTGTTCTATTTTGTATTTATTGGACGAACTGTTGGGACCTTTGTTCAATAAAACAAATTGTTAAACAGTAATTCGGAACAATGCAACAATAACCAGTAACATATTCGTAACTCCCGAGTGCAAACCTAACACTACCCCTTAGGGCGGCATTTTATTACCAACCCTCGCATTTACACACGCTCTCCCACATACGTAAACACAGTTCTTGTTTTTGTACTCTGACCGAGTAATTAACTTTTAATTTGCTTTACCACTTATACTTGCTAGAAGTTATTGTTATTAAATTAATTGTTTTTGAAAAGCGACCCACCTTCCTTTACGCAGCCCTACGTACTTAGTGCATATTGTTGTCACACGGGGAAACCTTGCTGTATCGGAGTGAAAAATAATCATAGAGTAGCTATGCCTGAAGGAAATTAACAAAATATACATATTTGCGTTTACAATATTCATATATTACTAAACATTTGTGTCTAATTACGCATAGTACTGTATTTTTCGACTAGCGACTCACGCTCGCTTCGCTCGCGTTCGTCCCTAGGTACGTTTTCACGGTTAGCTATGTTTAAACATAAATAGTAGCTTGCTACTTCTAAGATATATATTCATTTAAATTATATAGCGATTTACCTTCGCTTCCCTCGGGTGCATACGTCGTACGCGGATTTTGTTCACAATTTCGTGGGTTTTAATTTTTTTTCGCGGAACCCTAATTCTTTTTCTAAAATAAAAGTACTAGCCTAAGTTACTCCTTAGAACATCAGCTATCTGCCAGTGAAAGTCCCGTCAAAATCGGTCCAGCCGTTTCGGAGATTAGCCGGAACAAACAGACAGACAGACAGACAGACAAAAATTTTAAAAAATGTTGTTTTGGTATATGTACCGTGTATACATTCATATTTAGTCACATTTAGTAAAAAGTGATTATTTTAATATTACAAACAGACACTCCAATTTTATTTATCTGTATAGATTACTGTCGAGAGAAAAGAAAAAGGTAGTTTACGTCAGATGAAAGAAGATAAAGGGATAGTTATTTTTAAGAGATTTTAAGCAATACTTTTACTACTTATAGTTAAGTATGATTGGTAAAAATTGGCAGTGATTGACAATGCCACAAAGGTCCCTCCGTTAGTCTCATATTTGATTTAGTAATATTGCACTTTTTGTTTAAGCAATGACATTTATATACATATGTCTATACTTCTGTTTTGTTTGTTTATTGAGTTTTGGGCGATAAACTATGAAACTGCGGAATTAATTTTAATCATTTTTTATTAATAGACAGCTTTCGATTTATTTAATATGTAACTGATTATTGAAATTACATAATGACAACTTTTCTTAATGTTAATTTGTCGCGCAACAACCCATCCCGGGTTAGCGCTAGTTAGTAATATTTTCCAAAACGATTTTCAAAAGAAAGTGTAATAAGTAAATAATTATAAGCAAATATTTTTTTTATTATATCATATGGCTCGGCTAATATGATTAAAGTCGTAAGCATTTATTGTGTCCTTTTAGCTTTACCTTCCAAGAAATGGTGTCAAAAAAACTAAAAAAAGTTGAGGTATAACAGTTCCTAAAATACTTTTTCATCGTTTTTGAGTTATAGAATATTTTAAGTTACCCACGTTGTCAGTTTAACAGCCATAAACCTGTTTTCCATAAAATGTTATAAAATAACATGAATCGAACTTATTTTTACGGTTGATAAAATGAGTCGATACTGTGGAAACGTAAATATTATTCGTATTTATTTTAGTGTTAATCTAACAAAACACGTAAGTAAGAAAAACAACATAGTATTTTGCTATACGAAACCTATAATGCGCGAGTTGGATTTGCATTTGCCCAATTTTTACATTAAAAGTTTAAAAAATACTAACATTATTTGCTAAACAATAAAAATTTACAAATATTTTAATTTGAAAATTGTTTCGGCCAACAAAATATTACTAATATGTTACTAATTTATTAAGCAAAAAGTTTGTTTTATTGAAAATTTGAACAGGGGCGGGGCCGCGGGTAATTTAGTAGTAATTCTAATAGAGTCATCGAAAGGTCATATCTGTACATTATTTTTTTGGATTAAAACGACGTATTTTAAAAACACATGGCGATATCTATTGTCAAATATCTAAATAACACAAATAAAATTTCGTTAAAATAACTTTTTTAATGATTAAAATAACGCTATTTATATTTTTTTAAGATAAGCTTTTTTTAAATAATTTTAACATACATATATACTCGTAAGTTACCTTGCTAAAATTTTAATAGTATCATCGTGCTTTTATTTTAACCAGTTTTTGTATTTTTTCTCAGAAATGAGATATTTTCCTGCGGTAAAAAGTATCCTATGTATTGACCCGGATAACCAGCTATCACCATACCAAATTTCATCAAAATCCCTCTAGTGGTTTTTCTGTGATGTGGTCACATAATCGCATCGATAATAATGTCTATTTCAATAATGAATTAGTATTCAGTAATGAATATTTCAATAAGATTTTTCGAAAAATATTTAATTTACGAATTTAGCTTAGTTACAATTTTATTATATGTATAGTTACAAATTTATAAAGCAAAAAAGTTTGCTTTACTGATAATTTGAACACGGGCTTGGCCGCAGGTAATTTAGTAATAATTTTAATAAAATCGTAGATAGGTAATATCTGTACATTAATTTATTTGGAATTAAAACTACGTATTTTAAAAACACATGGCGACATCTGTTGTCGAATATCTAAATAACACATTAATGTATATTAATTAAAATAACTATTTTAATGTATAAAATAGCGCTGTTAATAATTGATTTTCAAGATAAGCCATTTTAATAGTTTTTACCATATTTAGTAAGTTACCTTGCTAAACAGTATCATCGTGATTTTGTTCCAACTAGTTTTTGTATTTTTTCTCAGAAATGAGATATTTTCCGGCGGTAAAAAGTATTCTATATGTTGACCCGGATAACCAGCTTTCATCATACCAAATTTTATTAAAATCCTTCGTGTGGTTTCTGTGATGCGGCAACAGACAGACAGACAGACAAAAGTTCTAAAAACTACAGATTCGGCCTCTGCATAATAATGTCTATTTCAACAAGATTTTCCAAAAACTATTTAATGTACAGATTCAGCTTAGTTAGAATTTTATTATATGTATAGTTTATTAACACCTGTCCGATTGTAAATCATAAAGAAGAACTAAAGTGTATCTTATGCATATGCATTAAACTGTTTGTACTTAAATATATTCGTAGCTAGTTATTACAAGTAATCTACTAAATCTACTAAAACAGTTTAGGAGTAATATGTAAAAGCATTTAGGAGTGCGAGGGGTGGGGAGGTGGGGAGTTACCAGGGCGAGGGCGCGCGGGCCCTACAGGGCGGTAATTGGCCTATATCCTCATGACGTTCCCTATCTGATACCACTCGTGGTATTAACGTCAATATTGTAATTAATTTGTATATTATGCCTCACACTATGTTGCTACCTTTTGATTTTAACGGTTACCTGTCAAATGATTGTTTAGAACGTGACATATAGTATTTATGATGTATGATTTATGCGTAGAGATATGTAGAGACTTTAGGCCGAGGACTGACATTGGATGCTATATTTTTTTTTATTTATTTGGAGAAGCACACTTACAACATACATACACAGCATTTTTAAAATTAATAACAATAATAATATATCTTATATGCATGTCATTTACAAGTATGCATAGCATTTCTACATCCAACAATTAAAAGTACAAAAAATCATAACTGTAATAATATAAGAATCAAAAAATAAATCTAAATAATATCATTTTATAAAGGAAATACATAATAATAATAATAAAAAATATATAAAATAAAGTAAAATAAAATAATCATCATGTACAAAAAAATAAAAACTTAAATTAAGAATAATAATGATCATGCGTATTATAATAGTCAAGTATCTTATTTCTAAAAATTGGGTAAGAGTCGTAAAAAAATATATCAGCATACAAGCAAACATGGCTGGATAAGAAAAAAACATACAAGTGTTACGTCTTAAGACGTTTAACATTTAGTTATACAATAATATTTTATCAAAATATAATAAAAACGTGTAGTTAAATAAACTAGTGATCGCCGCGTCGTTGAAAATCAACCATAAGTCATTAAGTTATATATTTATTGTCTTGCGTATATTACAATATTGATCTATTCTCAATTTGACCACAGACTAGCAATAAACAAAAGAGTATATATGCGTGAGTGTGTCAAATACATGATAGTGTATGTAATGTTTTTTTTATTGATTTAGTGTATTTTTTATGCATAAGTGTGGGAAATTTCATGCTCCTCCGTCCGCGCAATTTTCGTAAAAATTGGTATAAAGTTTTTGCTTCACATATTAATATATAGATACTTTCTTCTGTCTTTAATGTTACATATAAAATTATTAATATATATCTTCTTTTTTAATTGTAATGTACATATATATTGGACTTCTAAGCTCGCGACTTCCAGCTAAGTAGGTAATTTAAACATTTAATCTCTTTACATAAGTCATGATGCTCGTCCGCAAGAATTTACTCCATTTTAGTGCACATAAAAATATTAAAAGAAGTTTGAAAGAGGTCACACGTAGCATAATATACTCGTACACTGCGGATGAAACAAAGCGTAGCGCTGCCAAGTAAATCTTCATCGAGACAGGCCGGCAATTAAGACGATTTTTTGGCGAGGATCGACTTGGCGTGGAGACCGCGCCAATGTCCTGGTCACATCTTGGCTAAGTGTTAACAAGTGTAAATCACATTCTACTGTGTCGTTTGCTTTTTGATATCTTTTGTATATTATCTTAACTGTGGTGGTGCTGCGGTGTGTGTGCTTGCATTTTTATTATATAAACAGATTATAAATATCTGAAATTTATTATAAATATCCGCCCTGTCTGATAATCTGAGATGACCGATGCCACATACTTTTACAATACCTGTGGCATCACCTGAGCGTTACCACATGGAATAAAGGGGATGCAGGAAAAGAAAGTAGAAAATATAAAGGGATGGAAGGTTGGGCCTTGAACACTGTCAGTTACCGAGCGACATGTTAAAACCCGACTATTCTAATGATAGAGAATCCTTACTAGCGCGAAGGCAGATACAGTAAAAGTGGTAGAACGGCAGTAGTACTACTTCAATACTGATTTAGGAAATATTTTTCAGTGACTCATGTACACGAAAAAATAAAACTTTACATGAAAGTATGAAAAAAAAAATTTCTCCGAAATACAGACGATGGGTCCGCCGAGTCCAACTGATCGCTCCAGCGCACGTCAAAGCTAATGAGAACATACACAACACGCAGTGACGAATATTCAGAGGACGTTCGTGATACAATTTTGGCTTTTTACCGGTGTCTGTAATAATATCCGGTTCTTTTATGAGATATTTCCTCTATCCGGCGCAGAAGATTGATATATGGAAATATCAATTACTTTAAAAATGTACTTCAATCGAAGATTTCTTGCATCGGTATGGCGTCTGTCGTCGACTGATTGAAATAGTTATATTGAATTAGCAAGTCTGCATTATCACAATACTAAATACATTTCTATCTCACTACAATATCAACGAGAGTCCCGCTAGACCGGGAACGCTGGGGAGGTCAACATGTATAGCTAAATGTTCTCGATTGACTAAAATCAAATAAAGCTATTTGTTTTTTGCAGAGAAATAAAAGTCGTATTAAAATTAGTCCAGAATTTCAACCATCAATAGAGCGTTGGTCTATGGATGTGTGCATAAACATGCAAAATGTAAAACTCCACAGATTTTTATATATTATTTCGTTTTAAGTTTGTTCTATAATTTTGTTACTAATACAAATATACCATAGTTCCAGTTTCACTCCGGGTGAATGTGATAACATTGAATAGTTAAAATAATTCATTAATTTAATTATATTTGATGAAAGTCAATAGCTATTAAAAGTTATAAAATAAGTTATTTATTCAAAATGTAAATAATAGTAATAATAATGTCTTCCCAACCGATTTCGGCCATAGCGCAGGAGATATTGTAGTGCAGCGCGTGTGCGCGCAGACACAAGTGAACTCTCTATCCCTGTCACTCTCATAGTCCGGTGGGACGACACGAGACACGAACAGTGAGAGTTCAAGCGCAGAACCGATGGTGTTTCAAGGCACGGGGGAGAACACCGCTAACTATCCTATTCCAGCATGTTATGGAGAATTCTTGACAGAAATACTTAATAAATAACTTGGCTCGATCTGGGACTCTAGATCTGCTGTCGTACATATTAACCACTATACCACCGAGGCAGTTATTCAAAATGATTTTTTTAATTAAATGCAAACGAAGTCGCGAGGTTTTGTAGTAGTATAATATTCATATACATTACATCCATACACTACTTACTGCCCACATGCGTGAAACGAATGGTCCGTATAACAGCTACATTAGACGGTCAACCATTAATATTCATAAGCTACTTCAGAGTAGTCAACTCTCTACAAAACCGTATGTTATTCTGTTTCAAACTATATGGTTCTCTTGTTAATGTGCGACTTACGTATAGACGATGGTAGAACTAGTTGTTTCCCGCAGCTTTACTCTTGCCAAATTAATTTGTAACAATGTATGTGTATTCAGCCATTTTTAATGTCCCACTGCTGGGCACAGGCCTCCCTTCAATACGAGGGGAATCAGGCCATAGTTTACCACGCTGGCCAAGTGCGGATTGGCGGACTGTCTTTCGAAAATTTGCTAGGTTTTCTCAGACATGCAGGTTTCCTCACGATGTTTTCCTTCACCGTAAGGTGAACTTTTAAACAATCGATGTCCACAATTCAAAGTGTCAGTGCAATATCAATGAAATCATGTATTTTTAATTATTTCATTATTACTTTTTCAGGTTACATTTCAATATTTCACACCGATGAAAACAAAGAATATTTCGCTTTTTAATTTTTGACCTGTTCACAGAGAGATATCTACAGGTATTTTTTTCTAAAGACATAGTTCAATTTCCTATGAGAATGCTATATGTATATAGTTCAAGTTGTATCTTATGTATATATAATTTGAGTAAGTATGTACGGATTTTACCACATTTTTATGTTACAAAAAGAACCTTTTAGGAAAATGTATTCTCCGCCAACTCCTGTACCGGATATGAATATTTTATGATAATTTAAGAAGAAGCATGAGAACATCCCGAGGGAGTATCATATGGTAAATTCTATTTCGCGTTGATTTGGATTTCATTAAAAAATCCCTTTGTTTTCACAATTAAAAGGATTTTGTACCAGTAAAATTTGAACTCTTTTGTTTAGAATACGTACTTATATCTATACATATAATAAAATTGTAACTAAGCCGAATCTGTACATTAAATATGTTTTTGAAAATGTTATTGAAATAGTCATTATTATCGATACAGACGCCGAATCTATAGTTTTTAGAAATTTTATCTGTCTGTCTGTGACCGCATCACGGAAAAACCACTGGAGGGATTTTGATGAAACTTGCTATGATGATTGCTGGTTAGTCGGGTCAACATATAGGATACTTTTTACTGCGGGAAAATATCTCATCTCTGAGAAATCTGAGAAAATACTAAACGTTAAAACGTAAGTAGGGACGAACAAGAGCGGAGCGAGGGTGAATCGTTAGTATACTTTTATTTTGTTATACATTTAGCTCGATTTACGCGCGTTCAAAAAACTTCGCTATCACGCGGCACGCCGTTACGGCCGAACCCGCGTTTCATTATTATTTATAGTCGTTTCCTAACAAAAATATATTAAAAAGGTTAACAAAGAATTCTTATATCCGAAGCAGCTCCTTTCACTTGGTGTAATATAAACATACGTATAATTTGGCCTCGGAAAATGGCAGCTGCACTTCTTCGTCGGTCCAAACTTGTAATTACGGTATAAAATTATATATATATATATATATATATATATATATATATATATATATATATATATATATATATATATATATATATATATATATATATGTTTTGATAAGAGTATATTTGTTTTATACCTATGCTACCCATGGTATGTATACATATATATATATTATATATATATATATATATATATATATATATATTAGACTGGGTAAAAAACTTTTAATCTTTTTTTCTTTAGTTACCATGAAAATATCGTCCAAGATGTATTTTGGAATTTTAATGCGCTCAAACGAATAATTGTGTAGTCAAATTAAAAATATATTAAATGATGTACAAAAAAGATCTAATATAATTTTTTGCTTAGTCGACTCGTTTAAAAGTTATTCGAAGTTAAAGTTCAACCTCCAATGATAAATGATGACTTTTACAATTTTTCATAACGTATCACAAAATAATGGCTCAAAAACTTAAAATATTATATTTTTGTTGGCTTTTCTCGTTTTTATCCGTAATTCATAGAGATATGTCAGTAATTCATACAGAAAAAAATATATTTTTTAGCATGATTCAAATGAAAAACGTTGAAAAGAAATTTTAAAGTAGTTGGAATAAATACGTGTGATTTTTATGTAAAATAACTTCATGTTTGTATATTAACATCTTCAATCATATGACATATATCTTCATACATTCCAACTGACGCCGCACTTGACTCAAATTTACCGTGACTGTGATTGTGTGTGCGATATAATAATAACGTTATATCTAATACTAATCTATATATTTAAAAAAAATCAAGAGTATGAATGTGTTCACGCGCAAGAAGTAAAACTTCTGTAGGTTATCGGCACTTTATATGAAATTCAATTTATGTTTTAAATAATTAGGATACGTGAGATACTAAAAATAACGCATATTAGGCACATTACAGTCATATATTTATAGAATATCATTTAAGGAAAGCATATAATACTATATATCATTTGTCAGACAATAACAACGGTTACCATGGCAACGAACGTACGTACATATTTTCGTAACGCATTCATCAGCTTACCCCCCAAGTCAAGGGTGCGTAAAAAGTTTTACTTCATAAAGTTTCTAAGTTTGTGAGTTCCTTATCATCTTATAAAAAGATTGATGAGCCGGAGAAGTTTGATAATACTATGTATATATGTATATCTTAAAATATATGTTTATAAAATAAAAGTCTTATTGTACCGCTGAGGCAAGATGCAACACCGAATGGTGAAATGGAGATCGAAGTGCAAAGTTGCTACTAACGCTTCGTTTATCCAGGACGGTGGATGTACAATGTATTATAGCTTTAATATAAATAAATAATATATGAGAAGAATACTAAGAATAAGAGAATATACTAAGATTCTTTTTCTGGCTACGAGTATATCCGGTTACTTTCGTTAGTTAAATAAAAAGTGCTGAAATGCATAATTTTATTTCATCTCAGATCATAAATATCAAATCTGAGGTTAAGACCAATATATTATTTCTTGTACCAGCTTTGAAATAATTTTCTCTTCTTTAGGAGTTTCATTTAAAACAAAATCTTTGTGGTTTTCAACATGTTATCATAAAAATATGCTGTCAAAATTACACCCATCCATATTCAGTGACTTTGTTGGAAGGTTTAATAATTGGCCCGAACAAGTTAAATATTTCAACCAAAATTCACAATGAGGTATTCGTATCTACGTGCAAATTAAACAAAATTCCTTTGTTCTCGCACTGCAATGTAATAATTAGCCTGACGTGAATACTGCAGTGGCTGCGAATTGGAGAAACTCAATGAGGTAAGGCTCAAATTACTTATTATTTTAACTAATTAATAACACAATGTCATGATTAATTTAACTAATTAATAACACTATGTTTTGTTGGTTATTTCTAAAATAATAAAAGGCCGAAATCATTTAGACCAAAATCTGTTATGACAGCCAGTTTCACTGAGGCGTATTTGGTCTATCTCTTATAATTGCACAAGTGTGCAAGCATATAGGTGCAAACATATAGTGGATTAGATTCAAAACCTGTATAAAGTCAATGATTTTTTATTGTAAATATAAAATTGGCATGTGAAATGAAAATTTCATGTAAATCGCAACCGTACTGACTTGACAGGTGAGAATAGGAACACATGCCACTTAATGGTTTAAAATAGATTAAATATAACATAAACTGTTAGGAAAATACTGTACATATCTGTAAATATATTTACACAAATAAACATACACATATTTTATTTTCTCATCGACTGTACACGTTAGAATCAATGTTTTGAAACGATGAAAAAAGTTGTAACCTAATTGATGACGACGCCGTTAGCTCATTCAATCTACGATGGCTTAATGTCCCTGTTAATCGACCTTCGATTTTTTATTTAGAAATTAGAAAGTAGATTGTATTATTACTAGCATAAGGTTCAAATTATGCTCTGTGTAGAGATACTCGTAGCTCTTGGCATCGGCGAGCGTTGATCCTTATCGATCCTCTTGCCTCTACGAGCTCTTCTACTATTCCCTTTATAGTTATTGTCGCTTCTGCCTTTTTTATATCGCAAATTATACGTATGCAGTAATAAGTGTGGAGTGGGGACCTATTTTTTGCTTTTCTAAAATGACATATTATTATAAATTCTCATGCAGATATGAAAAGGTACCAAATAGAAAGCGACATTTGTCCCAGGAACGACGCGGTATGAATAATGTATTATTGAATTCCATTGTACACTAAGAGGTTTAATATTTTCAATTTTTTCGCAAGTAAAGTATTCTTGAGGGACTATTAGTATTAAGCAATTTTTAAGAAGATTTATTTAACATTTATAAGCATTACATTGATTGCGAATATTTCCAAATTTTTTAGGCTCTGTGAAATAAGATTGAGTGGTGTTGACATTTATTACCAAACAAGAAACACTGAACACATTAGATAATATATAAAACGCAAAAGGATCTATTCCGCCGCATAGATTGAAATAGATAGCTTTATATGAATAAAAACAAAATATAATTATAACAAACATTCTTGCATAATTCATAGACGGCACTTTGTGAGTTAATGAGATGCAAGAGATATAAAACAGCGCAAGATCTGCAACAATGCAATCTATATGCTAACTAGCTGTTTCCGGCGCTCTACCTATTTACTAAGACTTATTGTGGACATTTTTTCTAGATTGTCGTGATAATAAATTGTATGGCGTTACGCGGATGAGGATGATTACTTCATTCAATTTTCTTATAATTGCTTTTGTGCGTGTCAGTTGAGCTCTGTTATAAATGGATGAAACATTTCACTCCAATTTTCATTTCATGCTAGGGTCAGAATACTTTCCATCTACTCGTCCTTCCTGCTTTTAGTTAAAAGCGTTCTCGTCATCGTTCCATTTACCATTTTGCACTGGTGTAAATATTTGCATGGTCAATATAATTTTTGTGTAGTGCACTTTTGCAGGTTCTGGCGACCATTTTACCCTCTGATAGAATAATGATGTTGGCGGAAGAAAAGCATTTTGTTGTATTTTTTCTGGCAATTGATGCTACCGGAAGTTCAATCTTCCACTCCTCTATTTGCTTCCTGTTTTCCATTTTGATGGTAAGACGTTGTTTCATAGAAATAGTGCAAATGCGCAACTGTATCGCAGTAGTTGCTTATTCCTAAATAGTATATTTTTGTCACTTTTATAGTATGAAAAATATTTATATTTTATATAAAATATTCCCTGCGCCACAACGCTCGTGAGCTTATGTTTTCAAGACATAATTGAAGTAAAATTCCTGCGATACTATTTAGCTTCTTGAAGTTTATATATTAAGAAAGTTTTGAAAGCCTCTGTAATCGTCCTAATGACTTTCTACTTTTTAAGCATCACAGTAGTTCACGTTTACCTTAATACGTACTTCGTTTTTATATCGAAGATAAATAATAATTGATAACATATTATGTTGAAATTAAATAAGAATTGATTATTATATTATAGTCGTTTCTTAGAAAAAAATTATGAATGTTCTATTACCAGTTCAGAATTATGAATGTTCTATTACCAGTTCAGAAGGCAGTGGTAGCCCAGTGGTAACGCGCTCGCTTGGGAAACCGAGTGACGCGGGTTCAAATCCCGGGTCTCGCACCTCTGATATTTTCATGTGCGAATCATTTCTAACATGATTACCACTTGCTTTACGGTGAAGGAAAACATCGTGAGGAAACCTGCATGTCTGAGAAAACTTAGCAAGTTTTCGAAAGACATGTGAAGTCCGCCAATCCGCACTTGGCCAGCGTGGTGGACTATGGCCTGATTCCCCTCGTATTGAAGGGAGGCCCGTGCCCAGCAGTGGGACGTTAAAAAGGGCTGAATACATACATTACCAGTTCAGAAAGAAAAAGCCTCTGTGCTGAAAAGCTGGAGCTGATAGAATACATTGAGTAAAACCACAAAGATAGAAAGCTCTAATATCTTAATTATATAAAACATGATGGAGTATCAGTTTAGAAGAAGTACTATTTTGTTGTAACAAGATTGTAGTCTTTTTGAGACGAGCAAATTCACACACGAAATATTACTTATTAACGATGCACTGCTCTCTGCAGACAACAAAGCTTTGTCACGACTACGAAGTATATTGTTATATTTTGGAGATTTCGAAAGTGAACAGTAGGTGTATTTATGTTGTTTTTTTAAATATCGCGATATTGAACACAGCACCATTTAGTTCCATGGCAAGCTACGAGGCTTGTGTTATGGATACCAGATAGTTGATCCGCTACACATATATTACTTTATATACATACATATTATAATAATAAACGCCCATGACTGGAGTACAAACATTCGTGCTCATCACACAAACGAATGCCCCCAGCGGGACTCGAACCCGCGACCACTGGCACAGCAAGTAGTCCTACAAACTGAGCCAACGTGTCGTGAATACATAAATACATCTACCTTATGAATATAAATTGTACACTGAAATTTGAATGACCTAGTTAATATACAATGCCCGAATTAATTTCAATTACAAATCTTTAAGTAAGCTATTGTTGCTAATGAATACACTGTAAAGTAAATTAAGGCCTTTAATATTAATATAATATACTTGGAAAAGGGAAGGAAGCTAACCGTAGCGCCGTCCGTCATTCTTTTTATGACTCGTAGGATTCTTTTAATGACTTAATGAACATAGTACTACAGAATGTGCCTCATTAATTATTAATAGTGTTATCTACTACGTTACGACATATACTAAGATTCTTTGAGGAATAAAGCGACTGCTCTTAGTTTCTGATTGCTAACTGAAAACCTTAAATATCTAACAAAACATAAAGCTGTAGTCTAATTCAAAATGAATATTCAAAGTCGATTATCATCTCAGTATAATAATTGTATACGAGCAGACGTTACAAAAACCTTGACGTCTTACATCCGTCGGAGCAACATTACTCCCCAATTAGCGTAAGCTCAGGCGTACGTCGATAAGGACATCACTCCGCAGTCCGCATTGTTATTCATCGCGACCTCTATGTGACGGTCCTCCCGCCGCATCTACCTTCTCCCTCCCACGAACACTCATAGTTACTAGAGCGGAAGAGACAAAACATCGGTATTGTGGAATTTCTGCCATGCGCTGGCAATGGAATCCTTTTTTCCATCTCTTCCGTAAATACATTTTTGTGTTTGTCGGAAAGAGAGAGGCACAATGCGCAACAGTTGTCGTGTCGCTATCGATCGCGCGCCAGACACGTGCGGCGCCCGGCGCTCGTACTACGGCGATACGTTGCAAACAGAATACACCCCCTCCATTACCGTTTTGCTTAAATAATAATAATAGCAGTACTTATATCTTCAATGAAAGTTGTCCGTCTGTAGAACTGCTGAAGGAAGAGCCTATATTGTAATAATTGCATTCTTTTCTCGATGTTCCTCGTAAAATAAAACGGAATGAACTGTGAAGTAAGGATGCTGACGCAATAAAGTAATCGGTACTTAATAAATTCGTTGTTAACTTAATACTTACACATATAATACAGATTCATACTTTATGGTAGGTAGAAATTGTTTCCTATTACTACGAAAATATTGCTATTACCTTATGTATGATAATAATGCTTACTAGATGATACAAGGCACGAAACAGTATGAATTCAAATGATCCCGCAATTATAAGTAAGCCATTTTAAAGACATCTAGTTATGTTAATCTAGTTTTTTTTAACAAAGTAAAAAAAATAGCTACTTTGTTTATTCTGAAAATTGTGTCTTAATCAAATATTCCGTAATGGAATAAAGACTGATTAAACTTTTGAATCTAAAGCCCGATAAGCTCATTGGCCGCGCTCATGTCGAACTCGTTCATCTCCCCTGGGATTATGATCAAAAAATATTATCTTATAAGATTACTTTTAACGCCCCCGAAATGAAGAGTATTAAGGTCAAAACAATATTTTATAACTTCATGAGTTTGGTACTAGATATTGTTTATTTTATACACAGCCTTTGAGCTTTATATATGGTGTAATATCGACCTGTAATGTATATATTTTACATAACGTAAAATTTCTGCTGTGTGTAAGTACCTACCCACTTACGTGAACAAAGTATTTTTTATTAGAAAGTTAGCCAGTCAATATCAAACTTGTTGCTGAAATAAAATATAAAAATTATGTAAATGGTAATAAGCGGTAGGTTTTCTTTATTTGACCTCCTAAACTATGTTTTGTTATATATTATTAGTGTCCAGCCCTCGTTTCGTAGGGTAGTGTCCCAGTGTCGCGTAGCATTTTGAAGTAGACTTTTACAGAGAAACTAATTAATGTGCTACAGAAAAAGCGTATGTTAGTGTGTGCGTGCGATGCGTGTGCATGTGCTTGTGCGTGTGCGTGTGCGCAGATTTGGATAAAATTAAGTACAAATAAACCATGACTTGGAGTACATTACCTACTGTTAGGAAACCAGGGCAAAATGAGGGGAAGTTGGTAGGCTATATATATGTTGCGATAAAAATTTCACCGATCTGTTGCTTCATTGTTGATTGTTGTATCTTGAATATTTATTTCAAATAAACAAATACGCACTTAATAAAAAAATTTGCTAGTAAAGTCAGGAAAACTTATAATTTCAATGAGTCATTAATTCGTCTTACGATACTATAAATACTAGTATCTATTAAGATTTTATGATTAGGAAAGTATTTGAAGAAACTAAAAGGTTACAGCAACAATTTCGCAATGTTGTTAGAACATTGACGGATTAAGTACAGATTAGCAATAAGGCGAACATGAGACCTTCTAAGTTTTCCAGAGGTAACGTACAAAATGAAGTAATTATTGGATACATTATTTCACCTATCCTCGCTTGGCTGAGACTTGCTAAATTCCGACTGAAACCATTTAAGTTATTGTAATAAATATCTATATTTGTGCCATTCTTTAGACTATGTTGCGTAATGGTATTTCTTCATGCAAACGCGCACGTGTGCACTCTGTACCCCACAACGAGTTAATTTGTAATTCTACTGTATATTTTTTTTTATTGTTAGATAGGCTTGCGCTTGACGACAATCAACTCTGGGAAGCACTGATGAGGTCTAGGTTGGAGCGCGCTTGCCTAGAAGATGCCTTTTCACTCTTGCCTTGAAGGTACTTATACTATAGGTGGAAGGAAAACCGGATGTTGGAAGGGTGTTCCACACCTTAGTAGTTCGTTTCAGAAACGTAGAACTAAAGCGTTTTGTGCGAGTTGGTTGGATTTCTACCGCGTAAGGATGCCAGCGCTCACAACTTCTTGCAGTTCTGTGGTAAAACGGTGAAGGAGGCACAAGCCACAAGATTGTGAAGTTCCTGCGAGCACTCCCCGAAGTATATATAATGTATTGTATGTAGTTCTATAATACGTATCTCTATTAAAGGACTGAAAGGAAATTAAAATTGTATATCGAACTTGTTTCAGGGACATTTGGAACTAAACGGAAGTCAAATCAACGACTTTTTGTTTGTCTGTTTAAAGATATTTTATATATAGATTTACTAATAAGACAATATGCCTATAACATATGTATGTATATAATAATTTTGATAATAATCAGTAAAAATCAGTTTGAGCTCTCTGATCTACGCCCTCTTCTAAATCGGGCTAGTATGAAATATGCATAGGTATGACGGAAAAGCCATCCGCAATAATATAATTATAGACGAAATGATAAAATATAAAGGATATTCCCAACGTGTAATTTCGACAGCAGCCACACCTACTCGAGCCCATAATAAGTACAAGTCGTAAATGCTTTCAATTTAATTTGCCTTTTCCGTTTCATCAACAAATTAAACAATTTGTTCGTAATGAAAGAAATTACTGTTATATACAGGTCAAGGCCAGAGCTGAAAAAATTTCTATAGGTACTACTTCTGTATCTAACCTTTGTCTACAACCATCTTACATCTATACTTATGAATAAAATTGCTCTATGGATTTATTTGTGGTTTCAAAATATTTTCCCTTATTAAATTCGTTTACTTATTTGTATGCTATCGAAGTTTAAACTCCCACGGATAAAATTTTCTTGGTACGTATTAATGCTCGGAATAGCTCAAGCGATTTCAAGACTGTCACTGATGAGAAAAGGATATGGGATTGACATATGCCACTTTATACTATAGTAATACTGAAATAGAGCTGTTGGTAATATAATTACTAAAGTATAGATTAAAATCTTACAAAAAAAAAGATTTAAAAAAAAGAAGGTTCATATTGAGTTTTTGAAGTGAAACTTCTTTAGAATCGATGTGATTTGAAACTCGATGGAACAAAAATGCGATACGAGAAAGAGACAAACACATAAATATATAGGATTAAGCCGGCGAGAGAATGAGATAGAAAATATTACACAGGAAGTAAAAATTAATACTAAATAATATGTTATGTAATATATGTTAAAAAAAAAGGTAAAATTACTTTTAAACTTGGTAAAAAACTAAACTTATTACCTATAAAAATGAATATTCATTACTGTGGGATGAATGTGCTTAAATTAAAAGCTATTATGACTAATTGTTGCCATGGTAACCGTTGTTATTGTCTGAGAAATATATAATATTATGTACTTTCTGTATATGATATTCTATAAATATATGATTGTAATATGCCTAATATGCCTTATTTAATTATTGATTTGTTTTAATTCAATTGCGATATTTGCCAAAGTAGTTTTACTTCAACCTCGCGTAAAGGTTACACGCATCCATTTCGTTTCCTTTACAGGATGTTACAATAATGATACTACTTGTCTGTGATTTCTATTTTAGAGTGTGTTTATACTATCTTTTTCACTTTTCGCGTTTTTCTTCCACTCTCTATCTCTTCTCATTGATCTTCCTTCCAAAAAATATGAGTATAATGTTTTAATAATAATACTTGATGTAGTGTATACATATCTATTTAAATATTATTTATTACTATAATATTATCTGTCGTCTCGGGTGAGGCACTCAGCTGGCCGCGGGGGGTGAGGGATTGGACAGCCAACCGGCGGGAGAAGAAGACTGAGTGCGTACACGGCGAGCCGATATATACATATATCTAATATTCTAATTACTAATATTAAGTATTGTTTAGTGATTTATTAAGTGTACATTACACTTATGATGCAATACGCTTTACCTATATGCGAGCACTTAATTCTAATTTGTAAGGATTTCACAATTTTATTTATATTGAAACAGTGTTGCAATAAAATGAGTGACCGCTATATTCATACGCGCCGTGACTCTGTCCGAGACTCCGCCCGCATAATCTCAATGATGCAACCGCGACAAAGCCTCCCAAGTAAGGCTTCTTATTGAACTGACGCCAACGATTTCTACATTTCTATACTTCTAAACTTAATAAACAGCGTTGGGAATATTCCAAAATCGTGTAATATAAAGAAAAGTGTGCGCATTGCGAAGTGGTCTAAGGATTGTATAGGAAAGTTTTTATGTATGTTGTATGTTTGTTCATCCTTGACGCTGAATCGCCTGGAAGAATTTGGACGGAATTTTTTACGCAAATAAACCCTGAGTGACACATAGGCTACTGTTGGAGACCTAGAGATGCACCCGATTGAAGCAAAAGTAAGTATGTTCCGGTGGTTTTTTAGAAACCTTTACGTATCGCCAAAATTTTATATAATCAATATCGTTTTTAAAGTTAAAATTATATGAAATAATTGGAATATAATACGTACATATATGTATAGTTAATATAATTTCCATACTGATTTTATCAGATTAGAGTATATCAGTTTGTTACCCTCTTTCATTCGTGTAACATTTATGCTACCTAAGCCTCAATATATCCCTTATATAAAAAAATATAAAATTCAAAATTCCAAATATTTTTATTTAGCATTAAATTATTATAATTGTTTACTGAACGTCATGAGTCTACTACCAGTTAGGAAAGATATATCTATATCTCTATTAAAATTTTAGATAATATTTCAAAATATTACTACGCAAGTCTAGCGCCCTCGCTTCGATGATGCTTCATTTACAATTTTATAATGTACTAATTAACTTTGGTTACAAATCATCTTCCATATACCATTACGAAGAAGAAGAACAAAAAACACTACTTTATGTAAAATATAACATGCAATATACATATGTATGTACATATAAAAGTTTGTAAAAGTTTCCTACTTGTAAACTATTTAACTTAATCACAACGCTAGCCGATACAAATTAAAGCACACCTACTTCGAAAATATCTGATTAGGTATCTATAGTCAATGAAAACTACCAATCAGTTTTTTTTTACTTTTTATAGTTTTTTTTGACGTCGGTTTTTATTTTTATTTTATTTTTCATTTTTTTTCCATTTTTAGTGAAGACAATATTTAAAAATTCAGTAGGTGCAAAATCAATCATCCCCTATTATCTACATTTAGGGGTGGATTTTTATAAAATTTAAATGGGACCATTTCGGAATAAACCTCTTTTAAACAAAAAAGAATTTTCCAAATCTGTCTATATATTAACGAGTTATGCCCAAAAATACATAAAAAATTATAAGCATGCGAATTGAGAGCCTCCTCCTTCTTTTTAAAGTCAGTTAAAAATATTTAATTATGGCAATCAGTTTAAAGCATAAGTTAATGTACTTTAATTAAACGACCCAAACAAAATTATCAACAATCAATCAAGACGATGTTTCTTTAATTTTTCATAAGCACACGGTAAGAAGGGCCGGGTCGCCGGCGTCGCCCTCGCGCGGTCACGCGACCCTCGCACGCCATCTACCGGAGTACGCTATAATGGCAAGGCGATGACATTAAAGATTTATTAGTACTACTTAAGATTATTTGAATGTGCCGCTTCACACACTATTCTTACACATCACACTACTACATATTATAAATGCATACGTTTGTATGCGTGTATGTATGTTTGTTGCACATTCACGCTGAAAAGGCTGGTGTGAGTGATATCCTCTCACTTTTCCTTCAGTCTTTCTAAAGTTATTTTATATTTAGCCCTTTCTAACGTCTCAGCACGAGGCGTATCGGGCCATAGTCCACCATGCTGGCCAAATGCGAGTTGGCCGACTGAGCATGTAAATAAATATAGGACATTAACACACAACACCATCAAGTTCCATGGTAAGCTACGAGGCTTGTGTTATGGATACCAGATAGTTGATACACTACACATATAAAATTTTAAATACATATATATTTTAAATATAAACACCTATGACTGGAGTACAAACATTCGCGCTCATCACACAAATGAATGCCCCCAGCGGGACTCGAACCCGCGACCGCTAGCACCGTAAGTAAGGTCACTACAAACTGAGCCAGAAGTGCCGTTGAGTCTTTCAAAAACTTGCTAGGTTCTCTCAGACATACAAGTTTTATTTGACCCGGTATTTGAACCGGTTTCACTTGGTTTTCCAAGAGAGCGCGTTGCCACTTGTCTACTACTGTCTTCTAAAGTAATGTTTTTACGTATTGTAATATATATTGGATGTGGACTAGCCGACATATTTGGCTCTACGTTTTCGTTTTACATAAAACATTTTGAATATTCACTTACATTTCATAATCATATTGCAAAATGGACATTAGTTTCAAAGTTACACATTATTGTGCCTCCACTGCAGTAAAAGTACCGACTTAATTTCTGAAAATAACTTCAGAAATGTTATTACAATGAGTTTGAAATTCAGCAGAGCGCTTGACCCGCGCCCGTCCCGCGCCCGTCCCGCGTCCGTCCCGTAGCCGTGGCCGTGCCGTGTGCAATGCGGCTCCGTTCATTTATATCGAAATTTGAGAGGAAGCTTATTGTTTTATGAGTATTATTCAAACTAACTTATGATTGTGGCTTCGACTTTCAAAGAGAAAGGTTACTTGTTTAAATTCATTTCTGTTTTTGCATCACTTCAAGTTTTTAAGTACTAACATAGTTTGTGTGGTTTTCTTTTCGTGTTTCAGTTTGAAATGACCTTTTAACTTTATTATACCATAAAAGTAGAAGCTTAGAGTTGTGTAGCTTTTGCCTACGGCTCCGCTCGCGTAGCTAATTAATTCTTTTACTCCTTAGAGTTGTAGTTTAATGTTAAACATTCTATAAACTTCTCCAACTACCTCGATGGTCCAGTGGCTAACATGGGCGATTGCAAATTTGAAGTATAGATAAGAATCTGCGTAAATGGTTCGTCCCAGAGAGATTTGTTGCTTGGATCAGAATTGGTTAAGATGACATTAGTATTGATACCCTTTCCATAAATAAGCTATAAAATACTAAAATAATTTTTCTAATTGTACTAATACTTTAAGAGGTTACTGCGTTCAAATAGTTTTAAACCTTCTAGTTTTATATTTATATAGGTATCAGTATAGATTAAAATAAAACTTCTTTACGCACGCTTAACTTGGGGGGTAAGCTGGTGAATGCGTTACAAAAAAATGTACGTACGTTTGTTGCCATGGTAACCGCTGTTATTGTCCGAAAAATGATATACAATATTATATTCTTTCTTTAATGATATTCTATAAATATATGATTGTAATATGCCTAATATGCGTTATTTTTAGTATCTCACCTATCCTAATTATTTAAAACATAAATTGAATTTCATAAAGAGTACCGATAACCTATAGAAGTTTTACTTCTTGCGCGTGTACACATTCATACATGCACTCTTTATTTTTTTATAATGCTATATCATTACTTCGAAAAAGAAGGAAAAATTAAAAAAAATCACATTTTTGAATATAATAAATAAGCTTGGACATACAGACTAAAACATTTTGGATATCATTTTTACAGACATCGAAGTCGACGGTATTTCTCCATATTTCTATTTATATATCGATTTATATTTTTAATAAGCCAAAGGTCGCGCATATAAACGCATTATATAATAATAGTGGCTATAATAATATCGATATTCCTAATCGCATTTCATTATATCACGCGTGGCGCCGCGTGACTTCGCCTGTCACTAGTAGCGCCAAACACTTACATACGTTACTACACTTACATACTACACTTACATACTATACATACGTTATAACTAGAAATTTAAACTCTCTGGCTCTAAATCTAAAGTTGAATTTTAGTTGTGTAAGCTTTTTGTACAATTTACTTAAATCGATTTTCAGTTAGCGGCTTTAAGAAGTTTCTGCTTTCTGTTTCAGCTTGAGCCACATGAGGTTAACAGATATGTCAGTATGTTACTCCGATACTATGTTCCTTTGTAATTACTATAGGGCTTGATTGATTTTTATGATTCATACGTCGTTCGATTTGTCTAGATAATGCGAATATCATAGGATGTATATGTAGATATAATTAAAATTGATAATATGGTGGTTCTAAAGAGAAAATTTGTGCATATTAAAAAAATTTTTTCTCCGAATCAATTGAGTGGGGTATCAAAATACAGGATTTTAAGAGGTGATTACAAAAATGTAAACAACTTATATGCTTGAAAGTAATTTTGGATAGGAAATCGTTAAACAAAACTAAAAATGTCTTACTAACCAAAACTAAAAACTGTTAATAAAAGATTAATTTACAAAAAATAAAAAAAAATGATTGCTTAAAAGGGAACTAAAATAGATAAAAAAACAAGTCGTTAACTTGTCTTCATCCTTTTAGTTCGCATTTTATTATTTTACGAGTTTCCACGAACATACATACATTTATACCACAATCTATAAATTCATACTGCTCATGCAAACAATTGTGTCAATAAAGAAATATTTTATTCTACACTATTGCTATACCCTTCACGATATATGTATACTTTACAAGAAACATATTTACTAAGCTATATACATTATACAAATCCCTCTTACCTGTCACTGAATTCTAAGGATTTGATTAAACATCATCCCCTGGGAAATTTGGAAAATTATTTGAAAACTTTATTCGATGAAAGAATATTACGTTTATCCTTTTTAATATTGTTAGTACGATAAAAAGTTGTTTTGTATTCGTCTTAGCTCACGTTTCAGTTCGTCACTAACGAAATTGTTGTAATTGTATTATAGGCAATCAGCGACCTCACCTGGCTTCGCTCTTATGTTTTTTTAATTTCATATTTTTCAAAAATGCTAATACTATATTTTTTAATATTGGGAAAAATATTATTGCTATTTGTATTAAAATTACTTTGTTTTCATACGAAATGGCCGAACGTATTTTAAATGATTTAATTTAATTGAATACTTCGATGATCATGATGATGAAAATGTGTGGAATTGAGATATATTGGCTTTATTGCAGGCCGTCTATAATGTAATGTTAGTAAAATAAATAAGATGTCGATATTAAAAAAAACAACTGTTGAGTTTTTCGCTGGCAGTTCTACTGAGAAGACTCAGCAGAACTGCCTTCGGTGCCGGTGATATAAGTTTAATTGAATGAAGTAACTAAAAATAAAAAAAGTCAAATTTCATTCATTCATTTATCCGTACTTTTATAAAGTATATTGGTTATTTTTGAAAACAAATCAAGCGTGACATTTCTACCTACAATGATGAAAAAAAAATGAAAGTAAAGTGCGATATAATCTGTATTAGGTATTGTTAATTAATAAATAATAGGTATTATAATTTAATATTAAGTATTCCCGGCGCATTAGGTGACAGCGACCGAGGTCACGATTGCAACGACCGATTTATCTATATTAATATTATAAAGAGGAAAGATTTGATTGTTTGTTTGTTAGTTTGCATCAAATAGGCTCCGAAACTACTGAACCGGTTAAGATGAAATTTGGTAAGAAGATAGTTTGAGACTCTGGGAAGGATAGAGTATAGTTTTTATCCCGGAAATCATCCGGATGAAAGTTTGTATGAGGAAGCAAGCTGAACCCGAGCGAAGCAAGGGTGAGTCGCTAGTTATTTATATGATAGTTGTAGTCGTATATTGGCCACATAGTGCACGGTATTGCATATAGCACAAAGTTAATAGCAGCTCAGTCGACCATGGTCGCGGCCACAGTGGTCTAGTGCGCGGCGAGGTAAGCCATAACAAAATGAATGTTTGAATCCATAAACAATTATCCATAACAAGTAGCGAGTCATAGTGAAATGTTTATCTATAGTCATAGACAAGCACAGATACTTGTATAAATAAACAATCATATTTCATGGTGTTCGTGATGTTTCGCAATTCCCTTGGACAGTTTACACGGCACGTCGCCGCTTAAATACATATTTTATTATATGAATGCACTTTATATAATAATAATCTTATATTAAGGTTTAGTATAGATTTCTCAGGGATGTAACATTTTCCCGCAATAAAAAGTATACTATATGTTGACCTATCACCATACTAAATTACATCAAAATCCGTCCAGTCATTTTGCCATGTCGCGTTCCCGGACATACAGACAGACAACAATTCTAAAAACAATAGAATAGGCCTCTGCATCGATAATAATGACTATTTCAATAAGATTTTCTCAAAAATATTTAATGTACAGATCCGGCTTAGTTAGAATTTTATTATATGTATAAATTAATATCTAGCGATATAAAAATATTTTCAAAAATAGGTAATTCAGTGAACCTTATATTGTTCATGTATACATATAACAAAATTCTAACTGAATCGAATCTGTACATTCAATATATTTTGGAAAATCTTATTGAAATAATCATTATTATCGATACAGAGGCCGAATCTATAGTTTTTAGATTTTTTGTCTATTTGTCTATCTGTGACCGCATCATGGAAAAATCACTGGAGGGATTTTGATGAAATTTAGTATAATTATAGTTGGTTATCCGTGTCAACATATAGGATACTTTTTACTGCGGGAAAATATCTCATCTCTGAGAAATCTATATTAAGCGTTAAAACGTAGGTAACTAGGGAAGAACCCGAGCGGAGCGAGGGTGAGTCGCTAGCTCATAATAAAAATATATCTTACCTATTTTGAATTTTCAACACTCTTGGAGCTGTGGTAAAATCAATCTTCAATTTCAACGTAATCAAAAGATATGGCCGTGTTTGCCGTATGTTTTGACACTCGCAAGGTAATCTAAACCTATAGAGTACTTGCCGTTAACTTTGAATCATGAAATTTGACGCGAAACAATATCTCATAGCATAAGTAATGGGGAAAAATCTGAACACCGTAGTTACATTACAAAAAAATAATAATTTTAAATTAATAGATATTTTGGTCTCATTTCTCTCTATTTTATGACTATGCTACCTTCAATAGTCTGTCACTGTTTATCTGTCCCGTGACTATGTTTGCCTGTAAAACATCCGAAACATCGGAAACCAAAAATCAAAATAAAGTTAAGACAGTTTTATTTAAAATGTCAAATATTCGCGTAAATCTAAGAAAGTAATCGTTGTTTTTATGGAGGTATCGGTCATAGTTTATTTTACGAAAGTATTAATCAATTTAAATATGACGCTTGTGAATTCCAAATATGTATTTATTTTCGTCTAGTTTAGATCAGACTAGCAACCACTGTACCAAATAATAAAAAATAAATTACGTATATGTAACAGCAAACGTGCTCAAAATTTATATTCATATTATCTTCCTTGTTCTATTAAATGTATGAACGTATATCATCGTGTCGGTCCGTCCGACGCTGCCGTAATGGTGGCATTTTTCCTACAAATATGAACTGGAATGGCAAGAGATGAATCTTCTGTCTGTGGAAAGGTGTCCGCTGTAGCGGATGTGATTTGTTTTTGTTTTTAAGATCAAGTAAGTTTATATTGTAGCCAAGTGTCAATGCAGAAGTGTAAAAATATTTATTTTTATGTACCTAATTGTATTATATTACAGTTAGGATTATAAATATTTAAATAAATCAGTCTGTTGTTTACTTTGAACTTTCATAGACGTCTCATATATAGTATTACCCTAGACACTTTACTGCCTAGGGCTTCTGTATTTCGATTTCGTCCGTTATACTAAAGGTAAAGGTCGAATGTCTGTACATAGAAAAAGAATGCTAAAAACCGAGTCAGGGGGATGTAAGAAGAGAAATAGCACAAATTCAGATTTTATTCAATTTTTTTGTTTCTCTGTCTGTTTGTCTGTTTGTAATGGCTATTCTCCGAATGTGATGATTTGAATGAAATTTTGCATGGTGGTACCTTATATCCTCGGTCAACATCTTAGATACTTTTCACCCCGGAAAATTAAAGAGTTCCCGTGGGATAGTTAAAAAACTACAGTAACTTATACATACAGCTTAATACACAAAAACTACTGATTGGATTTTAATGAAACTTTACAATTATATGGTTCATACATCAGAATAGCAAATAGACAATTTTTTATCCCGGAAAAATGTACGGTTTCCGTAAGATAGATTTGTTCTTGTTTGTCGATAATATTATAAAATTAAATCTTAATTATGTATAGTGTTTTTCATTATCAATCTCGATGAATTTAATCGATCGATTATTTAACAACAAATTCATTATTAATTTGAAACCATAATATCTATAGTAAAAAGTCGTAATAAAATTCATTTAACTTTTTCCGAATGATATACAAAAAACAACAACTAATTTCTTTGATGTAAAGTAAAAAGTATATTTGATTTACTTTTCTTATTTGATTTGTTGTCAAAGCACAACTAAATTGAGCTGGAGCTACATTATTACGGTAGAATAAGTGTTATTGCTTAATATTATTTTTATTTTTGTTAGATAAAACCTACCTAGGGAGGAGTGACTACGAACCTCCCTTTGTAGCGGTGGTTGAGACTTCAATTAAAAAATAAAATAAAATGGCCGAATTTCTGTCAAATCATATGTATATGCCTACATTTCATTGTTTAATTTTTAATCAAACAATTATTAGATAATAAGGTAATTTTCCCACTCACAGCCATGCTTATGTTTTATCAATTTTAGTTTCATTTCGTAAAAAGTCTTATGTCAAAAGACTCCAGAGTGACATCAACGCTCAAAGTGAGCTGAGAGCTCTACACGCTCTGCGAGTGTTCGATGCTGAGCATTTATACGATGTGAGTGTCATATGTATGTGTACATTAAGCTTTTCCTTTTATTTTATTAGTGAGTATAAAGCGATACATTTTTTTGTTTCTTTCGGCTTATTTGGTTATGTAATCATATAAATTATATAAGCACCTTATCGTGGTCGTTTGATCTTTTATATTCTAGCGCAATCATCAGACAACCTGTATCAGATTACCATTAAAAAGGCAAAAATTTGTGTGTTTGCGTGTATTTACTTTCGTTACAAACGGCGTTAAAACTAACACGGCTGGACAGATTTTGATAAAAATTATACATATAGACTGCAGATATAGTAACACATAGACTACTGTTAGACACCCAGGGATGCCTTCAAGTAAAGCGAGGGTAATTCGCTAGTATTGCATTATTATAGAAGATTTTTTGTGTCTCAATCAGATACTAGCATGGCTTGAATATATGTCATACTAGCGGCTCACCCTCAATTCGCTCGGGTTCTTCTCTAGAAAAACAAAAACAAATCTATCCCGGGGGAATCGTAAATTTTTCCGGGATAAAAAGCCTATGTGCTATTCTAGACTATAATCTATTTCTGTGTCAAATTTCATCCAGATCCGTTTAGCTGTTCTGGCATGATTGAGTAACAAACGTCCATCCAAACAAGTAAACTTTCACATTTATAATGTTAGTAAGATTATTTGCTAATTATCATACCCAATAAAAAAAAAATAACGAAGAAAATGAAATAGTGGCTTATAATTAATTATAATGAGCATTGATCTACATACAGTAGAGTGTACTTTATTTAGTACACAAGTAACATGTAGAGCTGCTACGACGCTACGTACAGACCGTAGCGCTACGAACTGCAGCTACGTCGCTAACAAGCGTCTCGTTTGCAGGGAATATTTTATAAGAGCCGCCGTGTGTGTGAATAATGCGGCGGCTCATGTTTAATTAAACGTCCTGAAAAAATATTGTGTAAATATTACCTATTTGCTATTACTTAGAAGGGTTTCTAAGTAAAATAAAACGAGGCAATAAATTCAAGAATTTTTTAATAAATATTCATATAATATTAACACGACAGCTTGCAAGTGTGTTTTTCGCTTTTTAATACATCTATTTAGAAAATGTTAGAATAAGCTAGCGTAGATTGATACATAATGTTACATAGGTTTTCATTCGATAGTCTCTCTACGAGAGCAGCACTGCGATAATATTAATATTAGTATTATAAGTTAACTGGCAAGACCCGCGGCTTCGCTCGTGCTAAAACTACAACAAATAAAACTTTAAAAAGGTAGGTTTCATACAAATTTTCATCCCTTATTTTATCTCCTTATGGATGAATTTCAAAAAACGCCTAAACACGTATTTATTTAATTGTATTGAAGAGCATTAATACCAAGTTTCAAGAAATTCTAATCATAAATATTTTTTGGGTTGTGTTATAACGTGTATTCCCGTGGGAGTGAGATAATCTCCCACGGTAAAAAGTATCCTATATGTTGACCTGGATATCAAGCTATCATCATACCAAATTTCATCAAAATCCCTCCAGTGGTTTTTTTATGATGCTGTAACAGACAGACAGACAGACAAATAGACAAAAATTCTAAAAACTATAGATTCGGCCTCTACATCGATAATAATGTCTATTTCAATAAGATTTCCTAAAAATATTTAAAGTACAGATTCGGCTTATTACAATTTTATTATATGTATAGATAATGAATAAATACAAAATTGGCATTTTTCTCATTGTTCACTTAAAAACCAATACCTACGTATTTTCTATTTTACATATATACATGTGTTAAGGAATGTATTCGAAGGGTACATATTAGATTACGATGGTGAGATGAAACGTGAGTTCGTTCGATCAATATCGGTGTTTTATGTTTTATGGGTGACATTTGTGTTTTTGAGTTATTTGTTCCCATTTGCTTAATAAATAATGATGCTTAGATCGAATTACTTAGCTGAGTTGTAATATATTCTTACATATTTAGTACGTACATACGCCTCTTTAGCCAAAACTATTCCTTTATATTTACTGGTTTTGTTGTAGAAACCCTTGACCCATGGAGTTGGAATGTTAAAAAAATCTTTAAATATGATCTTATCTTATTGCTTCTACCGGTGGCAAGATGGATGTCACGTTATTTGCTAAAACAATCGGCATTGACACTCTGCGGCGGAATGCAGTATAGGGTTTTTTGTTTTTACTTAGTAAATTTTCAGTAAATAAATCAAAATCAAAATAATTTATATATTGTGTTGGTCCTTCAAATGTACGCCATATCTGTCAACTTGTCTAGTAATAGTTTGTGTGACTGTCATTTGCATAAAAAAAGTTACTAAAATATTTTACCGACATATATAAATTTAACTATACTAATCTATACATATAAAAAAATTCTAATCGAGTCGAATTTGTGTATTAAATAATTTTTGGAAAATCTTATTGAAATAGTTATTGTTATCGATACAGAGGCCGAATTAATAGTTTTAAGAATTTTTGTCTGTCTGTCCGTCTGTCTGTGACCGCATCACGAGAAAACCCCTGGACAGAATTTGATGAAATTTGTTATGATAATAGCTGGTTATCCGGGTCAAAATATAGGATACTTTTTATTGCGGCAAAATATCTCATCTCTGAGAAATCTATACTAAACGCTAAAACGTAACTAGGAACGAACCCGAGCGGAGCGAGGGTCTGTCGCTAGTTAATAATAAAATGTAATAACTTGGAAATATACTTTGAAATTAATATTATATTATATTTAGAGAATTACGTTCCACATTCTCACAAAAGCATTTCTAAGAAGAAATGGACAATATTTACAGCTATATAAGATCAAAGAAATACCTTCCCAGTTTTACAAAGCTACCAACAAACAGCCTATCCTGAAATCGTACAAGTCGTTGCCGGTCTCAAACGACTGGTGTGCAAACATCCTACCTACCGAGCATCAACTCGGTATCTGAAATATAGTCTCTATGAGTACTATCATAAGGTCGACGTGGCAATAGCGGTGGCGGTTGTAGAGCAAAGTTCAAATAAATCTGTTTATTTCTCTGGTTGCCTGAGGCAGGAACTTTACAAAAGGGTTCCATAATGACTCCCTTAGCGCATTATACGATAAACTTGGGTTTTCTTATCTGCCAAAAGATAGAGCATTTCGTTTGACATCATGCTGCATCGAACGTGATTCTGCTATTTATATTTTATTTGGTGTTTTAGTTTTAAACCAGTTTTATACCCATAAGTTATAACCGTACCACGTCGAAAAATTATTTATTCATATGTTTTTGATTTCATATGCTTATTCAAGATATTATTAATAAACACATGCACACACACCTTACTATCTTTATGTTGTTGCATTTAAATAAATATTATATTTCAAAAAATGCAGCCAAGACAGCATGTCAGTGATATTTACAAGCACTCTGGAGTGTTGTTCACCTTCGGATCAATCGGCCTCTTGACCCGGCGGAGGGCCCTCGGCGCGCCCGCTGCTACTTTGTGCTTGCATCAATCATTAGTGATCACTGGTTAAGATTTTAAGCCTTAAAAGGAGAGCCTCTTAGTTATCCATAGATATAATAAAATTCTTAGTCGAATCTGTACATTATTATCGATACAGATGCTGAATCTATTGTTTTTAGAATTTTTGTCTGTCTGTCTGTCTGTCTGGGATATGTCTCGCATCACGAGAAATCCCCTGGACAGATTTTCATGAAATTTGTTATGATGATAGCTAGATATCCGGGTCAACAAATAGGATACTTTGTTCTGCGGGAAAATATCTCATCTCTAAGAAATCTATACTAAATGTTAAAACGTAACTAGGGCAGAGTGATCCGCCAGTATTTAACTAAAAGTGTTTGCCTAGTAATCGAATTTTGAACAAAATCATTACTGAAAATTTGATGGAAATAAAAAAAAAATCAATATTTTTATGGATAACTAATGCTCGTCAATAGCTTACTAAACGAAAAAAAAGAAAATCAGTTGACAAACAGAGGAGAAAAAAGTACTGAACTGTTTTGTCTTTGCCTATATATAAATTCCCTTCTACACTCCTCTTGCTATTTTATATCCTACAAACATAAAAACGAGGACTGTACAAAACGGCAGTCATAACAACTGTTTGTGGGCGACCAAAATAGGCTTTCAAAAAGCATATTATGCGCTAGCTAATAGCGGCTCACCCTCGTTTCGCTCGGGTTCGCCTCTAGAAAAACAAAAACAGTAGCCTATGTGTTATTCTAATGTATGACATATATTATTGTAAAGTTTCATCAAAATGCATTCAGTACTTTTTGCGTGAAAGAGTAAGAAACATCTATACATCTATACATCCAGACATCCATACATACTTTAGTAGAATAAATTCTTCTATATGAATAACAGTGAATATTTGTATGTTTGTCCTCTATGCGTTCCAACCATTGATCCTATTGTAATGAACTCTGGTGGGTTATTTTGTACTCGTATACTTTGTACTTTTCGTACTCGTATATTTTGTACTTTTCTTTGGACGTAAGAGTAAGAGGGTAAGTCGCTAGTAATATTATACATGTGAATATGTGTTTCTTGGGTTTTAAAGAACTGACTATGTCAGTATGTAATATTTGTATTGTACTTTTATCCTACATTGAGTGTTTATTTTGTTGTAAAAAATAATTATGGTCACTCGTAACCATATAGTTATAAAACAGTATTTGCCCTTGAGTAGCCACGTTTTCAAACTTGGTAGATACAAGAAAGACAAGTTATTTTCATCTGAATTTTAACCAAATTCTTTAAGCAAAAGAATAAGAAAAACAATCATTTACGTCTCGACTGGGGCGACTGGAGCAAAGTCTTTGCCACTAACGAAGATACGTGTCATTTTTATTTAATTTATTTATTTATTTGTTTATTTATAGGACACACATTTGTTCAAAACATTATCACATTGTATCTAAAAACTAAACTCAAAATAAAATAAAAAATTGTTTTGAATATTTTAAGGTGTCACAACATGCCATATACTACAGCCTTATATAATATTTACAAGATAATTATAATTAATAACAATTACTAAAACAGCCCGCGGCTTCGCCCGCGTTAATCTAAAAAAGAAAAAAACTCTTTTGCTTTATGTTATATAGTGACTATTATATATATATGTATATTATATATATATATATATATATATATATATATATAACATTAAATTGTTTGAATATTATTCATACAAAAATTCTACAATCGCGATTAAAAAATGGGGGATGGGGGTAGGAGGGTGAAAGACACTTTACGAACTATTCTCATACCTACCGAATATACAAAAAAAAGTGCGACCGCAAACACCGTGACACGAGATTTTAATATGTTAGATGAAATACGAGAATTTAAAAACTTATATATTATCCAGTATATTTGAAAAGATATTTATATATATGTATAAAATGTATATTACAACATGATGATCGTTGAATTCTTCTCGATGTACCTCACTTGAGAACAGCCGCTTACCTTTAATCAATCGACTTATTAACCTACAAAAGGTCTCTCAGTTTGCACGCCCTTGTGCCTCCAGCCTCATACACTTGTATACAAACCACAATAAGCTATTCTTTGATCTCGCCTACCTCAAGATTTTGGTTCTTTTTATTAATATTAACAAAAGTCTTTTGTTATATTATTTTTTCTGATCAATCTCCATTGTATCTTTTTTATTTTATTTTTATTGTTTCCAATAACACAGCAAAAATCTACGCTAATATTATAAAGAGGTAAAGTCTGTAAGTTTGTGAGTTTGTTTTTAATTTATATACTAAAAATCCGCCGAATCGATTTAGATGAAATTTAGTATGAAGATAGTTTGAGACCCTGGGATGGTTATAGGATAGTTTTTATCTCGGTAATCATCCCTCAAAGGGGTGAAAAGGGGTAGGAAATTATATATATATATATATATATATATATATATATATATATATATATATATATATATATATATATATATATCTAATTATTAAAACGCACCTACACATCAATAACATATATTCATCTCAGGATACTTAGACTTACTGTTAGCAATATAGTAGTTGTAGAATTATAGATAGATATATGGATTTTTTTAATGATAGTGTATCTTCTATTATGAAAGGCCAAATTATATTGCCCAAAATTTCATCAGTGAGAAGTTTGAAAAAAATAAAGAGGGATAAAAAACCTTGTTTCAAAGTTAAGCACTTTGTGTTTTCCTTTCACAAAAATCTTATCTTCGTGTCCAGAATACTAATTCCATCTTTCCTTTACCAAGATCGAGATTTAGTCGGAAATCGTGACAAATAACCAGACGGTCATATAATTACATTTGTACTAAAAATAAAGTGGATGATAAAAAAATTGAGGTCAAAACATCTATCTACAGAAAATTACCATGAAATGTAATGAAAGTTATATTATGTAATGAATACATTGCAAATCCACGATGAACAGTTGCCCGAGAAACTAGACGGCTACTTTGTTATGATCGCCTCGTTGACCTCTCGCCGCGCCCGAGGGCTCCTCAGCCCTCACTCCGTTGCATAAATGTTAATACACTCAGGTGAATTGGTAATGAGGGCCGCGATACCAAATAATACTAGACAGTATACAAATTTTGTTCACATTCTTGTTTGTTTTCTTGCAAAGGTTTTTTTTTCAAAAATATTTAAGTATTTAAATATTTTGTAAAAGCTTACAGATTTTAGAACTTTATAGTAATAATACAGAAAGAATTTGATACTTTTTCATACTTTATCGGTAACAGTTGTTATTTTTTTAAAATATTAATATTAACTATGCTCTATACAATAAGTGGGTAGACATTAGACACCCAAACGTAATAACTATAAAATAGATTGTAAGACGTCAAGAACTTTAGTCTTTCCCGTGACTGTGGTTGCTGCCAGTAGTTTAAATCTCGTTAATTCAAAATCAAAACCGCGAATATTTCCAAATAAAAAAATTTACTCAAAGGATCGGCATTACTTTGTTTGAAACAAGCAACATTGCGTTGATACATCGGTACATGGACCGCGTGAAATAGACTTATTTTTGTTCTAATCAAGTGATAGTGAAAAATAAGTCTTTTGTAAAAACGAACGGGCAAAGCAAAGGCATGTCTCTAGTATATTATACTTATCTTATCGGCCAAAACTAAATTACGCGTCAATATAAAAAGTAATATATTTGAAATTAACGACGCGTTGTTGTGGAAAGGCCGGCACGATAAAATTGGTTTATTTGTGAAGTAATAAAAATAACGGCGCGGTTTAACGAGAGCGGTCTAAAGTTTAATCGACTCGCAACCCTTCGGCGACGGCTCGTAAACAACTCCCACAAGAATCTATATACCCATACTATTCATACATACACAATCTACGAGTACGTGCTAGATGGGCGTGAAAACTCAAAACATTATGATAATACAACGACACGTTTGGCTCAATTTGTAGTGTACTTGCTGTGTCAGTGGTCGCGGGTTTGAGTCCCGTTGAGGGCATTCATTTGTGTAATGAGCAATAATGCGTGTACTCCAGTCATGCGTGTTTATATTTAAAATATTTATTGTAATAGATATTTAAAGTTATATATTATGTGTAGTGTATCAACTACGAGTATCTGGTATCCATAACACGAGCCTCGCAGCTTACCATGAAACTAGTTGGTACTGTGTTCATGTCCTAACATATACATATATTTATTTAACTATGTGTTTTTTCAATTTTCTTGTTTTCTTTAGGTTTCTATATTTGGATTTAATTAAATTACTACAATGACTGCGCTGTGCGTGTTTTTATGGTTCCGTAGCGAAATGCTTAAAATGGAACGTTTTAATTTCTAATTTCACCATGTCCTTATGTCCGTCTATACATATGTCACAGGTACTTAACTCGAAAATTATTGAAATTCGTTCAAATTACAAAAAATAAAATTAAATTTAGGTCTATGTAAACTTTGTAGAGTGAGATTTTTTAAGTTATAGTAAGAGAGGATCTTTGTATGGGTTTTTAAAATGGAGATGTTGACGTTTCTGAATATCAATTAAAATAAAATAAAATATGCTTCTTGTCGTAATCATTGTGACTCACGACTCATGTGTGCGACTCGTTAGACAGCTCAGCCCGAGCACTTTGTACTATAGCACTGATTTTCTACGACCATTTCTTCGGCGATAAATATAAAGTATTAACATAAAAAGTAGAAAATAAATATATATATATATATATATATATATATATATATATATATATATATATATATATATATATATATATATATAGATTCCCCTCGTATAGAAGGGAGGCCCGTGCCCAGCAGTGGGACGTTAAAAAGGGCTGAATACTACTAATATATATATATATATATATATATATATATATATATATATATATATATATATATATATATATATATATATATATATTCAATTTGAATGACTTTCACACTTTTTATTTCCACGTCTTGCAATTAAGACATATTTATTTTGCCTATTTTATCCCATTTTAAGCTTTAAATAATTTCCAATGGAGTTTTTCAACTGGCAATAATAACTAAATACCTTTTGCTTGATGTATAATTTATTTAAAACGGGTTCATAAAAGAACCGCACCTACAATGTCCAGATCAAATCCGTCATTGAGTTTTACTTTAACATACAATATTGCGATACTAAGGTTTTTTGGGTTCAAACAAATATACCTATGGTGAAGGCTACGATGAGACGGAATGTTGGCTATATTTCACTAGTTTGATCGATCGACAATATTTGTTGTCTGTTAAAAAAGATTTACATTCATGAAGGGATGGATATTTATTATTTTTTTAAAGGATCAACATTAAATATGAATTTCATCGTTGAAGGAAAAGAACATTATTATATTCATTAACAGAGTGCCTCAATATTTTTTTTTGTATGTTAGTAAGTTTGTGAGGTTGTGAGGTTGTAGGGGTAATCTCTGGATCTACTGAACCGATATAGAAGGTAAAAAGATAGTTTGAGATCCTGGGAAGAACATAGGATACTTTTTATCCCGGATATCATCCCTTAAGGGAGTGATACTGGGGACGAAAGTTTGTATTTGATAAAGTGAAAATGGGAAGCAAGCTAGGGATGAACCCGAGCGAGGGTGAGTCGCTAGTTAATTATAAAACAGTATAATTTTTAGCGTATCACATAATAATTTCCCTTCGGGATTAAATTATAATATGAGCGTGTTCCCATTGGATACCGCAACTATATATCAAATGTAAATATGAAGTACATTTACACAATACTGTAACTTTAGTACCTCACTTGGGTCGTAAACCAAGTACTTTGGTCTAGAGTTATTGTTTAGTGTTTCTAATTTGCTCTCTAACATTTTAAGTCGAAATACCGACATGCGATTATACATCCTAAACTTTGCGAATAGAGATGAGATTGGTCTGCACATATTCTGCATGTATACATATGTGGAAATGATTTTATGCGGTAAAGGCAAAATAAGGTTAGTATGGTCAGCAAATATATGGCGTTGTTAGAGCAAATATGTCTATTTGTTCTTGTTATGTTACAGCGTAGCCTTTTGTCTTACGTTATGTATTTTATAGTGAATTTTATGAAATTTATAGCTTAGTTCTAAGAAATTTTATTGCCAGTCATTGACTTGTTAACAGTTCGCTTTTGTTGTATATGCAAATGACTAATGAGGTCTTAAATAATAAAACTGCTTTGAGTAATAAACCTGCTTTGAGTATAATTCAACCGTCTCGTTGTTGTGTAGTTGGTCATCATGTACGGCTGCACATCCAAAGGTCCCATATTCAAGTCCTAAGTCAACTGTAGTTATTTTCTGATAAGAATTAATGAGTAATGTTGATGTTACTGTTTTGACTTTCATAAGTTTTTAATTTTTATAAGTTACCTTAATGTCAGTAATCACGATGACACTTTTGTTTTTTTGTATCGTACAGAGTCACCTTTTAGAGTGGTTGGATTTTATTTTATTACTAAGAGACAATATATAAGAAGACTCCACTAAATTCATCGCGCGACATAAAGTTAGTCTAACCGTAACTCTATTACTTCGCCAAACTACGTCGCGCTACGTGCGGGCAACTTTGAAACTTCGTGAACTTAACACATTCTGCCCACAAACTTGATCACGAAACGTACTCATAACAACTGTATAGAGAAAGAGCTATCATTGTTATTATTATACTAGAGACTTACCCTCACTTTGGGTGCGTCGCTAGGTGCCTTGTGTATTTAAAATATTATGTACAGGTACAAGATAACGCTACCATTTCGTAAATTTTGTCAATACCAGTAGCCTATGAGTTACTGTAGGTGATAAGTTAGCTCCCCTCCGATGAGTTTACCTTCCCCCTTTACCTTTACCCTTGATTAGGCCACCTTGTCGTGGTGGGGAGGCTCATTAGCGTCCGGCAATCCATGGTTAGTGTGGTTTGCTTCAGCAAGCAGCCGACCAGGCATCGTGGTTGAGTGCGCAAGTGATCCTGCGACGCCCCATTAAAACGGGAGAGGTTCTGTTGGGTTTTAGTGGATAGAACTGGTGTTTTAGCCGATGGTCCTACATAACCCCCTTTAAGTGTGTAAATACATTTCCCAACGTAAAACAAAATGGTCATAGTTTAGCTGTGTATTGAATTTCATCCAAATCCGACCAGTTGTTTTGGAGTGAATAAACATATATAACATTTCATTATGTATGTGCTCTTCGTTGCTAGGATTAAATATGATTTATGCACGCTTCCCAACGAGGTAGGCAGAGAAAACAAATTATAATAACTCTTTATTCCTAGACATGAGATTCACAGACAACTTAAGAAGCTTAAGAACAGACAAGCTTAAGAAGAAAATTATGACAAATCCACCGTCTATATTTGTCTGTCTGCGACAGATACTGTTTTTACGTAAGTTTTATGGTAACGCTGGCAAAAAAATGCTTTATTTAGACTTATTGCTATGAGTATTTATTCTAAAATATTATATTTTCCTTGTTTGTACTTTTCATCCTACTACGATAGACGACAACGTCTATAGAAGAATCTACGGTCTAAACTATATTTATAATAAGGTTCTAACTGAGTCGAAACATTAAATATTTTTTGGAAAATCTTATTGAAATAATCATTATTATCGATACAAAGGCCGAAACTATAGTTTTTAGAATTTTTGTCTGTCTGTCTGGGAACGCAACATGAGAAAACCACTGGAGGAATTATGATGAAATTTGGTATTATTATAGCTGGTTATCCGGGTCAACATATAGGATACTTTTTACTGCGGGAAAATATCTCATCTCTGAGAAATCCATACTAAACGTTAAAATGTAACTAGGGACGAACCCGAGCAGAGCAAGCGTGAATCGCTAGTCTAGTACAAAAATATGATCAAGGTACTTACAGTAGGTATAATCTTTCCAAGTTATATTGTACTGCTATATAATAAATATGTATGCGGCTTTAGAAAAGGTAATTTAGTTTAAAAGGGTCGGTTACAACGTTGTGTAATACACTGGAGAATAAGTTGTGTGAAAGACGAGGTTTGGACTTATTTTATTTAAAAAAAAAAACATTTTAAACTTGCAATATTCCAGTTTTTTCATTTAGCTACATTTATCATTAATATTGTTTTTATTAATATTTCACATTCGTGAACACATATTTGTCGACTTTTTTATTGGGGATGAGTAAATGCTCAGAAAGGCACAGATTATTACATTATACATCAAGTATCCAACTAAAATAAAGTACCTAGGCAAACTAGCTAGCTAGCTAGCTTTTTTTTCAGAAAAGTCACTTGTACCTATAGATAAACTTAAAAGTCAAAATTTTATCTTAATACAAAATTTGATCCAAATAGCAAGAGCCGTTTCCGAGATATACAAAATAAATGTATATAATATGTATAAAAAATTCTCATCTATACTAATATAAAGCTGAAGAGTTTGTTTGTTTGTTTGTTTATTTGTTTGGTTGAACGCACTAATCTTAGGAAGTACTAATCCGATTTGAAAAATACTTTTTGCATTAGGTAGCCCGTTAATTGAGGAAGGCTATAGGCTATATATCATCCCGGAAAAATGAACGGTTCCCGTGGGATAGATTTGTTTTTGTCGAACCCGAAGCAAAGCGAGCGTGAGTCGTTAGTTTAATATAATAAAATAAGATATACATGTTACAGTTGAGTCAATAGTACGGTCTTAACTAGGAGGGAAGTATAGTCATCGCCAAAAAGTGTACAGCTGGCAGGGAACGCAGGCAGAACAGGGAGCGGAACGTTATCTTTGAATGTGATCAACGGATAACGGCTTACCGAAGCATTACCAACCACCACTGCGTATAATGGTAATCGATTTCTAAACGGTGTAAAACAAAGTAGCTGTTTGCTTTATCTGATCGTCCGCCTAACATATTTATACTGGGTATTAGATTTTGATTGACGTTTGCCAACATATTGATTTTTTTTAAAGGTTTAGGTACTTCATACATTACTTGTTATTTAGCCATTCTTTGGCTTAAATTATATAACTTTTACATTTATAATTCTTCACATCAGAAAAAAATTACATCTATCCGCTAGTACATTTAGCAAAGTTAATTTTTACAATAAGAATTGAGTAGGATAAACGACAAGCAATCAAGCCGAGCGAGGCATGGATGAGTCACTAGTTAAATATATACTGTAATTTAATCCACATATAAAACAATTACTAGTATAAATTTAATGGTATTAAACGACTTTCTAGAATTTTGATTTAATAAAATATCGCTTTGTTTATGGAATGTAGGGCAAAGCCATTAGTAAGTAAGTTTTATTGGATTATAATGTAATTAGCTATCGATGTGCTGAAGCCTGTGAATATTTCATGACAAGTCGCAGTTAACAAGTGAGGTAATATGTTATTTATAATAAAGTAATGTTCTAATAGCATGATAAGTATAATACATAAGTGAATTTATATATAAATGTGAAGTGTGTTTGTTTGTGGGTTCTTTTGTTGCACAACAACGAAACAACTAATTGATTTATACATAAAGATTTTTTATAGGAGATGGGTCTCGGTTAATTTTTCTTTGGATACTTGAAATGGTTCAATGACATTAGTATACGTTTAGCAAAAGAGTGAGTACAGAACGTACTAGTTATTCTTCTTTTTCTTAATCGTTAAAGTGTTGACAGACTTCTATTTCTCTATATTATTTGCGTTTCTCGCACATTCGACGACACGTCTAGCTCAGTGTGTAGTAACCCTATTAGCTGTGCCAGTGGACGTGGGTTCGAGTCCCGCTGGGGGCATTCATTTGTGTGATGAGTACGAATGTCCTGCCATGGGTGTATATTTATAATATGTATGTATTTAAAGTTATATATATGTGTAGTATATCAACTATCTTAGTATCCATAACACAAGCCTCGTAGCTTACCATGGAACTAGATGATGCTGTGCGTTAATGTTCCAATATTTATATTATAATTATATATATGTACATACATACACATTTATATTTATATTTATATTCATGCAGTGGGACGTCTACTACCGCTCTGCTTTGGTTTGTCCACCTCATTGCCGTTCTACCACATGCTCTAGTATATATATACGACATACATTTCAAGCTCAAGAAATGAGCCCTAAAAATATTCATAGTAGCTGAAATATTCACATCAAAAAGTGTCTACATTTTCCGAAGCAAACGTTCGTTTCCGTCTTCCGGTACCTAATCCTGGTTGCGATGTCAGACGTCATCCAATCATAGCTCCGACGAAATTATGTAGCGGGAAAGTTTATACTCGATATTACCACTAGATGATATTTTTATGAACTTTAAAGAAATTTAATAAAAATATATGTCAAATAACGACTGAATATGTTTAATAAATTTCATAAATAGAGATTTTCTGTTGGAAAATCAGAAATCACATAGACTATGCAAAATGTCAAAGAATGGTCCAATAAAGGTCAAGTACCTATAAAGAAGAATCCATCCATTCCAGAGGAGAAGCCCGTAGTTGCCCTTTTATTCTTTTGACATGTGGCCGCGGGCAGATTTTACGAATAGTATAATATATCAACTTAGTAACTCGAATAAAAATAAGTCCTTATATACTCCAGTAATAATACAAAGATCGATCCATTTATAATGGCTGGTAAGAATGTCCTTATCCCCCGAAAAAAAAGGGTATATAAAAGCTACATTGAAACATTAAAAGAAAAGAGATTTTAAGCTATAAAATTTATAATAAATTATAAACATTTCTACATGTACTAGGTATATGAAAATATTTTAAATTAATTTAGTTCAAATATTTTGTCAAATATGAAAGGTTATTTAAGATTAACGTTCGTGTTTAAGTTAGCTAACAGTGCACGGCACGGTTGGCGTCGCATCGCCCGGGTTACTCGGGTTTGTTCGATGGAACGTTCTCCTACGCGACCGTACATAGCAGGCACAGTGGTCTAGGTAACTGATTTGAAAATATTTCAAAGAAAAATACTTATCACTGTGTAATTTCAATGTAATACGTAAGGTTTAGAGGGGAAATTTTAATAATGTAGATATACGTATATTTAATAAGTAATTTGGCTATTTAAAGGTTTTTTGTTGATTACTTAATCAATCTTCAAAAATTATTAATTCAGTTACATATACATGCTAAAGACTGAAGACTAACTCACTAGTGGCACCAGTTGGTGCCGCTGGCGAGTGAGGTCCCATCCCTAATACAGGTTTTACTTCGCCAGTGTCACGTAGAGTGGACAAGAGACGAAGGAGAATGGTCGGTAAAATAAGATCATCAAAACTATATTAATTTATAATGTGCAAAAATAGAGTAAATCCTTAATAAACCTAAGACCTACAAAAAAAAGGTAGCACACCTAATATATATGTCACCGTAAAGTTGTAAATAGTACTAGATTATAATCTATCTACCGAGATTGTAAACTATCGAAAGATTGTGTTTTTACAGTTTACAATCTCGCAAGATACAATATAATCTAGCGGTATTTACAATTTTACGGTAACATATGCATAAAAACCTTAATTAGAGATAAGTGGTAAAATGACACATGAAGTGTCGCAGACAAGTTCACGTCGATGAACTGCAGACTCCCTCTAGTGCAGGTACATAAAGCACCAACTGCTTCTGAAACTGTTTAAATTGGTACGATCGCATTTAACTTGCAGATCCGAACCATTGTGACTGTAATTTATCGAGCTACTGTTGATTCTACTACTAGTTTTCGTTGTAATTTTGAACGGCGCCAATTTGAATACAAATCTATTATACAAATGAACTAAATCCAATTTAAGTATAAATTTCTACTTGATTTGTAGTGATTTGGTAATAATTTAATTCATTAAATAATACTTATACTTTATTCAAATACAAAAATACTAGCGAATCACTCTCGCTTCGCTTGGGTTCATCCCTAGCTTGATTCCCTATACAAACTTTCATCCCCATCTTCATCCCCTTAAGGAATGATTTTCGGGATAAAAAGTAATCCCATGTTCATTCCAGGGTCTCAAACTATTTCCTTACCAAATTTCATCTAAATCGGTTCAGTAGATCCAGAGATTACCCCCTACAACGTCACAAACTCACAAATTTTACCTATTTATAATATTAGTATAGATAATATGCACAGGTAACATTATACTAACTAATATATGTATGCAAAATTTTATTAGTGTATAGTTATAAAATAACCATTATTTTTATATAACAAATATACAGTGCTTTATTTTATTGTATTTGTTTCTGACCCTAAATATTTGTAATGTTTTACGCCTCAAATGATTATTATTATATCTCGTGTTACATTTACAGCATCTCAATTATGTTGAGATTTTATGAATGGTACCAACGATATTTATTACTAGCAGTACCCGAGTATATAAACATCAGTCTTACAATAATGTGTGGTAAGTCTGCCCGATTTGTTGACATTTATGGTTACTGCTCCGCTCCCTTGGGTAGTAGCATGATGATATTATATAGCCTATAGCATTCCTCAATAAGCGAGCTATCTAACACAAGAAGTTTTTTTTTAAATTGGATTAGTAGTTCCTGAGATTAGCGCGTTCAAATAAACAAACAAACAATCAAACTCTGTCTCTTTATAATATTCGTATAGATATTGTTCAGAGGCATTCAGTAACTGTATTGGCTCCAACATCTTGAAGATCTAGGACGCACTAAACACTCACAGTGCTTAAAAAACACGAGAGAATGGAAAATATCCGAAAATGATGTCGAGGACAGAGTGAAGACCAGAAGAACATAAAAGTGTTTTATTTTTAATTTTCCTTTTAGACTTTTCACCCCTATAATATCGCGGTGAGCGCAGCAAAGAGTCAGCTGTTATAAATCCCTAATGCTCCGCAATAATCGCCGATAAGAACGTATTAATCGACGTTACTTCGAAGTTGCTAACTATAGAGGCTAGAATTTATGATAGCACTTCTGAGAACATTTAAACTATTAATTGCTCGACGCCGAGAAAAATGTTGGGAACTTATCTCTAGGAAGCTCTTCGTACAGATTTATATACGTAAGAAGTAATGAGAGCCAATTAAATTTTATACATAACTCTTTGTTGCTTCGGATATGTGATTTCAACATTAAATAGTAGGTTTTTTATTATCATATTTCTATATAGTACTAGTATAACCCGTGGTTACGCGCGCGTTCAATCTACGAAAAAACTCTTTGGCTTAATATTATATAGCGACTCATCCTCGCTTCACTTGGGTTCGTCGCTATGTATTTGTATATTATTTGTTCATACAAAAATACTAAAATCGCAATTAAAAAATGGGGGTGGAGGTAGGAGGGTGAAAAATATTTTACGATCTATTCTCATACCCTTCAAACATGCAAAAAAAACATTAAAATCGGTCGAGACGTTTCGGAGGAGTGCGACCATAAACACCGTGTCACGAGATACTTATTTCTATATAGTATTTTCTAGATACGTATAAAATTTTCAAGTAATATTTATTCTATATTAGATTTCTTACATTTTCAAACATATTCTACATATCGCATATGTATTCAGCCCTTTTTAACGTCCCACTGCTGGGCACGGGCCTCCCTTCAATACGAGGGGGATCAGGCCATAGTCCACCACGCTGGCCAAGTGCGGGTTGGCGGACTTCACATGTCTTTCGATAACTTTACTAGGTTCTCTCAGACATGCAGGTTTCCTCACGATGTTTTCCTTCACCGTAAGGCAAGTGGTAATCAAGTTGGAAATGGTTCCCACATGAAAATATCAGAGGTGCGAGACCCGGGATTTGAACCCGCTTCAGTCGGTTTTCCTAGCGAGCGACCACTGGGCTACCACTGCCATATCGCATATAAAACGTGATATTATGATGTATGTCTATCATTCAGATATGTATATTGGCACTATATTAGAAGTATGTATTTGTATATTAAAAAATATACAAATAGATAAAACAATACTATAGTGAAACCTTTCTACTGAAATGTATCGCAATGTAAAATAAATAATAACAAGTCATATCCGCGTCGTATTGAGTTGTCGAAAGAGATAAGTCGCTGCATTTTCCCGAAGAATCGCAATAGCGAAATATCTCAAACCATACGATTATATGCTTTACATGCGACTCACCATCGCTCCGCTAGGGTTCGTCCCTACTTAAGTTTTAACGTTTAGTATAGAATTCTCAGAGATGAGATATTTTCTCGCAGTAAAAAGTATCCTATATGTTGCCCCGAATAACCAGCTATCACCGTACCAAATTTCATCAAAATCCCTCCAGTGGTTTTTCTGTGATGCGGTAACAGACACACAGACAGACAGACACAGACGAAAATTCTAAAAACTATAGATTATATTATACTCTGTATCGATAATAATATATATTTTACCGGTGGTAGGACTCTGTCAAGCCTGAGGAGTCCGACTGGATGGGTACCACCCCCTTATCTATTTCTGCCGCCAAGCAACAATGATTGCATTGTTGTCTTCCGGTATGAAGGATAAGGTAGCCAGCGCAATTACAGGCGAGAGGCATATCATCTTAATCCTCTCAGTGACAACGCACCTGTGGTTCTGCATTTTTGTTACTTAAAACCTAAGTGCATGAACCGTAGGTGTTATGGGCGACAGGTACTGCTTTCCATCAGGTGGTCTGGCTGCTCGTTTGTCACTGAATCGCATAAAAAATAATAATATTTCAATAAAATTTTCTAAAAAATATTTAATGTACAGATTCGGCTAAGTTACAATTTTATTATATGTATAAATATACATAGTCCACCACGCTGGCTAACTGCGGGCGGACTAAGCATATATTTCGAAAATTTGTTAGTTTCTCTCAGACATGCAGGTTTCCTCATGATGTTGAGTCCTTCACCGTAAGGTATGTGGTAATTATGTTAGAAATAATTCGCACAGTGCGAGACCCGGGATTTGAACCCACTTAACTCGGTTTCCCAAGCGACCGCGCTACCACTAGGCTATCACTGCCTCCGTGGTATATATCATGATATCATACTGAACAATTTATGAAATGTACTGTATATTGATAATTATGAATAATTATAGCAAATTACCATAATTAGTAGTCTATAATTTCCGCATTTCAAATGAAAAATAAAACATGAACCATTTCATATAGTTGGGTCCCGATAGAGTCAGACGCATTTAGGTGAGCGGAGTGAATAATGAATGCCGCCGCAGGTGCGCTACGGCCACGCGGGAACTAGGTCACCTGGCTCGGCTAGCGAGTTTTTCAGCAAATTTTCGTATAATGTTCATAAGCTACCAACTTTATGTATATTAGTCTTTTATAGAGCTCGTCTTGATATTGAGTTAAATATTCAACGATCTACGTTTAGGGGGTATTTGGTCGAACCATATTTTAGCTGGTAGCGTTGTTTAATATTACCTCAATATAAAAGTAGAGAAATAACTTTTAAAGGCAATATAACAGAATAATGAACAATTTATGACTTATTAAGAGTATTTTACTTAGCCCTTGTACTTGGAATAAGTACCATACTAAAATTTTAGAAGATATTATTAGTCAACTATTTCGAAACAAAAGAGAAAAAACAAAACAAATAAATATTTAAAATAAGAACTACATACTGAATCTAATCTGTGAGAAAGTAGTATGGAAATATATGAACATGTAATTTCTTTTTCCGCTAGAAATATTGCATGCTGAGTAGATGGACGGGCTGTGATTGCAAACTTACACGAGAAAAAGAACCTTCTTCCTCTTAATGCGCAGTGATATTCGCAGTACTATACGACTATCATAAATATGTAAGATGGTATGTATGTTTGTATGTTTGGACGGATTTTTATGTTTAATACACAGATAGAATATGACTTATATTTATGGTTACTAGTGGCTTACCCTCGCTTCGCTCGGGTGCGTTCCTAGGTACACTTTAATTTTTTTGAGCCGAAACCTAATTCTTTTTCAAAAATAAGAGTAGCTTAAGTTACTCCTTATAACATCAGCTATCAGTGAAAGTCTCTTCAAAATCAATCCATCCATTTCGGAGATTAGCCGGAACAAACAGATAGACAAAAATAAAAAAAAGTGTTTTCTTATAAAGTACCGTATACAATTTCATATGCGTTTAGTAAAAAGATTTTATTTCGACGTTACAAACAGACACTTCCATTTTATTTATCTGTATGTGTAGATGAAAAAAAAGATGTATGTAGCGAATATATTTTGGCTGTCTTTTAACAAAGCATAGCTCGAGAACTATTAAATAGATTTTATTAGCGTTCCTTTCCTAGTTAGGTAATGATATAAATTAAAAAAATTTTACTTACTTAGATTTAAGTGAATATTTAATATTTTAAATAACACTATCTTTTCGGATTGCTATCTTTTTGGATGAAGTAAAGCATTCAAAAATTTAGGAACCAAAAATCAACATAAATCCGCGACAAAATTCGAAAAGATAGTTTTATTTAAAAATAAAATCTTCAGTAGGTTTATTACAATCGTTAGTCAGAAATCACACAGTACAGGAGTTATGTTTAGTCACAGTAAGTACTATATATACTTTGTATAATATATATACATATTACTTATGTTCACGATGCAGACAGAGGTGGGTGCAAACTGCAAGTAGAGAAACATGCCAGCTAATGACCACGCTAATGATGGCGGGATGTGTCGGCACAGTGTACACACCGCTTTCTTTCTGGTGTCATAATTATGTTGGTTTTAATTCTACGTTTAAATTTTATAGGGATTATTAAAAATCAAAATTACTTTGTATATTATTATTTAATATTACTATTCCCAACTTTTAGAAAGTTTGGATTGATTTTGTAGTTAAATTATTTTTTTAAATAATATATCTCAGGGAGGAGTCATATATGATACACTGTGGTTAAGTAGTTCAAGTAAAATCTTATATGACATGGGCTAAAAAACTTGAATGTGGTCGCTGAAATATATAATATGGTCTGTTGGAAAATTAAACAAACTTTAAGTACTGAAAAGGTTTTAAGCCTTTTGTTTCTTGCCTTTTAAATTGAACTGCGCATCTTAAAGTATCTACTATCATGTAAATTAAGGATCATAAACTGTTTGTGAAAGCTTATTTGCATGAAGAGGTAAGGTATCAGGAGTTTCTGAATTATGGCGCTCGTAAATCTTCAACCAGAAATCGTGTGTTCCGCGCTGGAACAGTTACTCATATATTATAACGCATGCATTTTAAAATACTGTATGTTATATGCATGTATATTATATATATAGAAATAATGTATTGTGGTAAATAGTTTTTTGTGGTTTTAACTATCTTCAAAAAAGAAGGATTTTCTCATTTGACGTTATTTTCAAATATTGTAAACCGATTTTGATAATTCAGTTTTTACTATTTCAGTCAGTGTGGGGTGTCGGTTTATTTTTTAAAGTTCCGCTCTAATGGGTGGAATAAATCCTTTGCAGGATAAATTTAGAGTAATAATAATTGTTTGAGACAACTATTAAATAAGCGTAGTGAGGTTTAAAATAACTCGTATATAGGTAGTTACCCCTGCGTACGTATCTATACTAATATTATAAAGAGGTAAAGTTTGCGAGTTTGTGAGGTTGTAGAGGGTAAAACTCTGGATATACTGAATCGATTTAGGTGAAATTTGGTAAGAAGGTAGTTTGAGACCCCGGGAAGGACATAGGATACTTTTTATCGTGGAAATGATCCCTTAAGCAATGTAAATGAGGGGGATGAAAGTTTGTATTGGGAAGCAAGCTAGGTACAAACCCGATCAAAGCGAGAGTGAGTCGCTAGTCTCAGATAAAGCAACATTTACATTACACTATTTTAGGTTACATGAAAAAGGTGAGGCAGAGGAGTGGGGGGGGGGGGGGGGGGTGACAGGGGAGAGGTAAAGATAGTCGTTAAAAAGGAAACTAAACACGAAAAAGGTGTATAATATAAAAATAATACATACCTAGTGTAATATTTCAATTATAAGTATGTACATAAATAAATATAATAAAACAAAACCTGTTCTTAAATACATGTAAAAAGCGTGCACTTAATAATTACCGTATACAAGTCATACAGAGTAATATAATATCAATAATAATTTGAGTATAATGTAATATACACTGATACCGTGTCGTCGCTAGTCTGGGTGCAGCTACACTGTGATACTGTAATAAATACTGCATTGTCTTGATAATAGGTTCTTTTTCGGGTTTAAAGATTTATCATCTGTTTTTGTAATTTAATTTTGACATCCTTTTTAAATAACTATTCTAAATATTTAAAAAGCTTATTTTATGCTTCCATCATAAAAAATTGACATTTTACACCGAAATTTCCTACTCTGGGCCAAATTATACATAGTTTATAATAATTTTGGCCCACTTTATACTTGCTGTGCCAGCAGTCGCGGGTTCGAGTCCCGCTGGGGGCATTCATTTGTGTGATAACCACGAATGTTTTTAGTCCAGTCATGGGTGTTTATATTTATAATATGTACGTGTTAATTACGTTTATGACAGCCGGAGGACTTAAAAAGCGAAAGTCTTTACTAAATTATTTAATTAAAATTATTTTAAAATAGAAATATTACAACTAAACTTAAAACTATGAAACAATAGTGATCGATGTTAGAGTCACATATTGAATACAATTTACTTATTAATATCGGTATATATAAGATTATAAAATGCTGATGCAGAGTCTTAATTTCGAGGCACACTCGTAGCGGTGACACGTGATGGTGCGCGAGATTAGCGTTTCTCTTCTAGGCAACATATGAAACATGTTTAAAGTTATAATTTATTTGTAGTGTATCAACTATCTGGTATCCATAACACAAGCCTCGTAGCTTACCATGGAACTAGTTGGTGCTGTGTGTTAATGTCCTGACAGATGCAAATATTTAAATTTATTTTAAACATTGATTAATTATCACTATTAATAATCAAATTATTAATTATATTATATTACTTTTGTAGGCCCACTTATGTAAAATGCTGTATTAGTATAATAATCAAATAAATAAATAATAATAAAATAAAAATAATAAGCCTATATAGTTTATTTTCTGTCTACTCTGTAGTTGAAAAAAACATTAGGCTAATATTTCTAATTTGTATTAGTACCGAAACACTGGACATTTAAAAGAATATGATAATTTAAAACAAAAATTAAAAGTAATCTTGTAATAGAGGGGTGATGATAATGGTCGCATGACTGCCGCTATTAGTCGCGGACCGCGCCTCCATCACTCCTGCGAATTATTTTTATTTAATTATCAGTTTAACTTGTGATATCACTGTTTCCTTATAAATTACGTTTTCCTAATATTACATGAAAATGTAAAATTAATACTGTTTGGACTAAATCTTAGTTTCCTTTTTTTTTATGAGATTCAGTGACAAACGAGCAGACAGACTACCTGATGGAAAGTAGTACCTGTCGCCCATAACACCTACGGTTCATATACTTAGGTTTTACGTAACAAAAATGCAGAACCACAGGTGCGTTGTCACTGTGAGGACTAAGATGATATGTCTCTTACCTGTAATTGCGCTGGCTACCTTATCCTTCATACCGGAACACAACAATGCAATCATTGTTGCTTGGCGGCAGAAATAGATAAGGGGGTGGTACCCATCCAGTCGGACTCCTCAGGCTTGACAGAGTCCTACCACCGGTAAAAGGTAGGTCCTAGTTGTAGCATTTTTGATTTGTTCAAATAAGATCACGTGCAGTTTAATAGTAGGAATACTCTGAGCTCAGTAAATACATCCGTTTATTTAATGCTAACCAAACATAAATATCGTTCTATTATAAATTAAGTTTCAGTCTAAAGAATAAATAGAATATTTTTGTCTGCGTTCGTACTTGTACATTATAATATCTCCTGCGCAGATGATTAGACTAGTTTTTGCACTATCACTATGCTTTACAAATCACGACGATTTGTTGTTCCGTCGTTGCGTTTGATTAAGAATAAGTATTATTTGTATATAGTCCGCCAACCTGCACTTGACCAGCGTGGCCCGTGCCCAGCAGTGGGACGTAGAGAAGGGCTGAATACATACGTTATTTGTATAATATAAAAGTTGTCATTAATATATTATTGGCTTTATTAGTATTCTTTTTGGGGCTGTGGATATTACGAAATAAATTCAATTTATTAATATGTTTATTCAGCCTTATTCCAGTTTCCAGTATTGGACCCAATGCCGGGTGCGATCCTATCTTCAATAGGAGGGGTATCCGGCGGACTTCACATGCCTTTGAAAACTCGCTAGGCTCTCTCAGACGTTTCCTCACGTTGTTTTCCTTATCCGTGTGGTACAAACAAGTGGTAGTCATGTCATGGACATGATTCGCACATGTTAATATTAAAGGTGCGAGACCTGGGATTTGAACCCGCTTCACTCGGTTTGACCACAGGGTTACATCACTTGAATTTATTTACTTTCAGTCAAAAAAATAAAGAATGTACTATTTAATTACTCATACAATATTAACAAAACATTTTAAAATACTAAACGTTAAAATACCACGACTAAGGAACCCAAGTAATATTGCGTTACAAACTCTTAGATCCTGCGGCACTCTACAGTCTACATACTGTATGAAGGTGTATGATAAATCCTTATATGTTTCCATTCACCTATCGATTAAGCTATTCTTATATTTAGATGAATATAATCGAACAATAGACGTAGAGATAATGGGAAGTGATGGCGTCACCATTGATGAAGCGGAGTCGAAGCTATTTATTAAAGGGCCGGAGTTGGCATTAAGCGAAATAAGGAAGAATTTCCGTTATTATTAATAAGAAAGTTCGAAACAATTGAGTAGAGATGTTCATTATGCTTTATCGCGATTATCGATAAATAAATAAAAATATCAATTATAATCAATCAATTTTATGGAATACGATTCACGCGTCATCAATTGTAGTTTGATAATATATTTTTTTTTGATGACATGTATGATGATAATTTATGACATATTATGTTACAAAAAACCGACAACAAACATTTTATGTATAGAAAATATTATTATTTAGTTTTAATCCGTTGATCCGCCTCTAAGTTAAGAAATTTACATATTATATACCTACTTAATTATCCATTTTCCAAAGCTATCTAAAACGCAATATGTAAATATTTTAATTTTACTACGTCCATACTAATATTATAAATGTGAAAGTGTGTTTCTTTGTATGTTTGTCCTTCTTTCGCATTGAAACAGAGTGATGGATTGGCATGGTTTTATGTGTGGAGATAGTTGGAGGGCTGGAGAGTGACATAGACTACTTTTACCGCGGAAGATTATCTCAATCCCATGGGGATACACGTTATAATACAACCCAAAAAAATAAATATTTATGATCAGAATTACTTGAAATTTGGTATAAATGCTCTTCAATACATTTAAATAAATACATGTTTTAGACTTTTTCTTAATTCATCCCATCCATTAAATGTTTAACTTGCATATTATTGCGTAAAATTACATAACCTAACCTACCTAATTATTAAAAAAAAAGTCATCCTTAATCCAACAAAATAATATAAATTGTATTTTTTAAATGAATAACTATCGATAAACGCATAACGCTTTTGGCACAACTCTACAAAGCAAAGAAAAGAGTCATAAAATAACGTTGAGTTTACGAGGGGGTGCGGGGTGGGAACGGGGGTGGGGGGAAAATTTTCAGACTTTCGATGCTATCTTCGCCCTCTGACTCTGTTGCGGACTTTCCGTACTATAAGTTGTTATCGTGAAGTTTCTACACTCCACTACCGTAACTAAAGTATAAAGTATTGAAGTTGAAACTTATAGATAAATAATGTAAGTATGTCTTACTATTGCAGATATAATTGTGAGTAATTAGTTTGTTGCTTATTTTCTTTCTTTATTTTTATTTTAATATTTTATACATATTATATTTATGGCGTGAGCATGTGTGCTTGCATGTGTGCTTGTTTGTGTGCGCGCGCTCGAGTGTGTGTGTGTGTGTGTGTGTGTATGTGGATACGTGACTAAGTATCTATGTGTGATGCTGGAACAAAAATCAAAATAAATAATTTATTTAACTTTCTTTCGGTTTTATTTAATATTCTTATTTCAAATATCTAACTAAATATAACTTAAAAAAAACAAAGGAAATCTAACCCATTCCCAACTTAATATTATATAATTTATAAATATTATTACACATCATGAAGCCGGCAGTCTACTGGTAGATCTCCACCCCGTTGGTATTTGCGTGAAACCTACATTTTAGCAGTACTTTGCATTTCTATGAACGTCCCGCGTGACAGGACGGAAGCCGTTAAGAAAAGTTATAGTTATGTTCTTTTGCAGATACGTATCTAGCTGTGGAAGTCACGGTTGTTCTTCTTTAGAAGTGACATTTAAGCAATTTCGTTTAACTTGATCTTATCGATATGACACGTTCCTAATTTTATTCCTTTATGTAATCCATATAATATGTAATATGTAACAAAGTATTTGGTATCAATTTAACTGCCTCAATGGTCTAGTGGCTAGCATGTACGGCTGCAGATTCGGAGATCCTGTGTTCCAGTCCCGGGTCGGCCACGGTCAGAGTTCTATGACTAAACGTGGCCAGTTTAGTTATCGAGCCTTTCCCAAAGAAAGAGTGAAGAAAGATATAAGAACGTCTCAGTAATAGCTCAGAGTTGAGAAGTTGGCGGTGTTTCACACTCGTGCCTCGGAGGGCACGGAAAGTTTTTGGTCCTGGCATTGATCTGTCACCGGTCGTGTTGAATAGTCATCAAGAGTGCACTTGTGCCTGCGCATAGGAACACTTGTTTACTGTAGTATCTCCTGTGAGATTAGCCGCCATGGCCAAAATTGGTTAGGATGTTATTAACAATTGTTGTTTCTTTTTTGATTAATTTAACATTTGAGTCAGGAACAATTTCTTTGTTAATTTTCTTCGTCAATTAATTTCTCTTTGCCTAATTCTATAAATCATTACTCTATAGCATCATTTGTTATAAGTATATCTATCATTACGCATACCGGATCAACGGGCTTGAGTGAAATTATTCAGAAAGCAGAGAAAGATAAAAGAACATATCTCCTGTATTTTCAGATGTCCTATACTGCAGTACACTATGTCTGCAGGATTTAGTAAATATAACGGTTTTTTATAGGACGACCTCAGTGGTAAAGGACTTCAACTAATACTGTCTGTCTATCTGTGTACGTGTGCGTGTTGATCCGGACTAATGAACAAAATGGTATGAATTATGCAGCATGAAAATATATACCATTTTCCATACAACATATTAGACTAACAATACGTCATTATGAGTCAATGAAGCAAAACACTTCATTATTTGTTACAAAGCACTTGAAATATTAAAGGCGTTGCTCAAATTATAAATAATAATTTGTTGAAGACTGTAAGAGCGGCGCAACTGCAGCGGGCCAAGGCCGGGCGACGCGGTCAATATTACGTACACTACAGTCTACAGTACACAGTACACGGCACAGTGTATACCACCTCGCCGCCCGCCCCGCGCCGCCCGCCCACGGTTGCCAGGTGTCCCGCTTTCAGCGTTACAACCCGATGACATGCTTTTGTTCTTAAGAGACTTAAGATCGCCTTATTAGAATAGATTAATGAGTTTTGTCAAATATTAAGCACTTATTTAATGTTTCATTATATTATATGTTATATTATTAAGTAAATACTCTATCGTATAATTAAAATATAATGTTTGTCAGAATATTCAAATTGATCGCATTTTCATTTTATTATAAGATGTCAAATTTAACATTAAATATATTCACATCAAAAGGTAAACAGAATTAATACCCTCCATACACCTGCATCAGCCCCTAGCCTCTCACCTCACATCCCTCATCCCCTCCCATTGCGGGGCTCGTGAATGAAAGGTAAAGCTTTGTTCTAGAAGGGTGCTTATACTTTTTTGTGTCTACAATTTATGAATTTTGTCGTGTGCTATTTCGCTATTTACGTTGAACGACAATGGCCACTCGAAGAAAACGTTTGTGTTGCTTCACTACAGTCACTACAGAGGCAAGTTATTTTGTTCCACACTCATTGTTTCTTAGAGGCAGGTTTTTTTTTCTTTTAAAAGATGTGGCCTCGATTAACATACGTATGAGGACAAGACAAGCAGCAAATAGCTATTTTAATAGCATCTAAACTTACTCTACTTTGCGAAGCTAACTATTGTGTCGAAAACGAAACGATTTTAAAAGATGCCAAAGAACTGCATATTCATGAATGACACTACAAAAAAATCCCTCCAATACGTATATTATTTTCAAATATATAAGTTAAATTTCCGGTTAGAGATTCTACCACTCCAGTTTGTGTCACAATATGCTGTTTGGCGTTTTAAAAGAGTAGTAGCCTAAGTTACTTGTTATAACAGCAGCTATCTGCCAGTGAAAGTCCCGTCAAAATCGTTCCAGCCGTATCGGAGATTAGCCGGAACAAACAGACAAACAGACAGACAGACAGACAGACCGACAAAAATTGTAAAAAATGTTGTTTTGGTATATGTATCGTATATACATCTATATGCATTTAGTAAAAAGCGGTTATTTTAATATTACAAACAGACACTCCAATTTTATTTATCTGTATAGATTTTGAGAATAATTCTCTTTCAGTTACATCATGTGGTTGTTTGTACGATAAACAAAATTTTGCCGCTGCGTTGTGTCGCGACCCACGCTTAGTGATATGCTTGGCTCAGTTTGCAGTGACCCTACTTACTGTGCCAGCGGTAGCGGGTTCGAGTCCCGCTGAGGGCATTAATATTATATAACTTAATATTTGTGTAATGAACACGAATGTTTGTACTCTAGTTAGGGGTGTTTATATTTATAATATGTATTTAAAGTTATATATGTGTAGTATATGAACTATCTGGTATCCATAACACAAACCTCGTAGCTTACCATGGAACTAGATGGTGCTGTGTGTTAATGTCCCAATATATTTATTTATTTAGTATTTGCTGGAGGTAGCGGATTCGATGCCCGTGTGATGCACGACGCATGCGTGAGATGAATTTTTGAATTGACTGTAAAACATTTGTTGTATTCCGATTGGATGTGGAGGACAAAGCCCTATTTCTATGGTAATCTTAAAAAAAGGGTTCCAAGGTGTAGCAATAGAGAAAAAAGGTATAGAATTTAAATATTTGTACTAAATTATTGCAGACTTATTATTGAAGTTGATTCTTATTATTGAAGAAATTGACTTCTTTACGCACTCTTGACTTGGGGGGTAAGCTGGTACGTACGTTTGATGCCATGGTAACCGTTGTTATTGTCTGACAAATGATATATAATATTATATTGTTTCCTTAAATGATATTCTATAAATATATGATTGTAATATGCCTTAATATATGTACGTTATTTTTAGTATCTCACTTATCTTAATTATTTAAAACATAATTTGAATTTCATAAAAAGTACCGATAACCTGCAGAAATTTTACTTCTTGCGCGTGTACACATATATACACGCACTCTTTAATTTTTTATTTTAAGTAGAGGAGATACCTATATCGCTGTGATACTTTTATTTTTAAATTAAAACGCAGTAAAACCACACCATATTTTTTCCGTGTTTTGTTTGTGACAATCTGGTTGAATTGCGTTTGTCAGCGCCGTATTTTTAATCGTGTGAAAGTAAATAAGGGAAAATTGAAATTTTGTTTAACTTTTTACAGAATAAAACATGTCTAAATATGTTCTTAATTTGTATTCGTGTGTTAAGCGACATCTTCGCAAGTGAAATATATAAATAACTATGAGTCGATTTTCATATTTATTTAAATTATTAATTAAATATATTAATATCTTGGGGGGTTTCAGTTCATTTTAAAAAAAAACACAACCCTGAAGGTAGAAATATTTCTTTTTAAATGATTTTGAAGTCGATGTACCGGTGGCAAGTATTCAACCCTTTTTAACGTCCCACTGCTGGGTACGGATCTTCGCTTGCTTAGTTCTCTTAGAGATGTAGATTTTTTCAAGATATTTTCTTTCACCGTAAAGGAAGTGGTGACTGTAAAAATGATTCGCACATCATACATAGTGTCAAGTAGTTTCTATGTATGTAATATCAGTATATAGAGTTTTTTTTATGTTGGGAAATGCATTTACGCATACAACCTGCGTACATACAGGTAGTTATGTAGGATTCAACATCTTAAGAGATGCCAGTACTATACACTAAAACTTAACAGAAACTCCGTCATCTTAATGGGGCATCGCACGGTCGCTTACGCATTCAACGACGACACCCCTACGGCAGGTCTGCCAAAGCAGATCACACAACCAAGGGGTTGCTCCCACGGTCCACTCTGCGAAGTACCAGGAGCAACTCGCATAGTAAACTGCCCACCAAAATGGGCCACCTCCTAATATGCGTCTCTTAGCTTAACGGCTGGATCCGGATGCGAATGAGCCCTTGCTATTTCTCCACCACTACGAGATGAACACAGGTAGGGCTCGAGTAAAGTAAGGGCAAGGCGCTGATCAATAAATATTTGACCATTATAACTCACATAGAATCAAAAGTATTGAATTGTTATTAAACAATTGTATTATTTGATATTCAAATCAAAATGCCACGTTCACCTTTCCGCGCTTTGGGGTCAACCTAACACTGCTCCGGTTGAATAGTGAAAGTGCTCTTTGGTAAATTATGAGTTTATGTTCAAAGAATGTCTACTCGATAAATAGCACTTTGAAATAATAATCATGAATGTCAATGAATATACGAATTCTTTATTTATAGAAAGTGTTATATATAAGTTATAGTAAATAGCGCAATCACAGGCAAGAGGCATATCATCTTAGTCCTCACAGTGACAACGCACCTGTGGTTCTGCATTTTTGTTACTTAAAACCTAAGTGCATGAACCGTAGGTGTTATGGGCGACAGGTACTGCTTTCCATCATGTGGTCTGTCTGCTCGTTTGTCACTGAATCTCATTAAAAAAAAATAACATATATAACTTCTAACTTTCTTTGCACTTTTACTTGAGTATAAGGAGAATTTAATACCTGTTAAATTTTGAAGCTACGTTATGTTTCAATTCAGAAAATTGACGTAGATAAAGTAATATGTCCGGACGCTTTACGCGATGCTAGGTTGATTGAAGAAGAGTGAAATTCTCAAAGTATTCCATAAATTTTAACTTATCTATATATATTATAAATTACTTATTGACTTTGGACATAATTATTTAAATAACAATGAAACTTATCAAGCATGTAATTACATTTTATCTAAACGGTACATCGACATCCAGAACACTTTAAACATGATAATTTTAGCCATAGGGGCAAATTTTTTTCGAATTTGAAATTTATATTGGCACCACCGTCGAGGTTTAATATATCATTATAGAAAAATCATTTAAATCAGTTCACAATTATTGGCGTTCGCGTAATATACACTCGAATTGATTCTATATGTCCTGTTTGCAAATCGTTAAATAAAAAAGTCGTGACACGCCCTCACTTCAGGCAACTCCTTAAGTGTCTTTTTATTACAGTTCAATATCCATGGGAACCATTGAAGTATCTGAATTCAAGCCCTATGAGGATTTCCGCCTCATATACCATCATATTACAAAACCGCATTACAGTAGCAGCAGTACCACATGAAACTAGCAAGTATTATACCTATTAGCATTTATAATATGACTAAGCATAACTATTTATTTTATGTATACCTATAGAACAGAAAGGTATAATTGTACATATTTACTTCTTTCCCGGGTACATAGTACATCCTTTAACTATTCTTTAACTAGAACTTGACAATCAAAAACAAATGTATCCCACGGGAAACCGTTCATTCTTCTAAGATAAAAAGGAACTTATTTGTTATTCTGATGTATTAACTATATTATTGTAAAGTTTCATTAAAATCTAATCAGTAGTTTTTGTGTGCTAAGCTGTATAAGTTATTATCGTTTTTAACTATCCCACGGGAACTCTTTAATTCCGCGATGAAAAGTATCTAAGATGTTGACCGGTGATATAAGGTACCACCATACAAAATTTCATTTAAATCGCCCCAATAGGTTCAGAGATTAGCCCATAAAAATAGGCAAACAAACAAACAGACAGAGAAACAAAAAAAAAATGAAAAAAAAAACTGGAATTGTTCTATATCTCTTCTTACATTCCCCAGACACAGTTTTAAGCATTTTTTTTCTATGTACAGACATTCGACTTCTACAGTTTTATTATAAGTATAGATGTTTTTCTTTGAGAGTTTCCTTTACTATATAAGAAGTGCCGAAACATTGTGCGAAACACGATACCTAACATCTAGCGTAATAAATATTATATGTATATGTAGATTGCCTAATTGTACAAAATGTGCTGAAAGCAGACATCGAACCCGCGGTCTTAAACCATCTTCCGATACTGTTAACATTCAACTTTATGGTAACTTGTATATTATAGTTGAACGTATATACATAATATGTTAGAAAATCGCTAGAACTTTGTAAGGTACTAACAACTAGAGCTGCAGAGCAAACTACATTTGAATTTTAAATTATATAAACTTGATTCACAACTTGCCTTTCGTTCTATTTACAGAGCGTTTTACCGAAGACTCGTTATTTAAATACTTAATAGCTTAAATAAACTTTTTTATCATATAATCTTGCTGATTACTTTAGGGAAGAGTTTACTGTCTGTCTGTCTGTATGTTGGTAACTTCGATATACATATAACTTCTATGACCTATATATGTATATACCATAGTTTACTTTATAGACTTTATAATTTTATGGTTTGAAAATAATTATAACACTATAAAGAAATAGCTCTATACATTCGCCTACTTTTAGCTAAATTACATTGTGTAAAAATAAATACTTTTATGGCTAATATATAATATTTGTCTAGTACGGGACTCGAATCTACGGCCTCTGACATAAAAACAGATAGACTACTAAGTCAAAAAATAAACAAATATTTCAGAAATATTTAAAACGAAAAATTCAAAGGATATATACATTTTGTGTTTGGTATACTTAAAATAATTTTGATACTAATAATGTTCTTACATAAAGGTTTCAGACGAAGTAGGTTAGTGTAGGCAACCTCAGCGGATCCCGCGATCGATATTACATTCGCTCCCCAACTTACCAACGACTATAATACCTTATTACATGATGCAGCTCATATATTTTTTAGGAAATAGAGCTTGAGCTTAAAGCTAAAAACTTTTAATGGTTCAATGGCTTAATGGAACTAGAGATTACATTTGATTATATTGGAACCTTTGCCTAGTGAAATATGGATATCACTAGCAGCTGGCACTGGCTTTACCGGGGTTTTTCGGTTTAAAAATTTAGTTATTTCTCAAAAGAATAACATTCACTTAATGAGAAGAAAAAGTAGTTAAATATTATTTACATCGTGAACAACTTTATACAATACAAAAAAATATGGTATTATAGGTACACAAACATCAAATATGAGTTCATTAGGTAATAAGATTAATACTTTATACATTTAGTCAATATCATTTTTTACATAACTAGCGACTTAACCTCGCTTCGCTTCGGGTTCGTCCCTAGACAAAAACAAATCTATCCCACGGGAACCGTACATTTTTCCGGGATGATATATAGCCTATAGCCTTCCTCAGTTAACGGGCTATCGAATGCAAAAAGAATTTTTCAAATCGGATTAGTACTTCCTGAGATTAGCGCGTTCAACCAAACAAACAAACAAAGAAACAAACAAACAAACTCTTCAGCCTTATAATATTAGTACAGATTTTGTGGGTAGAACGGTGTTACAACTAGAATGTTTACGTATTTAATTAGTAAACACAAAGATATAGAGAGCTTGTTACTAGAAGAGATACGGATAGAATTTAGTAATAAAAAATGAGTATGACAATAAAATGTTACCTATTTTATTATACGAGTGTGTATTAAGTTTATATAATATTTAGATTACTTTTAAGAATACGTGTATATATGAATTCTGTTATTTACATTATTCGTAGATATATTTTGTTCAGTTCTAAAGTATTTAATTTAAGATTTTCATATTTTCACTATTTTTTTTTAATTATTTCTTAAATTATAGGTATGTTGTTTAACACATGATTTTTTAAAAGTTTTTTGAATTTATAAAATGGTTTTGTTTCTATTACATTTGATGGTAATTTATTAAATATTTGAACGTCTTCATACATTATATTAAGTTTTCCGTAGTTAGTCCTTGGTTTAATTAATTCAATTTCATAGTGAATGTTTTAGTGTATGTGATTTCTTTGTGAAGGATTTATTTGTTTTTTCTTTAAATAATCTGAGAAATTATAATAAGCATACACAAGTTTTGCCGCCGTTTTTTACCCGTTTAAGGTTTAAATGACGGTTAAGTACTTTTTTATTGGCAGGTATTTATTTTGGGAGCACATGAGAAATTTTTGTAAAGCTCACATAAATGTCATTTCTTATTGGATGTGTATATTGTACATATATAAATATGGGCAGATCGGCGAGCAGTAACTAGTATGTAATAAGACTGAAGGCACCTAGTTTCGACACTAATAGCTAATTAGTAGAGTACGTCAGCGATCAATATTGCATACGCTGTTTACATAACGAAGTTCATCTGAATTTCTCGTTAAGTAAGATTAGAGTTTGACTCGCTTCGGTTAATAAATAGTCATTAATTTATATCTTACCTAGTTACCCGTTACAAAATCTTGAAGTCGATTTGTAATATATTTGTAAATGTAGATAAGTAGGTATTGATTTAAAGTTGTGTGTACGATATATGTGTATACTAGTGACTCACGCTCGCTTCGCTCGCGTTCGTCCCTAGGTACGTTTTTACGGTTAGTATAGAATAAACTATGTATATGTACATACATAGGTATAGAAAAGTAAGTACCTAATTTAAAAATTAAAAAAATATATATGTATATCCTCACTTGACACACGATTCCCCATACAAAATTTCATTGCCCTTTTCACCCCTTTAAGGGATGATTTCCCTATCCTATGTCCCAAACTATTTTCATACCATCTAAATCGGTTCAGCGGATTAAGCATGAAAAGGAGACAGGCAGACAGAGTTACTTTCGCATTATATTTCGCATTCGCAAATATTAGTATGGATTATAAAATAATTTGATACCCTCGACCACACCTGATGATGAAGCCAAGTGAAACCTCCGAGAGAGACCCACACATTAGAGCCGGTTAAATGCTTGTTTTGTTTTTATTTATTGCTGTTGTTGTCATACTGTAAACCTTTACCTTACTGTAAAACTTCTTGATTTTAATGAAACTGTACAATAATATAGTTCATACATCAGAATAATAAATAGGCTACTTTTTATCCCGGAAAAATGTACGGTGCCCGTGGGATATATTGGTTACTGTTTGTCTAGAGGCGAACTCGAAGGCGAGAGTCACTAGTTTGTTTAATAATATTAAAAAAATATTTTAGCTCAATTAACTAATTTCATACTGTGCAGTAATAATTTGCTGAATTTTAGTAGTGAAATTTTCAGGACAGGAGGCGCGCGAGTTCTATCGGATTATATTGTTATGAAATGTCATGGAAATGTCATTTACAATCAGTAAGTAATTTTTACTGAGCACATTTATACATTCATGTAATGCCATTTAACATTCAAATAAGGACGTATAGGTAGTCTATCTATAAATATAATAAAATTCTAATTGAATCGAATCTGTACATTAAATATTTTTGTGAAAATCTTAATGAAATAGTCATTATTATCGATACAGGGGTAGATTTTAGAATTTTTGTCTGTCTGTCTGGGAACGCATCACGAGAAAACCACTGGATAGATTTTGATGATATTTGATTTTTTTAATTTTTGATTGGTATGATGATAGCTGTTACTGTGAGAAAATAGTTCATCTCTGAGAAATCTATACTAAACTTTAAAAAGTAAGTCCACATATAAATTGATGTCTTTTTTAAAGTTGTCATATGTAACTATAACTACCTATATTTAAATTTTGTATAGTATCTAAATATTATCTGTAACCGTGCGAGCAATATAGATAAGAATACGCCTTACGCCTTAACAAATGGCATGGTTTACAAGCCAGATAGCAGTGGGTAGATATTATCGAGGCAGGTGGCGGTGCAAGGAGCACCAAGGGCACTCCTGACGATCGATATTGCGCGCGCTCGCTTTATATCAAAGTAACTGCAGAGCATTCATGACTTTGTTATAATATTCTCTTAGAATACATTCCATTTATAAAATTTTAAATTATATTTACTAAAATACTTTTTTTCTACCAAAAACTAAAAATAAATGTATTGAGGTGAAAATTATTAATCAATATTAGTATTATCACATTTCATATAATAACTATACCTACTAGGTATTATAAATGACATAGTGTTATTCTGTAGGTAAATGTCCTTTAGGTAAATGTCCTTTTGTCTCGTAAATATAGTGTATACGTAAAGACGTAGACTACTTTTAATCTGGCATATCAAATTGGTTCCGTTGGGAGTTTACCTATAGTAGAGAGTGGAAGGAAGGTCGGACCTTTTAAGTTTTTATACATTATATATGTTAAAATAAAATATAATCACTCTTATGGGAAATGCATCACCATTACCAGATTTTTGTTGAATTATCTCCAGAAACTATGGCAAGAGCATTGCTATATTTTTTAAAAAAAGGTACCTGCCCTTTAGTAGTAAACCACCAAATATAATATTTGACGTGTGATTTACTCTTCCATCGCGGCATAGAGAGATATAATATATAACGTTAAAAATAATATAAGAACAAGTGAAACATATATATTAATTTTATACAAGTAGTTAGGTTAAGTATTTAGTACATAGTATTTATATACCAAATTCTCTAAAGAAGATCACATATCCTCACAAAACGGGAGACAAGACTTAAATAAAATTCACTCGACTCAACGCAGCTATAAATTCAACCAAATATAATATTTAACCTTCCGATATCAATTTGCAGGTAACAAATTGAAAAGCGGGACGTGGGCCGAGGTAAACCAATTTGGAGGGTGGGAGTGGGGGTTGGGGTGGATAGAGGGTTGCGAGGGGTCCTAGGGGTCCAGGGGGGCGGGGCCAGCGGCTGCTGTGACCCGACATTGACCGAGTGCGTCATTCATGCACGCATGGCATATGCGATTCATGCACTAGGCTTCCTCATTGATCGGTATCGGCTCACTTGATGTACTCTATAGCTGATTATATCGTTATTTTATAGATGTAATAAAACGTGTGTTAATTACTGTATCTGTATGTCGAAGGTTTTTAACAAGAAGAATAAGAGATAAATACGTTAAAAACCTTTTTTTGTATTTTAATATAAAACTGTTACTTCGTATTATTTCGAAGTTTTATTTTGATTTTTTGTTCTCACCGATTCGAATGTTTTACAGTAAACCTGGTCACGGGAGACACAAAGATTTATAACGACTTAAATTTTAATTATTACAGTGCGTATAATTTAGTGTGGCAAACCGTGCCACACTAAATTAACAATAATTTGGAAGAAAAAATAATAGCACCGAATTATACTAAAAAAAATCTTATTGAGTTACCTAAACATAAGTACTTCCGGCCTAACTCATCTGAAGTGACAACCTTCAGAAAACTAGCCTTCGGTGCCATTTTTCCGATGTGGCAATGTAAGCTGCTGTCGCTTCAGGTCGTATACTTAAAAAAGGAATATAAGGTTAATAGACTGTTTAAAGGTACCAAATTGGAACTTATTTTGACCTTTTGTGGTGAAAGCTCTTTTTAACCTTTATAGACTGTATTTTATAAATTGACTGTAGATATTTAAAACTATTAATTGATATTTTCCTAGATTTCTTTCTCATCCGCATCTTTGTATTTGAAGTTTTTTGTTTTTCTGTCTCCGCTCTGAACTAAGTAGCAAGTAGTATTTTTGTGTGTGTATATATCAAGATTTCGTCACCCAGGTTGGTCTCATATAAATTTCCATTATAAAAATCCACCTTTAAGTGTGGAATGATATTATTTTAATGGTTCTAAAGTCTTTATATTATTATAGAATAAATTGTATTTATTTGTAAATCATTCGTATATAAATTGTACAATTGCAATTGCAATTTTGTTTATTTATTACCTATCATAATAAATACTTGTAATACTGGACATAAGACACTATAATAAATTTGAGCTAAATATATTGCTTCGTTTTATTCAATAATTCAAGTTTAGTTAGTGTGGAGTGGGCTTCAAAGCTTACAGAGCGAATGCTTTCCTCATGAATATTACATGGGCCAGTCCTGATGTTAAGACCTTTGTCTCACTTGGAATTTAATAGCTGTTATTTATTATGCATATCATATTGTTTTGGTTTGAGGGTGATATCATATTGCTTGGGGCTCATTTGGGAAGTGGCCTTCGGATGATGAAATATGTAACTATATAGTTTCATTTTCTTTTCCCGGAATATATTATGTCGTTATTATGTTAAACTAGCCACTCACGCTCGCTTCGCTTCGGGTTCGTCCCTAGGCAAAAACAAATCTTTCCCACGGGAACCGTACATTTTTCCGGGATGATATATAGCCTATAACCTTTCTCAGTTAACGGGCTATCTAATGCAAAAAGAATTTTTCAAATCGGATTAGTAGTTCCTGAGATTAGCGCGTTCAACCAAACAAACAAACAAACTCTTCAGCTTTATAATATTAGTACTAGCAGACCCGGCCACGCATTGCTGTGGCACACATATGAAAATCGTAAATTTTGCAATAAAAAAAGAAATAATCGGGATAAAAACTATCCTATCTTTTTAATTGGCACAAATCACACATTTTGAAACAAAATACGTCTAGATCGAATAAATTGTTTTGGAGTTCATCCCGGACAAACATTGTGACACGAGATTTATATATATTATTAAAGATTAAAGATAAAGATAAGATAAGATAAGATAAGATAAGATAAGATAAGATAAGATAAGATAAGATAAGATAAGATAAGATAAGATAAGATAAGATAAGATAAGATAAGATAAGATAAGATAAGATAAGATAAGATAAGATAAGATAAGATAAGATAAGATAAGATAAGATAAGATAAGATAAGATAAGATAAGATAAGATAAGATAAGATAAGATAAGATAAGATAAGATAAGATAAGATAAGATAAGATAAGATAAGATAAGATAAGATAAGATAAGATAAGATAAGATAAGATAAGATAAGATAAGATAAGATAAGATAAGATAAGATAAGATAAGATAAGATAAGATAAGATAAGATAAGATAAGATAAGATAAGATAAGATAAGATAAGATAAGATAAGATAAGATAAGATAAGATAAGATAAGATAAGATAAGATAAGATAAGATAAGATAAGATAAGATAAGATAAGATAAGATAAGATAAGATAAGATAAGATAAGATAAGATAAGATAAGATAAGATAAGATAAGATAAGATAAGATAAGATAAGATAAGATAAGATAAGATAAGATAAGATAAGATAGATACAGATAAAAAGAACCTTAAAGTATCACTCGTTTTTCTATCTGCATAACACTTGGGAGGTTATACTGATATATGTTATACAAATAAATAAAACATTTGGTTAAGTGGTGAATGTATCGTGTTGCTTTCTACTACGCCAGCGGTGTAGGTTCAATAAATAAATAAATAATAATAAATATGTTGGGATGTTAACACACAACACCATCTAATTCCATGGTAAGCTATGAAACTTGTGTTATGGATACCCTATAGTTGATACACACTACACTACACACATATAACTTTAAATACATACATGTTATAAACTAGCGGCTCACCCTCGCTTCGCTCGGGTTGGCCTCTAGAAGAACAAAAACAAATCTATCCCACGGGAACTGTGCATTTTCCCAGGATAAAAGTATAGTCAGCCTATAGTCTATTCTAATGTATGAGCTATATTATTGTATAGTTTCATTAAAATCCATTCAGTAGTTTTTGCGTGAAAGAGTAACAAACATCCATACATCCAGACATCCTTACATCCTTACAAACTTTCGCATTTATAATATTAGTAGGACAGGCGCAGGTTCAAGGTGAGTAAGGAGTCTATATATTTACTTGTACACAAAGAGAAAATTTATGTATGTAAGTTGCTCTACATTTTTAAGAAAAGATGTTTCTTTCTGTAGAGTTGAAATAAAGTAGGAAGTTAAGAAAAAATAACGGATATATAGGCGCAATATTTACGTAAATATTATCCTGCGATTTTGATCCTTATTCGCGGTAGGTTATACCGGTGGTAGGACTCTGTCAAGCCTGAGGAGTCCGACTGGATGGGTACCACCCCCTTATCTATTTCTGCCGCCAAGCAACAGTGATTGCATTGTTGTGTTCCGGTTTGAAGGATAAGGTAGCCAGCGCAATTACAGGCAAGAGGCATATCATCTTAGTTCTCACAGTGACAACCCACCTGTGGTTCTGCATTTTTGTTACTTAACTACTACGTACTGCTTTCCATCAGGTGGTCTGTCTGCTCGTTTGTCACTGAATCTCATAAAAAAAAACGTTTATTAGTGAAGCTAATGGTTCTAAGCGATGACTCGACCATTGCGTAGTGACCAAAGCAGCCGTTCAAACAGTTAAAAAAGTGTATGTAAACTATGATATAACATGGTCGGATCACTTTCCATTAATTGTAGAATGTAATTTGAATGTGATTCCAATAATAAAAATGCAATCTGATATACAATGTAGCAAAGTCGTGTGGGGTGACAGGGACCTACAACAGATTGAAACTTACTTGAAGGAAAGTCATGAAAAGTTGAATCTCATAGATTTCGCACATGAACTTCGTAAGTGTGGTGACGTCATTTGCTATGAGCCGAGTCACAAAAGTATCATAGATAACATTTACGAAAATATTGTAGCTGTTTTAAGTGAATCTGTCATTATAAGTTGTGTACATAGATGGTGTATGTGAAAATAACATTAGCTACGCTGACGATATGGTGCTGCTGAGTGCGTCCGTCTGTGGCAAAAGAAGATTATTGTCTGTCTGTGAGTCGTATGCAAAGTCACACGGCTTAATTTATAAAGGAAAAAAGAGCCAAATAATGGTGTTTAATGTCCGAGGCAAGTGTACTAAAGAATTACCACCGGTATTACTAAATAATTGTATAGGGTGGATAATTTTAAATATCTCGGACACTATCTGACTTCTGATTTAAAAGACGCTACTGATATTGAACGGGAGCGGAGAGCATTGTCAGTAAGAGCGAATATGCTTGCTCGTAGGTTTGCACGTAGTTTACCCAACGTTTAAATAACATTATTTAGAGCATATTGTACATCTTTTTACACGTGCAGCCTATGGGTAGGATATACTCAAAAATCTTATAGTGCTCTCCGCGTTCAATACAATAACGCGTTCAGGGTGCTGTTGGGGCTGCCTCGATACTGCAGCGCCTCGGGGATGTTTGCTGAAGCGTGTGTTGATTGTTTTTACGCCCTCATGAGAAAAAGGTATGGGTCTCTGGTGCGTAGGGTACGAGGTAGTGCCAACAGAATTCTGAGCATGATATCGAATAGACTGGATTGCATATTATACATGAATCGTTGCTGTGCCGTTGCTAACGGAATGGTGCAGCGCTGATTCGTGTGTATTGTAATATTTATTTAAAAAAATAATAATGTAATAATACAACTAACCAAGTCTCTAAGAAATATTGTTTACTAAGCATGATGAGTCACTGGTCACTCGAATAAAGAATTATTATTATTATTATTATATTATTTCATTATGATGGACAGTTTACGAGGTTTATATCGGGGCGGTGTACGTGTAACTGGTGCGAGGGTGCTCGTGGCTCGTGAATCGTGGCCGTGCGCACTAATCTCATTAGTACGCAATGCCGCAGTGTGTCGTTGGCGCATCCATGCAGATACTCTATCCAGTTCTCCATATGACAAAATTATATAATGTCTTTACTATTCGCTCGAGTATGACGTGATAGGTCAGCTTGGGTTGCACGTCTGTAGTACTGCCTTTTGTAAGTAGACTGTGGCTAGAATGCTAAAATTTTCACAGTTAGTTACATACTTCTTTTGTTGTTTTTTTGTTTTTATATAGATTTTTTCCTATTTTAATGTAAATATATATGCGTGTCCCATTTGTATAATTTTGCTTTAATTCGATTTATATTTTTCTTATTTAATAATTGTTTTATATAACAAAAACTTACCCCTTCAAAACTCTCTTGAAAGTAATAAAATACATATATTTGATATGTAATTCAGATACATAATAGTAGTAGGCAGTAAATGTAAAGGAAATAGATAGAAATGCGACAAAGTGTAAAACGTTCTTCTAACAGCAAGTATAAAATTAAACGCGCCGGAATCGTTAGGAAAACGTTCATCCCTTTTATTTCCATTGGTTTATTTCCGCCGCCTCGAGGAAAATAATGTTACTTTCAATTTACGTCGATTGCTGGATAAATCGATAGGTTTTATAGTTTTATAAGTGTCCCTAGTTTCATGACTCTGAAAACCTTTCTTATTTCATTTGTGTATACAAACATACAGACTTGTGTTGTATTTAGTTATAAGAGGATTGTGAAGCTAAATAAAAAAAGTAAATTCCCATACAAAAAGCGATAACGTTTTCCCCCCCATTAACATAGTCTAATTTTCATAATTTTTGGAAATGTTGTAGATATAATGAAAAACTAGGTCCGTACGTTTTTATTTTAAAGAAATATTGCGTATGATAGAAGTTATTAGCATCTAAATATCTGTATTTTTGACGTAAAAACTTCCTCGAGCGTTTTTATTTTCTATAATTAAACTAAACTGAATTACTAAAAAAGGAAAACGTACAGACCTAGATTAAGGTGTACTGAATCTAATGAGACCAAAATTGTCTCATTTCTTAAATGTTTAGGGGGGTAAAAACGTTATCGCCCAAAACAATATTTCAAACAGGAATGTAGGTAATTGCCTCTAAGATTTGCAACTCTCTCTATCGCACCATAAGGGTTGGCAAAGCGAGCGATATGAAACAGATAGCATTTTCTCAAAAACCTACTCGCGCCGTGTATCGGCACTTCACAATCCGTGGGAACGGTTTCAGCTGTACACTATTTTTTTGTGTTTGTACTCTAATGAAAGTGAAGGTCGCAGTTGAGAAAAAACCATTACTAGCGGCTCACCCTCGCTCCGCTCGGGTTGGTCCCTACGTACATTTTAACGTTTAGTATAGATTTTTCAGAGATGAAATATTTTCTCGCAATAAAAAGTATCCTATATGTTGACCTGAATAATCAGCTATCAGTATCAATAATCAGCCAAATTTCATCAAAATTTGTCCAGTGGTTTTTCCGTGATGCTGTCACAGACAGACAGACAGACAAAAATTCTAAAACTATAGATTCGGTTTCTGTATCGATAATAATGACTACAAGAATACGATTTTTCAAAAAAATGTACAGATTCGACTCAGTAATTTTATTATATGTATAGATAGATGACAATTAATACCAAGCTAAAATCATCTAACTCTTTCTGATTTTTTTTATACCTCTATACGGACTTTATTTCTTAAATAAATTATTTTTATTCTAGTAACATTATTAAGACACTAGCGGCTCATCATCGCTTCGTTCGGGTTCGCCTGTAGAAAAAAAACCGAAACTTTCCCACGGGAACCGTAATTTTTCCGGTATAAAAAGTAGCCTATGTGCTATTCCAGACTATAATCTATCTCTGTGCTAAATTCCATCCAGATCCTTGCAGCTGTTCTGGCCTAATTGAGTAACAAACATAAAAACATCCATCGAAACTTTCATATTTATAATAATAGTAAGATTACAATATTATAGAGAATAAAACATTATATTTTCAATTATAAGCAGGTATGGAAATCCGATGTAGTCGTGAAAATAGCTTCTACATAATATGAATAAATTAGGTATTTCTATAGTGCAGCGAACAAAGGCAATATATTCGTGACTTACAGCTCGCCAGTGTGAACAAAAAGATGAAAAATGACGTACTCCGTGTTGTTGCGGGTTTCCCAAAGTCACACAAAGACTTGGTGGGTTTATTAAATTCAGAGCACGCGAGCGGAGCACGAACCATACTTTTATAATACGTATATTTTTATTACATATTATTTGAGTTAAGTTGTGAAAACATTCTATCTTACTTATATTATAAATGGATATGTGTGTCTGTTTGTTATCTTTTTTTAAAACCCCTAGACGCAGGGGTGAATTTATAAAATGAACTGATGAATTTATATGGAATTTCTCATAGATGTAGTTACTAGTATGTATTATCTATTTACGATGCGATGTATAGTAAAATTTATTGAAGGTGGGCGTTATTGGCTACAATACAGTTTTCAACTAATGTAGTCTTTATCGTACGATCTATAATAAATATGTTACATTTTAGTTTGTTCCAATAAAGATTTTAATTTTTTTTAATGGAAGATCGAAATATGTAAGCAAATTTTAATATCACTAACTAAAACCACTGTGTGAAACTAATTTGTGTAAAATAAAAATTATCATTGTCATTTAATGAATGAAGCGACATTAATATTCCATAGATAAAGTGATTTCGTGAAAAGAGATTATAATGCACGATTATAATATTCTGACGACACGCTTGGCTCAGTTTGTAGTGAACCTGCTTGCTGTGGCAGCGGTCGCGGGTTTGAGTCCCGCTGAGGGCCGATTTAAGATTCATTTGTGTGATGAACACGAATGTTTTGTACTCCAGTCATGGGTGTTTATATTTATAATATGTATGTACTTAAAGTTATGTGTAGTGTATCAATTATCTGATATCCATAACACAAGCCTCGTAACTTACCATAGAACAAGATGGTGCTGTGTGTTAATGCCCCAACATATTTATTTAATATAAAAGTTTGAAAATTAACCTCACTCAAAGAGACTACGTGTATTTCGATATGACAAGCAAATATGTATGTTATATAGAAATGTCTACCGATTTTTCGTTTTGTAGAAATCGACAGAGTTGTAAGATTTTACTAAGTAGTACCTAATACAGTTCATGAGTTCTCTACACATTCTCAATTAATATTTGTTTAAAACTTCGCTGTATACGAGAGTATGGAGAGGAAACTTAACCTCAAATGGACTTAGTTAAATGTTTTCTATATAAATAAACGCCTTTCATAGCGTAGTTTTTAATAGTTCAGCTTTCATATTCAAGCTCTAATTCCAAAATAAAAGCTCCACTCATGTGTACATTTTTTATAATTTTTAAATAAAACTAGTAAAATAGAAAGCTTATTTTGTTTTATGGAAACTTGTATATTTATTTATTTATGCCAGCGATCTCGGAAACGGCTCTAACGATTTCGCTGAAATTTGGTATGTGGGGGTTTTCAGGGGCAAAAAATCGATCTAGATTAATCTTATGTCTGGGAAAACGCGTGTTCTCGAGTTTTCATGCAGTTTTCTTTCGCATTATTCCCCATAAAATATGTACGCTAACTTCACACGCTCGGGCATACCTAAGAGTCGTGGTAATCATAGATGTCCGGATATGAATCACGGTCGGATACAAAGTTTTTACTTTTGTTTTTTTATGTATTTATTCAAGTTTTTAGTTTCTTTTTGTTTTTAAGCCAAATTAAAAAGAAAATTGTACTTTTGGCCAAAAACTCCGCGCGAAGTTCGGTCGGTACTTAATCATTATACAAGCAGTGAATCTAATGGGATTTTCAAATTCAAATTTCAAATTTTCATCCCCTTTTTAACTAAACGAATCTTAAATTGTCCAGGAAAATTATATACTAAAATATAAATGTTAATTTATTCATTGACATCATGGCATGTCTTATGTTCCTCAAATTTAATTAATGACATTAAAGAGAGTCAGTAATTCTTTTTATGGACAATGTATACGCTTGTACAACAGGATCCCAGAAAATGTTCAAAAAGCTTCTATCATTAAATTCAAAAAAATTGTTAAAGAACGTTTGTGTGCTAAAGGATATTATACAATAAATAATTTCATAGAAGATAGCACGCCTTGGGAATGAAGTGATCGCTTCCAGGCTACTTCAACTTTATAAAAATATTGTAAATTACAATTTATTAAAAAAAAAATATTAGTCCCGCTGAGTTTCTTTCGCCAGTTCTTCTCAGGTCTGAGGTTTCATTTTTCCGAACTGGTAGTAGACTCATGACGTTCAGTAAAAAATTGTAATAATTTAATGCTGAATAAAATATTTTGAATTTTGAATTGAATTTTTTTTGAATTTTGACAGTCTTCAATATAATCGATATTTTAAGATAACCTTGATGTATGTATTATGTAATTACTACTAGATATTTTATTTTTACAATTCCAGAGTGCATTTGTTTTTAATAAATGGAAGGCGCGGATTCGATTCTCGCACTTTTTAATGTTCTTTTATCTTTAGATTATGACAAAGTGTGGTAACATGCAGTATCAGGTTTTACATTATCTTTGGCAGTATCTAAATAACGGCAGAGCGCGGTAAAATAATTTATTTTTACGACAAGGTAATTTACCTCCTTGCGTCAACACGAAATCTTTTTTAATGTCTTGTATGTATTTTAAATATATAATTTACAAGTGTAAATGAAAATATCTGTATAAAACTAAACACCACATATATGTATGTACATACATATTATATATATGAAACATTTTTTGTCTAGGCCTTGTTAAACCAAGTTGTAACTGTCCATTAAATTAACATCAAATGCTGCATTTGTGTGACAATAAGATCGACTATAAGAATACGTCGAGCTAAAAGTGCGGTATAAAGACGTGTATGGTTTGTATAGCTTTAGGTCATTAAGAGATCTTATATATTTTTCTAGACCACACTAACTAAGCTTATATTTACATACATCAGTTATATTTGACTTAAAATAATAGACTGGCTGACAATCTATACAGATAAATAAAATTGGAGTGTCTGTTTGTAATATTAAAATAACCGCTTTTTACTATGTGCATATAGATGTACACGGTACATATACCAAAACTGTCTGTCTGTTTGTTTCGGCAAATCTCCGAAACGGCTGGACCGATTTTGACGGGACCATGAAATTTTGAACAAAATCCGCGTACGGCGTACGCACCCGAGCGAAGCGAGGGTAAATCGCTATATAATTTAAATAAATATCTTAGAAGTAACAAGCTACTATTTATGTATAAACATAGCTAACCGTGAAAACGTACCTAGGGACGAACGCGAGCGAAGCGAGCGTGAGTCGCTAGTGTATAATTAAAAATTAAATTAGTTATTGGAATAAGTTGTAAAGACGGAGTGAATAGTACTACTAGAAGGTACATCACTAGCTGGTACTGACTTATTATTAGGTACGTACTACACTGGGACCAGTTGAAGGACAAAGATACAAGTTCTTGTTGTGAAAAGTTATCTATATCTATAATAGTTGTTGCGTAAAAGGAGTAATAAAATTAAAATAAAATACTTTTATATTTATAGTCTCTACAAAATAATGATTATACACGTATTTTGCTCATACAATAAAACGTAATTGTGTAGAAGTGGCTTAAAATATGGTCCCCTGTGACCTTGCGCTCGGGGATGGCGCCGCATGGTGCAGTCAGCAGGAAATGCTTATTTATATAGTTTCGTGCCCTTGCTAAACGATTATCGTGACAAAATGAAAGGTATATCTAATGATACATCATTTCACGCAGATTTCAAAATGTCTGATAGCATTTATAGTTAATTAATAATTATACCTATAACATAATAATTACACCGCAAGTGTTTTTTTTACTTTACCTATCAACTTAGGGAACCATTACATGGTATTATTTATTTACTTGAAGTTATTTCAAGTGAAATTGTCTTACTTATATATTTATCATATTTTAAGATTTTTAATGGTTTATACTATCCAATAGGTATCTCACTTGACTGTCTGTGAGCGTATTTTCCCTAATTTTGAGTGAAACTTAAAATTTACTGGAGGGGAAAAATTTAAATTTTTGTGGCATATTATACAGACCAATATTCTAAAGTAGCTACTTACACGTGCAAAGCGGCTGATTAAGGTTTTTGCTCCAAACATTCTTTCCATATGACGATCGAACGGGTAGTCGATATTTTAAAATAAAGTGCAGAGAACCCTATCTCAAGCTTATAATTAGGTACCTATACAATTTATTTTAATTTTTAACCAAAAACCATAGCTTCTAACGCCATCTTCCGACAATTCTTAAATTCTCATCGTGGTAGCCATTGTTGCATGAAGCTTTTTAAGGATAGCTAGTAATCAATATTCTTATATTTTAAATATTATAAGTTAATTAAAAATCAGTTTTAAATCGTTGTTATCTTATGTAATTTGGAATTATTTTATTTTCATTAAAAATAATTGATTTATGAAAAGTAACAATTTCTAAAATAACATACGTAAAACGGAATGCTTCATATCAAATTCACACCCGATGTCATCATGTGTCAAATTTGGCCTTCAATTACTGGGGATTCTCGCAATTTGTGAGGGTTTTGCAATGTTCGAGTGAAGTTATATACACGAAATCGATGCTGTGACAACCGATACACTTGCTCGTGTTAAAATGACATCGAGAAGTAAAAATGCTGTACGGAGTTACGAAGCCGAGATCGAAAAGAGTCGGGAGGAGTCCAATTGGAAGAAGGCTGTGGACTTAGCCCAGCAGCTCAAGGCCAGGTCGCCTCAGCATGGTGAGTAATGCATGTATTAAGTTACTTAAGCACAGTATAATTCTTTATTGCAATTAAAAGTTGTATAAGATGTACTTTCATTCAAAACGTGGATTAAAATCCATTACCTCTTTAACTATTATTAATGTTATGTTTGTTCATCACTAATGTATGAATAAAATTTTTATAGATGCATACAATTTTTATAAACCCTATAAAAATCAGTGATGCTAAATTTATAGGTATACTTATGTTTCTTATCTCTTTTATAGGTCTAGTATAGCAATGATTACAAATTTTAGCTTAAACAATAATTATAGTTTAATAACTATAATTATTGTCTAATCTATTCTTTTGTTTAAATAAAATAAATAAATAAAAAAGGACTAATTATAGATAAAGAATATAATAACTTTAACATCTTTTATTTGCACATTAGTAAATAATTATTTGTATTATAAATTGTTTGAAGTGAGTTAACATTTATAAATAGTACTTATTTTCTCACATTTACATAACTGGGCATTATATAAACTCAGGATTTGGTTTTTATATATTTATAAAATAGTTTGGTTTGTAATTGGTATATATTTTTTTAATTAAATAGCTTGATTATATGTACTTTAGATATTGCTTAAACTTAATAATCAGGTAAGTAGTGAGATTGTACATTATTTAATCTCTATTTACTTGATAGTGTTTAAATATACCTGAGAGGCTAAAACTGTATATGGGTCGTTCTTCTTTTCTTGTGACAATGAATTGGTGTTTCTCAGTTTTTCGAGTTTTTCAAGTAACAATATTTTTATTTCAGAGTTAGAAATTTTTTTGCAAATGCATTTAATTTTCATTTGGATCATTTACCGGTGGTAGGACTCTGTCAAGCCTGAGGAGTCCGACTGGATGGGTACCACCCCCTTATCTATTTCTGCCGCCAAGCAACAATGATTGCATTGTTGTGTTCCGGTTTGAAGGATAAGGTAGCCAGCGCAATTACAGGCAAGAGGCATAACATCTTAGTCCTCACAGTGATAACGTACCGGTGGTTCTGCAATTTTGTTATATAAAACTTAAGTGCATGAACCGTAGGTGTTATGGGCGACAAGTATCGCTTTCCATCAGGTGGACTGTCTGCTCGTTTATCACTGAATACCATAAAAAAAAAAAATTTAATCTTTGTTTTCATGCCCGTAATGTTGTTTGTTTTGTGGCTATTTTCGAGAAAACACTGTGACAGAGTGGTTTGTTTTCGGTAGGACATCATTATGAATTACTACTCTGTCACGGTATTTAATGAAAAATAAACACATGCAAAAAAATTATTGGCTACAGAAAGTTAAAGATTATTAGTTATTAGTATTAAAAGGTATAAAGCGATGAGGATGTAAATTCAAACAATGAATATGTAATAATCTATACTCTAATATGACACAAAATGAGATGAGGGACACATGATTGTCGCAAGAAAAAAGAACGACCCATACATTGACTAGATAAAATTAAGTACATTCTTTTAAATAAGTAAATCATATTCATTAATTAACAATTTTTTTCAGAAAGCCTTGCACACTTTCTCATCGGAGAAGGTAAATTGGAGGCATATTTGGATGAATGGCCGCCAATTAAAGAAAATATTGAGAGAGCACAAAGGGAACTTTCTGAAGCCCGAGGCTATTTAACATTAGCTACAGATGAGTTAGGCAAAAAGGCTGGAGTTGCATTAGATGCTCATTTGCTATTGGGCAAACTAAATTATGCATGTGGGGCATATGATGATGCACTAAAAAATTATAAACTTGCCGAGTTAAGTACTTTAACAGAAAAGGAGTTACCTGTGTAAGTCTATATTCTTTACATTAATAATGTAATTCCGTTAATTTGTTTGTACCAGAAAAATTATTTAATATTTAAAAAACATATTATTATTATGAGTCAAAAATATTTATATTGCCACCAAGCGGCATGTTGGTGATCAAGTTAATTATTAATGTTAATAATTAAGAAATAAATTTTAGATTAAATAGGAATAAAGGTAAATATTTGAAAAGTTTTGGTAGCTTTTGAAAATGAAACACAATGCCAATTTAGTTTCTGGTCAAAATCTGTTTTAAAGGAACAAATTCATCATTTATTTTCATTTTCTTAAGAACTACTGTATTTGAAAAGTTTCATTAAAAATAATCTATTTGTACAGAATAAGGAAAGAAGTAAGTAAAAGAATGTTCATAGTACTTATTTATATTATTTTTTTGTTAATTTGTAAGTTGTGTAATGTGATTATGATTTTGTTGTTCTAAGTATAATGGGATTAGACAATATCTGTCTCTCTCTCCTTACTTATGTTCAATTCAATTTGTTGGTCATTCATACATATATACGTATTATTTAATTTTTATTTACCAATATTTATAATGATGTGACAAAATAATATATATATTTAAACATACGTAAGCTACTGCATAGGCATACTTAGCCCAAGACCATTATAAACAACCCCCCACTACAGTAGTATTTATCTAATAGAAAACTCAGTATTTAAATGGACAGTTGTGTGTTTGTGTAACTGCTCCAATCCTAAGACATTGTGTTTTATCTTATATCTTTGCTCATTAAATTACTGGTACTACTGGACTAGTACTTTCTAGAATTAATGTTCAAACAAACAAAATAAAAATGAAATCCTTTAGTTTTATGTATTAGTGTAGATATCAAACATTTCTCAATATTTTTTTTAAACATTCACTATACAACTTTGACCTGATTACAATTCTATTATATGTATTTGTACAGACTCAATAGTCTGTTGTACAGAGTCAATACTCACTATTGCTTCAATCAGGTGCGTCTCTACGAACGTAGCGTTGCTAGAGTATAAGATCTTTTCAAGAGGAATAATTCTGTAATACATTGTTCTCATATAACTTTATTGGTTTACGCGGCGTACGTCAGTAAAGCTCCCAGTCGGCATTATTATTTCCTATACCTTTAACAATTATTGTCATATTTCAGCCAATTTACACAAAAGCTTAATCAATTATTATACACATAAACCTTCGTCATAATTCACTCCATCCATTGGTCAAAACCATCCGTTCAGTAGTTTTTGAGTTTATTGCGTTCAGACAGACAGACTTACAGTGGGGGAACAGTATATAATATATAGTGATTATTAAATGCATTATATCACTTACTATATGCATGCAAGCTCTGCGACATAAATAATTGTCAGACTAAATTAGTAACCGATGCTGACTCACTCTCGGTTGCATGTCGCTAATTATCTATTGATATAGGTACCTAATGTAGTATTTTATTGTCAATTTTTTATTTTTTACCATTTTAGTACTTTATACATACAATATCAGTATTTTGTCTTTGTTGAAACATTTTTTTAATAGTTTTTATATGACCTTGAAATAAAACAATGAGTAATTATGTATGAAAGGCAAAAGATAAAAATTTATATTATCTTTTATGTTAAAATGTTAGCATTAATTATTCAAATAAAAAAAGTAAATCAATATTAGATATTTAGTATTGAATGTAATAGCAATATGCAATCAGTATTATTACTCTGGAGACATAATTTTCTGTCATACACCAGTGTAATTTATTAAATGGCCAATATTACTTCGACGGTGCGCTATTAATATTTAATACCTGGGCGATCGGAGTTCTTTTTTATTATATCGTATTTTTTAGATAAAAAACCCCTAAAAACTTGAATAAATAAAAAAAAAACAAAATTAAAAACTTTATATCCGATTGAGATTCGAATTCGGATACCTGTGAGTGTTAATCTTGCGTCTTGGCCGCTTGACCGCGATCCTTACGCATTTATTTGTAAGAAATTATCGACCATATTTTGCGTGGAATTATGCGAAACAAAACCCCATGAAAACTCGAAAATACGCCTTTTCCCAGACATAAGGTACCAATTTCAACCACCATATAAATTTCAGCGAAATCGTCAGAGCCGTTTCCGAGATCGCCGGTATAAATAAATAAATATACAAGAATTGCTCGTTTAAATATATTATAGATTATGGTGATTTTATTACAATTTATCCTTATATTTATTACTTCTTGCATTTAATCAATGGTGTATACAAAATAATAGTTAAATCTTTTTTGCTTTAATATAAGAAGTAAGTATATAAAGCAAACCCTCGCTTCAGTCTTCGCACGAGTTTGCCAAATAACTTCCCTATTATGCTGAAACTTGTGTTATTGTGCATATGGCAATTTTGTAAATTAGCATCGTTATTTATCTCAGAACCTGTGAAAGTTACCACTTCGATATTTAGGAAAATGATACTTCGGACTTTTCTCTTCAATTGCCAAATTTGAAAACACGATTGGTGAAAATTTTCTCGATATTATATTTTTTTTAATATATTCGTTTTGCACACATACTGCTATTTATCTCAGATACAGCTCACTATTTTTGTAGGGTTTTTGTTTTGTCAGAAAGCCTAAAAGTATTCTTTGGTTATCGAATTTGATTTTTCGATTATTTGTATTTAATAAAAATAGTGAATTAAAAACTGTTTTGGCGCTTTAATACTTTGAGTATCTATTGTTCCATACTTCTCACTCACGATAGAACATTATCTTGTCATTCCGCTACTCCGAATCCGAATCGTAGTGGTCTCATAGCGCACTCTTAAGAAAAAATGCCTATGACCCTCCAACGAATTCATCAACTAAAGGAAAGTCTAATTATAATTCATGATACCATTTTCCTTCTATCTTTCATCATACATAAACTCTTTTTCTATCCAGAGTAAAAATGACCTCTATGTCCATCAGTGAAGGTCTCATTTCCCGTATCGGATGCTGGAATTTTCTTTAATAGTTTGGGATTTGGACATAGGATACAAAATATTGTGGATTATGTTACTTTATATTATGTGAAAAAATAGTAATGATAGTTTTTTTTTATTTGTATTAAATTGAAAATATACATAATACATACATAGATCATGTTTTAAAACAAAGAGAATATTCACTGATTATGTTCTATTGTTTTTTTTTTTGGTGTGGTAAAGAATAAATAGACAGTGGTAGCCCAGTGGTTACGCATTCGATTGGGAAACCGGGTGAAGCGGGTTCAAATCCCGGGTCTAGCATCTCTGATATTTACATGCGCGAATCATTATTAACATGATTACCACTTGTTTTATGGAACACATCGTGAGGAAACCTCCATGTCTGAGAAAACCTAGCAAGTTTTTGAAAAACATGCGCAATCCGCCAACCTGCACTTGGTCACCACAGTGAACTGTGGCCTGTTCCCCCTCGTATTGAAGGGAGGCCCGTGCCCAGTAGTGGGACGTTAAAAAGGGCTGAATACAAAGAATAAATAATAAGGAAATTTTGATTAATTAAAAAGGAAAATATTTATAATTTTTTTTCGTTCCAGGAGAAGTTTACGAATAGTGGCAGAGTCGTACGCAATCAAAGGACTATGTCTCGAACAAACGATGGTACCGAGTTCCACAAGTCGATATAAACAAGCTGAAAAGGAATCTGAAATGGTAATACATTCATTGTGCTGTATTATAAAACTTACTACTAATTTAACAGCCTCGGTGGTGTAGTGGCAAGTATGTACGGCTGCACACCCAGAGGTCTTGGGTGCGAGTCCCGCGTGGGACCAAGTTTAGTTATTGAGTCTTTCTGTATATTAAGCCTCACTAACTACTTTTTGTTTTACTGCCATGCTTCGGCTTTCACGTGTCGCGTCGACACTGCGCCTTAACTATCCGCGAGTGTCGAAGTATCGTCTTATCGAAGTATGAGAGTGCACATTGCGCCTGCGCGTACACTCGTGCACTACAATATCTCCTGCGCTGGCTAGTCTCAGTGAGATTTGCCGCCGGTCATGAAGCCATTACATCCGATGATGGTGTACTGTAGATAGTACAATGTGTCCAGATCCGCAGCTTCGAGGTGTCGTCGGAGCTGAGCCTGCTGTACCTGCAGCGCGCGGGCGCGGCGGGCGCGGCGGGCGCCGTGCTGGAGACGGCGCTGCAGCGCGCGCCGCTGCTGCACATCCGCGCGGGCCGCCTGCAGGCCGCCATCGACAGGTATAACTGCAGGATACCGTTCTTCCTTGGTTGTCAACCACAGTTTATTTAACTCTCGGACGGAACTCGGATCGTGGAAAGGTTTCCACGAAACCTTAGGGTTCTGCGAACCACCACTTGGAAACCGCCGGTTTATTGAATACTATGTTATAGTCAAAATTCTTTTCTAGTAAAAAATATTTTTGACTGGAAAGTATTGATCACTTTATACTGATATTGACTAAGATAGCTGTATAAGGATGTATAATTGATAAATATCTTGGTCAATACTATATTATGTATCTATTGTGTCTACATGATAGGTTCTTAGATATATGCGAACATTTTTTTTTTGCTAACAGATATCGATTTTAATTATAATTTTTTAACGAATAAGTTCAATCTAATGTGAGTGGAAATAGGACCACTTAAGTAAATAAAAAAAATATCCTCTTAAAAAGTGGTAAAATAAAATATTTTTATTACATTATTATTTTTTTGATTTTTGGTTTCCGACGTTTCGAAAACTTTACAAAAAATATCATCAACCATATCAACCATAGTCTCATAAGAAGAGACTATGGTTTTTAAAGTCTCAAAATTACAAAAAAGGAACCAAAATTCATAATAAGAGATAGAAAGAAAGAGATAGCGAAAATCCTAAAAAATATTTATATAAAAAATGTAATTTTATTGTACATTCGCGTAAATCTAAGAAATAATAAAAATAGTTTAATTTATAAGCTACGCTAAGTAAATACCTTGCCCCGAGCAGGTACCGCGAGATGCTGACGGCGGTGGAGTCCGCGGCCACGCAGGCGCTGCGCCTCACGCTGGCGCGCCAGCTGGCCGAGGTGCTCATGCGCGGCGTCACCGGCCAGGTGCGTGCTTCTGTGCTCTTCTGTGCTGTTCTGTGCATTCCTGTGCTGTTCTGTGCTGTTCTGTGTTTGTTGTATTCAGGCAGTTTTAATTGTCTTGATTTAGAATTTCATTAAATTCCGCTGTGAGGGCTAGGACCAATTGACGAGTTATCTCTGTGTGTTCATATTTTTAGAATTTTCAATATATTTAACATAACATGCACCTTTAATTTATTAGCGTCAATTTTTTACATATTTAGGATGTTTAAACGAAATTAAATTTTTATTAGATATTCATTTTACTAATAAATATAATATATTATGTAGCTTTCTATCAGTGATCCCTGGCGGTATTCTCTGAAAGTGCTTGGATCTGGACTGGACTGTCTCTATTATATTTTTTTTCTTTTTTAGCATTTTGAGTGTTTTTATTTGGAAATAGATTTACAATAACAAACACATTACATTCGCCGCGTGGGCTGAGTACCTAACGAATAAAGGAGTAAGGAATTTTGTTCCTATATATAAAAATATATTTATGTAGAATGTATATGTATTAATGTAAATTTGGAATTTGAAGGCATTTGATTAAAGTAATATTATATAAAACGTTCTGTGAGTATAGGTGTACAAGGCGCCCGCGGCGGCCGTGGCGCCGCCGGGCACGCTGTCGCGGCGCCGCGAGGAGTACGTGTCGGAGGGGCCCTGGAAGCCCAAGAAGTACGCCGGCATCAACCAGGTACGCTCGTTTGTTTGCTTGCTTGCTTGCTTATTGGACTTTAAGATTTTTCACTTGCAATATTAAAGCGAATGTCATAATCTGTACATATAATATAATTCTGAATCGAATCTGTACGTTAAATATTTTTGGGAAAATCTTAGTGAAATAGTAATTATTATCGGTATAGATGCCGAACTTATAGTTTTTAGAATTTTTGTCTGTCTGTCAGTCTGTGACCGCATCACGGAAAAACCACTGGACAGATTTTGATGAAATTTGGTATGGTGATAGCTGGTTATTTGGGTTAACTGGATATAGGATACTTTTTACTGCGGGAAAATATTTTATCTCTAAGAAATCTATATTAAACGTTAAAACGTAACCAGGCACGAGCCCGAGCGGAGCGAGGGTGAATCGCTAGTTGAATTGCAATTGTTTAGTTTAATTTTAAAATTACATTTTTTCTAGTTGCTTCCCTTAAATAAAATTTACGATCGGTTGGTAAGGTTTGTAGCAAAATATGTGGTTGTCAGATCATTTATACACAGACAAACACATTGTACTCACCAGTGATGGTGAGTACGAACCTCGTCTCATACTGTAAATACCGTTATTATAATAAGTGTATTTGTTAGGGATGTTCACGTACAAAAGTATCGATATTTTTTCCAAATAATGTATCGCAATATTATATATGTATATAGTGTACCGGTTCTTGTTAACTAATACACTATTAGATTGATATAATGAAAGACGTTTGGAATTTATACTTGAAACTATTTACTGTTCGTAGACTTATTAATAAAATGAAAATGAAAATGTTATGGACTTGTGAGCACGCGCAGCTTACTTGCTAGCGGTACGCGAACTGACCTGATTTATATGAATTAAAATAATAATGACTTATGCGTGTTAAGTAAAATGCTGAATTATAATTATTATTATGTACGGTTGCACCGTACATATAGTATCGATAAAAAATATATATAATTATTTTCTATATATCGTATATAATTTGTGTTTAATTAGTCTGGAACAAAATATAAAATAATAAAAAATGACCAAGCTTAATGAACGAATGAAGTACTCGTATATGGTATCGTCATAACGGCAAGGCAATGTTGTGTTGTGGTCGGCGCAGTTCGTGCCGCGCAACGAGTACGAGGAGGCGCTGCTGCTGCTGCTGGTGGGCGAGGCCATGGCGGTGCGCGACGCCGTGCTGTCGCAGAGCGGCGAGTTCCGCGCCGCGCGCGACCACTCGCTGCGCTGCGCCGTGGCCGTGGCCGACCTGCTGGCGCTGCTGGCGGCGCGCTGGGGGCAGCACCGCCTGCTGCTCGAGGTACGCTCTCCTTCCTTCCACCCACTGCGAGCAGTCTTTTAGGCAGGCAGCTGAGGTAGACTTTTTAGTACGACGGATTATTATCACGAGATAAATTAACGCCTGTGCATCATCTATACATATAATAAAATTCTAACTGAGTCAAATCTGTGTTCTTTACATTAATTTTTTTTTAAATCTTATTGAAATAATCTTTATTATCAATAGAGAAGCCGAACTTTTTTAGAATTTTTGTGTCTGTTTGTGTTTGTTTGTCTGTCTGTCTGTCTGTCTGTCTGAGAACGCATGACGAGAAAACCACTGGACAGATTTTGTTGAAATTTGGTATGATGATAGCTGATTATCCGGGTCAACATATAGGATATCTTTTTACTGCGGAAAAATATTTCATATCTGAGAAATATGTGTATGATAATGTTTCTTAAATTCGCTAAGGACATGTAAAAATTTTGAGGAACCGCCCCCCCCCCCCCCCCACACACACAGGACCCTTACGTAATTAATGAATTGCCCCTTAGACATTAGTACCGATCCACACTATAGTACTGATCACGGGTCGTTCGTCCAATATCGATTTGATAAAGAATGTTTATACAAAAAACGTTGCTAGTGTGATCCGATCGGAACTTAACTCTTAATGATAATGTATATGCACTCTTCGTTTCTTGTACAAAAATACTTTACCAAACCGGTATCGGACTAAGAACGGTCTGCGATCGGCACTATACTTTGGATCGGTCTTACAAGGAAGCATTTTTTACTCGTCATCTCTGATTTCGGTCAAACTTATAGAATATGCAGGGGTTGACTAGAAATAAAAGTATCCGAAGTGGGAGCTTCAGATGGCCAAGCGTTTAGAAAATAAAAATGTTTCGCACCTTATGAACCACTTATTTTAATTCGCATGCATAGCATGAGTTGGCGTAGCGATAAAAGCTTGGATTAGAAATTCGATGATCGTAGGTTCGATTCCCCGTGTATAAACTTATTTTCTTTTTCTCAATTTTTATATAATTAATTTCCCAATGATGCAAATCGACCGTGTCCGTGCGGCAGTCGCTGGAGCGCGCGATGAAGTTCTCGTTCGGCAGCGCGCACGTGTGGCGCCAGCGCGCGCTGTGCACGGCGGCCGCCGCGCGCGCGCCCGCCGCGCCGCCGCCCGCCGCGCCCTGCGCGCTGCCCGACGCGCCGCCGCCGCCCGGTACCCGCACACTACACGCCACCACTCACACTCTCTCACACATTGTTTGCCTCTCTCACACACATTGTTTGCCTCTCTCTCACGCACATTATTTGCCTTTCTCTCACACAACACTATTTGCCTCTCTCTCATACACTGTTTGTCTCTCTTACACACACACTATTTGCCTCTCTCTAATTACATCTCACGCTTTCATATCTTAAGTAATATAGTGTGAAATGGGGAGTTGGTATAATGGCTAGCATGTTTGGCCGTAGATCCGTAGGTTCTAAGTTCGAGTCTCAGATTGGGTTGAGTTTAGTTATTGAGTGTTTTTTTTTTGAAAAAATGTCGGTAAAGCTCTGAGTTGAAGAGTTGGAGGTGTTTTATCCTCGTGCCGAGGGAGAGGACGTGTCGGGTTGCTCTTACACCTGATCCTTCACTGATTTCAAAATCAAATTTTTATCCTACTGAAGTTTGAAAGTGACAGAAACACAGAGTGCATTTGTAGCTACGTGTATATAGATACACGTGTGAAAATATCTCCTGCACGAATCAACACAAACTAATCGGTAAAACATAAACTCAAAAGTTTTCTCATTTAAATTATCGTAAAAAATATAAATATACAAAAAAAATTATGTAAAAATTTTTACGTTCTATATAAATGAATAAAACTAAAGGATGACCGAAAAAGATATGGGTGGACTGGAGAAGAAACTTCCTTTCACATACATATCCCCTATATTTACGGGAACGGTGGGTTTGCTGAGATGATGGTATCAGCCGACGATACAACACTTTCTTCTCCCGCTCGTGGGTTTGACATAACTTATATTTTTCTCCCGTTTCTCTTTTGATAGAAAGAAGCGGGAGAAGGAAATATGTCGTGTCGAATCCACGTCACGTAGGATAAAAACTAAAGCCAAGGATAAGAAAAATAGTGATGACATATTTGGCTCAGTTTGTAGTGACCCTACTTGCTGTGCTAATGGTCGCGGGTTCGAGTCCCGCTGGGCATTCATTTGTGTGATGAGCACGAATGTTTGTACTGCAGTCATGGGTGTTTATATTTATAATATGTATGTATTTAAAGTTATACATGTGTAGTGTATCAAGTATCTGGTGTCCATAACCCTGGGTGTGCGCAGGCAGCGCGGCGTGGGGCGCCAGCGTGCGCGCGCTGGCCGTGGCGCGCCGCGCCGCCGCGCTGAGCCCGCGCGACGCCGCGCTGCGCCTCGTGGCCGCCGACACCTGCTACCGCGCCGCCTGGGTGCGTGCCACACGCCACACCACACACCACACACCATACACCACACACCATACACCATACACCGACGACACCCTTGCACTCGCATCGAGAGGCCTATTACGTTATGACATTGATTTTTCAATTTCCTTTTCAATATTTTAAAAACTATTGAAAACGTTCAGAGTTAGCTGTATATCTTTACAACATTAATATTATTAAGTAAAATTTATACCAGAGTACACGCCAGTTCAAAAGAAACGTAATTACTTACTTTTTTTTATTATCTATACATATAATAAAATTCTGAGTCGAATCTGTACCTTAAATATTTTTTGGAAAATCTTATTGAAATAGACTTTATTATCGATACAGAGACCGCATCTATGGTTTTTAGAATTTTTGTCTGTCTGTCTGTCTGTTACAGCATCACAGAAAAACCACTGGAGGGATTTTGATGAAATTTGGTATGATGATAGCTGGATATCCGGGTCAACATATAGGATACTTTTCACCGCGGGAGATTATCTCATACCCACGGGAATGCACGTTATAACACAACCCAAAAAAATTTATGATCAGAATTTCTTGAAACTTGGTATTAATGCTCTTCAATACAATTAAATAAATACGTGTTTTAGCGTTTTTTGCAATTCATCCCATAAGGAGATAAAATAAGGGCTGAAAATTTGTATGAAATCTACCTTTTTAAAGTTTTTTTGTTATAGTTTTAGCGCGAGCGAAGCCGCGGATTTTGCTAGTTTTGTATAAAACTTTACATATAACTTAAGTTACAACTGCAGAAAATGCTAAAAACAGCGATGCGTCGGCCGCTCGAACTCACTACCATAGAACTCAGTACATTTCGTGATAGGCCTCTTAAATAGTAATATACTTGATTACTGTAGACCGATTTTAAATGTACTCAGTGATAATTATTTTATAACCGTCACCCAACTATATTTGCAACACTATATTAGTCTCGCATAATCTGCAGGAATAAAGGGATTAGGAATTTTTTTTCTCCCTATGGGGCAGTTCATAAAATATATTCGCATACAAGCGGGGGGAAGGGGTTTTGTCGAGCGTGATAAGATGTGACGAGCGAGAGGGGGGGGGGGGGTGTCTACGGCAACGTGATATTCGTCGTTCATTATTTTTTGACATAAGCGCTAGCTCTGTGGCGCGGTTCTAGCGGCGTTGCGATCCGTCACAACTGGATTCATTGTTTTTCCTATACTTGAGAGAGTAACATTTCCACGTACCTTGCGCTCTCGATTCAGTAATAAATGAAAATAGTGTTTCTCATGTATTTATTATTATATTATTCCTTCATTTTTTTCGTTTAGCAGTGAACTTCGCTTTCATACTTCTTTCACAAAATTTGTGTACTATCATTTGATATTGATAATTTATCATACTCAGGAGGAGGGTGGGGTCTTAGTTTTTGTGACGGTATATTTCTATGGGGGTCACAGGAAGCGTGACAAGGGGAAGGGGGTCAAAAAAGCTGATTTTAGCGTGATATATTTTATGAACGGCCCCTATGTTACTTAATTCCTCAATAAAAAAAAATTAATACTTTTTGAGTTAACTTGAGACTCGAGTCTGAAATTCATAATAAGCTTAATAGTGAACAAATATCTATTACGTATCTAATAAAACTTATCTAACAATAAGTTTATAACGATAATGAGGCAATTTTCAATAGTCGTAATTAGGAAACAAAGTGTCTGACATACCCAGTGTCCGCAGATCGAGGAGGGGCTGGAGCTGTCGCAGGCGGCGCTGGAGGCGGCGCGCGCGGCGGGCGCCGCGGCCGCCGCGCTGCTGGCGCGCTGCCACCTCTACTGCGGCATCGGGCACCAGATGAAGGCGCAGGTCGGCTCATTCTTATTACACCACTTATTTACACTGATAAATGAAAAAAAAAAGAAGTTATCCTTCTTTGGCGTAACGGAACAAAAATAATTAAAGATTTCATCCCGTGTCATAAGTCTCTGTTTGTAAAAGGAATGCAGCTAACTTCAACGTGTCGCTTTTTGGCTGTCGGTGTGCGCGCGCATCGTAAAAATTTTACTGTCATATTTTTATCCAAACGTGCCAAAAGAAGTTCAAAGAAAAAATGTTGTCGCTTGTACTCATATAAACGCACGTTTCCACCTCTGTCTGTGATATCGAACACCAGATGCCATGTTTCTTTTGTGGAAGATATTTCAATAAATAATGAATTTATAATATATTCGTATTAACATTACAGAAAACAAATTCTCGTATCGAGAAGGAGTCGCACAACGAGAGCAGCCTGCGGATGCTGCTGCGGGCGGTGGAGCTGGACGACAACGACCACCTCGCCTTCTACCACCTCGCGCTGCAGTACATGCAGCTCGGGCAGCTCAACGAGGCCATGGTGCGCCGTCCCATTTGTATAATCTGTGTCGGGTGTCATTTGTTACCGACAGACGTCGCTGGATGTCAGTTGAATCGCGCTATTGTAGGGTTGATGAATGCATCGGTCAAAAAAGTACTAGATACACAATCTCATGCAAAAGTTCTCTTATAACTGTTACCAATAGTGTTTAGGTAATTGTTTCATAGTTGAAATAAATATACAACAATGTAAATTAAAACTTAGATGCAATGCTTAAAGTTTAATAAAAAAAAAACGTGTGCGTCTCGGAACGCCTGACAGAAGTGATAACTTAAACTGATCTATTTTATTTATACGTTTAATATTTTTAAACTTTATCGCACACTAAACATTGTGCGCTGTGGGTTAGAGTGAGAGAGGAGCTTGCCTATCGCTGTCGTATGCGTGAGAGAAAAGGATGCCAGATAGACTGGCGCCGTAACGTGTTACGTAACGAAGCAGTTTACCCTTCCATAAAAAATTATCACTTCAAAAATTTAATTAAACACTTGCTCAGATGTTCAAGTTAGCACTCATTCTTTAGGGACATTTTTTGTCATATATTGTGTATTTTTTGACATCGATCAAATTTTGATATTAAAAATTGGGTTTGATGAATGACAAAATTTTTGAACAATTGCTTCGGCGGAGACGCGGGCAAACGCTAGTGGTCTATATTGAACGTTGAGTTATTTAATTGTATCCTCTAATTGAGTGTAGTCAGTGACGTGTGTGTGTGCGTGTGTGCGTGTGCAGGAGGCGACGCGGGAGTGCCTGGCGTCGCACGGCGAGTGCGCGGGCGGGCTGCGGCTGTGCGCGGCGCTGTGGGGCTGCGGCGGCGCGCGCGGCGGCCGGCGCGCGCTGGCGGCGGCGCGGCTGGCGCGCGCGCACCACCCGCGCGCGGCCTGGGCCGCGGCGGCGCTGGCGGCGCTGCAGCTGCGCTGGGAGGGCGGCGACGCGGCGCTGGCCACGGGCCGCGACCTGCTGCGCATGCTGCACGCCGACGCGGACCCCGCGGACCCCGCGGACCTCGCGGACCACGCCGACCGAGACGCGCTCTCCGACTCGCAGCACGACGACGCGCACAGCAATAGGGACGCAGGTAACACTCATATATGTATACAGGTTACTGCTGAGAATGCTGAACGTTGATAGCTATGAAGATTCAATCTGTTATTATTGTTGAATTATGGTTATCTAATAATAAACAGCTTTCTGTATGTTCCTTACTGTCAATTATTGATATGAAATTAAGCCTATAGTTACAGTATACATTTTTAAATTTCCATATACACACCCTCCGTCCTCGTGTCACTGTTTTCAACAACCCACCTTTATTTTATTTTTATACCCTCATATTTTATTAATGTCGGTATAACTTTTAATTATTGCTACCTTCAAATATTTTGTTTCAATCAATGTCACAAAAATGAGCATAATAATAAATAATAAACAGTGTCGTTAACACTCTGTGGGTCTAGATGCGCTGCTGCTAACCTGATATAATTTTAAACGAAATATTTATTCGAATTATATTAATATCTGTGATAGTTAAATATCTATATAGTTTTTATTGATACATAAATTTAATTTAATATTTTATTATTACATTTTTAAGGCACAAATGACGAATGATAGTACTATATAGGTACAAATACGTCATGTCTTAAAAAAATAAGTCAACTTTAATCCATACTAATATTATAAATGCGAAAGTAATTCTGTCTGTCTATCACCTTTTCACGCTTAATCTGCTGAACCGATTTCGATGATATTTGGTATGGAGTTAGTTTGAGACTCTGGAAAAGGAAGAGTTATAAATATAAACACCCATGATTGGGTTCTCAATAAACTCATCACACACATGAATGCCCCCAGCGATACTCGAACCCGCGATCGCTGGCACAGCAAGTAGGGTTACTAGTTACTACAAACTGAGCCAAACGTTCGTTAAAAATTGTGTGTCTGTGTTAGCTATTATATACAATATGTGTAATGTGTATGTGTGTGTGTGTGTGTGTGCGCAGCGTCCATCCGCGCGGAGTCCGCGGGCGCGTTCCGCGTGGAGCGCGCGCTGTCGGGCGCGGCGGCGGCGGCGGCGGCGGCCCCGCGCGCCGCGCCGCGCGCGCACGCCTGGCTGCTGCTGGCGCACCTGTGCCTGCGGTACGCGCACACTGCACACTGCACACACAGGCAGACTATCCCACTCGGATACGTCACATCATTCACACCTACATTTCTGATTGGAACCTATACGTGTTGACTTTAAAAATGTCTACTTTTAGCGTGTCCCTTTCACTCTGATAAAAATATTTTCATCGAATTTGCTTTTAACTATTATATTAATATAATAAATTTAGGTATATTACTCTCTTAGATTTACGCGAATGACATTTTAAATAAAGTATTTTTTTGGATTTTCCTCCTTTGGTCTCATTGGTCTCTCCGATGACGATGGTTGCAGTAAAACGAAACGTCAGAAGCCAAAAATAAAAATAAATCCGTGAAAAAATCCAAAAACAGATAGTTTTATTTAAAACTTTAAGTAACTTTAAGTATTAAATTATTTCCTATGTTTCCATTTCTTTTCACTGATTTATGTTTTAAAAATTTAACATGGTGTAATATTTCCGGTTTAACCTAAATGTTTTAAGCGATTCAATTATCTTATTAATAGCTTCAAAGCATGCTAGTTGAGTACAGATTATTCCGCCAAAAACACATAGAAGGGAGAAGCCATTTTTAGGTATTATCAGTTTCCAATTCATGTGATACTGACTAGGAGTCACCGACACTTCTTTTTGAAAGTCGGTTAAATAAAAGTGTGGAATTAAAAGACGTAATTAATAAACTTCGATTCCCTCGCCTTACCCCACTGTTTCCAACATTCACATTGTAACACCAGTAACCTAGTTATTTTCTTACTCGCCTACCTATACCACTTTTCAGCCGACTTCCTCATTTTTTTTTTCATTTAAAATAGATACTTAATTAGATTTTTTCGAAGTCGGTGCCAGCCAATACAAATCAAAGCACACCGACTTCGAAAATATGTATCTGATTAAGTATCTATTCTAAATGAAAACCCCCGTTTAGTTATTTTTTACTTTTCAGTGCCTGGAAGTCGGTTTTTTTAAAGTTTTTATTTACATGTAAACTAAAACATGGTATTCCATAATAAGAAATAATTGTTTGTTTTTTATAATAAATAAAATAATTGTGTATGATGTAGGCTGGACAGGGTGAGCGCGGCGGCGGGCTGCGTGTCGGAGGCGGCGGCGCTCACGCCCTTCAGCCACCTCGTGTTCTACACCGTACGTATACTGTCCATACATTATTATATTTATTTATTATTTAGTATACAGTGCTTTTTTATCTTTTATACATAATCCATATAGAATATTTTTTACACTATACACCACACTTATAGGTTAACTCAACTTGCAATATAAACAGCTGTTCCAACAGTCAGCTGTACAAACAGTCCATTCTATGAAAAATAAAATACTTAATGAATGTGTAAAAAGTTAATTAAAAAACAATTAACAATAAATAACCATGCATTAATAATAATAACAAAAGAAATATTCATACATAAAAAAAATATATGTGAATGTTTAAAATTTAAATGGTATAAAAAGTTATTGCCTATAAAAACAATAAATAATTATAAAAAATACAACTAAAATAACTAAAATATAACTAATGGATGACATAAAATTACTTATTACTAGTAAGATTTTTTGTTTCCTTTTATATGAGTCTAGCGACTTATAAAAGTCCCTAGGTGCTTGATAAAAGCCGATAGAGTAGTAACTTTTACCGGTGGTAGGACTCTGTCAAGCCTGAGGAGTCCGACTGTATGGGTACCACCCTCTTATCTATTTCTGCCGCCAAGCAACAATGGTTGCATTGTTGTGTTCCGGTATGAAGGATAAGGTAGCCAGCGCAATTACAGGCAAGAGGCATAACATCTTAGTCCTCACAGTGATAACGCACCGGCGGTTCTGCAGTTTTGTTACATAAAACTTAACGCATGAACCGTAGGTGTTATGGGCGACAGGTATCGCTTTCCATCAGGTGGACTGTCTGCTCGTTTATCACTGAATACCATAAAAAAAAAAAACTTTTTTCTTTCTTTTCTTAGTTTAGTTGAGTTCAACGGTATCAATCAAAAAAGTACTAGTATATACACAATTGGTGACAAAGAATGTCCTCACCGAATGAGCGCTCATTTGGACATTATTTGAGCGCGCTTTTAATAATGCTTTTAATTACGCTTAAAAAAATATTTTTAGTGAAAACAACGTTAAACGTTGCATTTAAGGTTCAATTTACATTGTTGTATATTTATTTCAACTAGAATAATTACCTTAACACAACTGGTGACAATTTTAAGAGAACTTTTGCTAGGATTGTGTATCTAGTACTTTATTGATCGATGCTCAACACCTATTTATTCCAAATCACTTTTTTTGACTTTAGTTAAATTTGTTATGATTTTAGACTGTAAACACATTTGAATCATAATAAAAATTGCTTTTATCACACGGCGGTAATAAACTTGTATAGTGTTATCTGTGCTATTAGTGATAGAATTTTCAGTATCGGATCAGCAGTTTCAAAGATAAGACTTTAGTAACCGGAAGAATAATAAAAATTCAAAGATTTTTATAATTTAACACAATTTCATAAATTTTAGGTAAACTTATCATCTTTTATGTATTGATACATATAAAATACGAATGTATACATAATGTAGAATATGGAACTAATGTCTGGGTCTTACATGGTATAAATTGATAATTATTGTATTGCAATATTGTAAACAATTATTATTTTAAAAGAGCAGCTGTTGAGTTTCTCGCCGGCTCTTCTCAGCAGAACTGCTTTCCGATCCTGCGGGAGATTCCTCACGGACTGACTATATTGACATTTAATTTAAATTTAAAACGCAAAGTTGAAGATTCAAAAGTGCTTGTAAAAGTCTGTTTGAATAAAGTACATTTTGATTTGATTTGATAATGTTTGCATATGTGTACCCCCAGCGCGGGCTCGTGCACGCGGCGTCGTCGGAGTGGGAGGAGGCGCGCCAGTGCTTCCAGAACGCGCTCGCCATACACCCCACGCACCTCGACAGCGTCGTGCAGCTCGGTACGCGTGCACACATACACACACACACACACACATACATTCATACATACATACATACACACACACACATACATATGTACGAACATTCATACATGCATGCATATATACACATACAAATTGGTTGAGTTTTATTGCGACAAAAGGCAACAAACATGTGTATATATATAATTTTTTATAATATTAATATACTCCCATAGTTATCATTCTGTCACTTTTTTTCTCATGGTTTTTAAAACAGAACCATAGAAAAAATCATACATGTTAATATTAATTTTCTGTATATGAGTTTTATTATAATCTGTAATTTAAGTTTCCAATTATTTCCAATCAAAAAATTCATATGGATTTATTTATTGAAGTACCTCGGGTCGGACCTAACAATTGTGCTAGGCCCGACATGTTACACACACACGTGTATACACATACAAATGTTTGTTTTACATATTAATAATAATAATAATAGTACAATAGGGAATATGGGAGGTTTTATTTATTTTTTTATACAATAGCTTATTTATAATTGGAAAAAATATATTCAACTCTAAAAAATTAAAATTTAGTATATTTTTTTTTCTTAAATATAATACAGATACGGATACTTTAAGCGTCTACTATTTTGTTAACATTGCAATCAACAACAGGTCTAGATTGTTAGTAATAATTGCAAACACTAAACGACAGCGCTCTCTTATAATAGACTTTGACGTCACATTTTGTCTGACCAATGGCGTTGCGTTTCAACTACTTTGAATTTTCCACCTATTTTTGCCCTTTTCAATATATTTTTTCTTTGATTAAAAAGAAATTACATAAAAAAAAATTGAATATAGGCTTAATTCGAAAGCAATAAAGATCATAATATGCGATAGAAAAAATATTTCACTTTTACTTAAATCCTACGCATATTGTTTTATGTAGTATATATTTTGTTACGGTTTAATTTGATTAATTCAGACTCTACCTTTTTAATTAATAATTTAATTGCACGATGTACTGTTTTATACAAGACAAGATTCGAGAATAATCAGTTGAAGTTTTCGAAGCAAAAAGAAAGAGTGAATGTATGAATGTGTACACGCGTAAGGAGTAAAACTTCTGTAGGTTATCGGTACTCTTTATGAAATTCAGTTTATGTTTTAAATATTTAGGATAGGTGACGTACTAAAAATAACACATACTAGGCATATTACAATCATATATTTATAGAATATCACCTAAGGAAAGAATATAATATTATATATCATTTGGCGGATAATAGTAACGGTTGCCATGGCAACAAACGTACGTACATGTTTCTGTAACGCATTCACCAGCTTACACCCCAAGTCGAGCGTGCAAAAAGAAGTTTTACTTCAATAAAGTATATATGACATAGTAGTTGACCACGTGTGTGCGTGTGCGTGTGTTTGCAGGCGCGACGTACTACTCGCTGGGCTGGCTGCGGCTGGCGGAGCGCCTGCTGCGCGCGGGCGCGGCGCTGCGGCCGGCGCGCGCCGACACGTGGCGCCGCCTGGCGCTGGTGCTGGCCGCGCTGGGCGAGCCCGCCGCCGCCGCCGACGCCGCCGCCGCCGCGCTGGCGCTGCACCCCGCGCGCCCGCCCGACTCCGACCCCTTCCTCGTCTGTGAGTACCCCCGACCACGCTCAGGCGTGCGAGGGTAAGCCATGACGCCACCACGTCCGGTGACACTGTCTAGCCAATAAGGCCGACAGCACTTTACATTCAGGAAAAAAAGATCGTTACCGCATATGTAAGTCACGCAGAAGCGCGCTTCCGTTCATTCGTTCGTTTATATGCATCCAACGGACTTCATTCATACATTATGCTCAACCAGCGTACATGTCGCCCTACCTCATATATTAGTGCACTGCCGTCGTCCGTTCGTTCATTCATTCAATACATTCAATTTTTTATTTATTAATTTTAATTTAAATACAGATTAATTTGTTTATTACGTACAAGTACACATCACAACATAATTTACTCGCTCCTTCATTCAAAATTATAATCTTGATATTGTTGATATTATTAAAAAACCATATCAAATAACCATAATAAAAATCAAACATACGTATTAATAACATATTTAATAAATTTTTCACAATTTCATTATAGTGATGTATAAAATAACATAAGTCGTCTTCTAAATTTCTAACTTTTTAGTATCAATATTATTTAAGTAAAATGATACCGAATATTTTACTAATTGTCAATTTTTCCCCAGGAACATTTGTATAGGAAGCGAGGCGACTGCTGGAGTGTTGTAGGAAACTATGTCTAAACTTAGTGACAGACGACTTGGCTGCCATATGAGATATATATATATATATATATATATATATATATATATATAACATTGTAAACATTGTTGACGGACGCACTTCAAATTTATCACATCTCGTTTTTTTTCTGGAACACAGCATAGAAGTATAGGTATATATATATATATATATATATATATATATATATATATATATATATATATATATATAAGTACAGGAAAACATATATTTAAATTATTATTTTTGACAATTACTAGATTTAAAGAGTCTTGTGTACATACATTTATTATTGATTTAATATGATAGTTGAGAATGTGATAAATTTGAATTGCCTTAGAGTTTCTAAAAATTTAACATATAGATGTTGTGAGCGTCATATGAACCTTTATAATGTCTTCCCATTGGCTTCAAAATGCCACAACTTGATAAATGAAAACTTGATAAAAAAAATTAAAATCCTTCAACTATGAGAGTTATTTAAAACTTTCTTAGATATACGCGAATAATTATCTTTTCGGATTTTTTCGCTTTTTATTAAATTTATTTTGTTATTTTGTGGGTAGGCTGTCTGTAACAAGTGTATAGACCTTTGAGAAGTCCAAAACTTAAGTCTTTCCCGTGACCATGATTGCTGTAAAGCATTCGGAATGTCGGAAACCAAAAATCTAAATTAAAATCCGCGAAATAATCCGAAAAGATAGTTTTATTTAAAATAAAAAGGTAATTTATTGTTTTTTTCGTTTTTATAATTTATGAAGAAATATTTGTCGGAAATATGCCTAAAATTATGTTTTGCACTGTTATTTTGTCAATTAATACGTTATCAAAGTAAGCGACCGCCAAACTTTTCAGTCGGGTGTATAAAAACACTTTATAATTATATCATGTAATTCGTAAGCAATAATACGTTAGTTTCATAAAATATATATGTTAAAAATAATTTAAAACTAAAATTATTCGCTATGCAAATACTATTTTTTTTTATATAATTCAACAATTTCTAAATGTTCAATATTTTTAAATTTAATAATGTGTAAAATCACAACAAAATATTATTTAAAGTATCAATTATTGAGATTATTTTGAGAATCGATATTAATCGATTTTAATATCGATTATTCGATGACGATTGTATTCGATTCGTCAGTCGATTATGATTAAATGGTTTTCCGAAGAATGTGAAAGAAAAAATAACGAAATCGTATGTGTTCTAATAACAAATAATACATACATAATTTGTATAATATTATGTATAATTGAATTTAGTGGTAACGTAGTGACTCCACTGTGACTGATGTTTCGTGATGCCTTGGAATTGACGCTCTCGTTCTTTGATTTGAAAGGAATTATTAAAAAAGTTATATATACTTTTTTAATTTTTTTATACTAGAAATTATTCAAAAAGTTACTTTGAATGTTTAATGAATAATTTTCAATGAGTCAAATGTAGGTTAGATATTTATGTCGGTAAAGGTATTTGTGCAAGTTGCTGGGATACGCTCGAAATCTAACAACACGATTAATAACAAAATATAATGTGGTTTTGTGAGACTCGCCGGTTGGAAAAGCCAGTACTACCCACTAAAACCCAAAAAATCTCCCCCGTCTTAATGGGGACGACCCATCAGGGCTCCAACGGTCCACTCTGCCGTCAGAGAAGTACCAGGAGCATCCTGCATAGTACACAATCCACCGAAGTGGACCAACTCCTCGTGCGTGTCATGTCTTCGCGTTCGGCTGGATTACCGGACACTAATAAGCCCGAGGTGAACGCGCTGCACGTTTGAGGGGAGGGGGCATTGGGGGGGGGGGGGAGTATAGCGTCTGTCCTGAGTTAACATATAGACTACTTTTTATCGATATCCCTGAAAATACAAATAAACCTTCTGTATCTAAACCACTTATATACAAAAATAATTTAGAGTAATTAGCGGTGATTCAAAGAACCAGTAACGCCATCTAGTTAAAAAAACATAAACTATTTTTATTCTTATACTAAACACCTTCATTGTTCCTGCAAATCTCAGCAAGTGTGCACAAGCCTTTATATTAACATTTGGTTTGTAAATAGTTTATTATATATTATCATTATGCAAGCGTCGTGGGTGTTTCTCCGATCAATACGATTTAGTGACGTTAGTTATCTAGTCCAGTGATTATTTAATTATAAACCTGCTTGAGGGGGACTTTACGAAAAAGATACGCCCTTAGAATATATTTAAATAATTCCCTATAAAGCATTCAGATCTTTTTTTTATTTATTATCGTCATAATTCTTTTCAACTTTAAAAAAAAAAATTGAAAGTAGCAATAAAATTATTCATTATCTTTTTTTTTTAATAGTGTTTAAACTTCTTAATAAAAATTAACGACATAAAGATAAAATACATAAAAACTTGATCTCTACTTCTGACGTTTTTACGACAATCTGTCACTTTTCCTAGGAGTTTTTGAACGTTTTGGACACATTTAACGTTTGTAGTTTCAAGTTTCACTCGGGTCCAACGTACGGACGGACAGACTTCACGCGAGCTTCTAATCGTGTTTTTATATCTAACACCGATGGACGCACTCCGGGGTCGATGGACCTTTTTGGACATGTGGGGAAGAGTTACTATATCATGAGAGTAATACGCTTTAATATCTAAATATCTAATGTAATACACGCGAGATTGAAATATACTAACTTTTTTTCGTTAAAATGCTTCAATTTTTTTTTCGTCTTTTCAGTATGTTCTTTTTTTTAATACCCGGATTTAACATGCACGAATTTTGATGCTTTTAAGGAATGCCCAAAATAATATAAAAAAAAATTTGACTCTCTTTTTGTTTCTACCACAGTATACACCACAGCCACAGTAATAAATATTTTTTCAAAAAAAATTGAATACAAAAGAACGAGTAGTTACTATGGCAGTGGCATGTGGTCCCGGGGCCCTAATTCCGGTTCAACCCCATGAATACATGGTGTTTCATAATACGAATATAGTTAAAGTAAATAAAAATATTATTTTTAGTAATATCGGTGAAAGCTGACTGGTTAGTTGGTAGTAAGAACGGGTTGGAATATAGAGGGGTAGATAGATATTTATCATATATAGATAGTTTCCAGTACTGTTTGTTCATGTATCGTATATAGGTTGTAAAGTACAACGATTTATTTCCTAAAATTGTATATCAGAAGCGGTGCTCACATTCTTTTTCATAAATACATATAATATTTAACTGTATAGTTTTGTTGTAACTTAATAAAAAGCCACTACAGTCCATTAGGTATTGTCACTATTGAAAGTTTCACGAAAAGTCCTAGACTAATGATTTTGATGTTTCCTTAGTTTTCATATTTTTTAAATGTTACCATATATAGTTTTTTTTAGATAGAAATATATTTCACAGATAGAATTAAGGTGTCAATGATAAAAAAAAAATGCCACTAGAGTTCCATACGGTTTTAATTTAAAACCAAGTATGTTGTGGTGAATAGGACAAAATATCAAAAAAATATTACCATGCATAAAGATAGAAAGTTTTTGATTTATTATTACTACATATAAGTTGCTGTGTTTGTAACAAACTAGTTCTTATAAGTAATTGCTTAGAATTTATTTTGCTTAAAAATGTATATCGAAGCCACAGTGTTCAAGACCGTGGGAGTAACACAACGCAAAGATAATGCCAATTATAATGCAATACATAGATGTAGCATCGGATACTGTACATTCCTAGTCGTATTTATTGCTAAGTTATGTTTTCGATAAGCGAATAGTTTTTACTTAGTCGTCCTTAGCGGTATTTGCCGTTTAAAAAAATAACTTTGACGTTTGACAGTAATATTTTGACGTAGAGTCAGAAATGTTTGACGTTTTGGAGTAATCATTTGACATTATTTTTTTTTGTTTGACTTTGACGTTCTTTAGTACTTTAATGTAAATGTTGTAAATGGTGCCCAAATGGCACTTCTAGAAGCATTATCATTGAACATAAGAATTGAATTGAATGTAAATGTTTTATGTCATGCAATGCATGTTGACGTATTTCACAGTAAGATAATTATGAAATATTACCGCGTGAAAAAGGACGACTGAGTTGTACTATTGATTTACAGAACGATGTATGTATATAACATATTAGTTGCGAGGTAATTAACGCTTTTTATGGGATTGTAGGACCATATATTAAGATTAATATTATGTTTTTCTTGTAACAGAACGCTAGCTTATATTTATAGTTTGAAGAGTTATTTGGAACGGACATTCAGACAAAGACGACTATATAATGGTATACTAATAAAGGAAAAAATATAGATTTTTTAAATGAGATTAAGCAAGTGAAGGTGGATTTTTGATTAGTGTTCTAAAAGAAAATGTTATCAAAAGTGTTTCTAAATAAATAAATGTACATGCTTTAATATAATATGGTGTATTGAAATTTATTCCCTTCATAAAAGGGAGTGCAGGTTCGATTACTGGAAATTTAGATTTGTTCATAAAGTGTAGATTGACACTTGAAGCTATCATTTGTTGGCCGCCTGTCTCTGACGTATATAGGAGCAGGTGCAATATGAATACTATATGTACATATATACTTATTTAAGGTGTACAGGGTGGTTGAGATGTGACTACGGTATAAATATAATGACAAATATTTTTTTAAACACTCTGTATAATACTTTAAGAGAAACGAGTGTCGTCTGTTTTAAGGCGGCTCTTGTTGGGATATGAGAGGAATATCTAGTTTATTTTACTCTCTGGAAGTCGAAAACATGACTAGTAGTAATGTTACCAGAAATTAAATTTGTTTTTTTTTTTTAACTTAACCGAAATGTTTGTATTTTCATATATAGGTACACTGTACAGTCAATCTATAAAGTTTTCTAAGCATGTCGATCACATCTCGACCAGCCCATGTGTAAGCCTGTTGAGCCCAGTGTACACTACTGTAGTTGTTTTCGCATTCGATGTTGACTGTACATATAAAGTTTGAATATTA